>CM061351.1:35750521-36135521 GCA_030867105.1 Liasis olivaceus
TATTTAATATGTTTCTCTTTTTGAAATATATGGTAGAAAATATTCCATATTTGATTACATTCTTCCTAAGTTTTAAAAACATTTTTGACCCCACTATTAATCTTTCTTGTCTTTTTAGTTGTCACTATGCATGTCCAATATATGGTAACCAAACCATACACAGAAAGTTATAATTTTCATCACCACTAAAACAAACTGGTGCCAGAACCAGAAACATATTCTGTGAGTTAATAATTCAGTTTGCTTTACAGCAAGTGTAACATTTGTGACAGCAGAAGGCTGTCAAGTTCAACAGGATATAGCGTGAACTAAGATATTAAACATGAAAAGAAGATATTCAGTTGTTAAACAATTGGTTTAAAAGAGCTTGTATTATTTACATGATGTTTGTTCTCATAGATAGCTGTTCTTGCAATAATAAGCATAAAGTAAACAAACAAATAAACAAAGGAATCTAACAAAGATACTGAACTACAGAGGCCTCAATTAAAACTCAGGTCAACTTGAGTGGTTAAAAAAATGTGATGTCAAACAGGTTTCTTTGGAGAATCCTCTTCACAATGTTGGTGTCTCTATTACTCTTTGACACACTTATTAAACTCCGGGCAGTAGAAGGACATGAAGTAGAACCTTATATATTTAAAAAGTTAAATAAAGAGGCACAACTGGAAAGAGGCATCTTTTTAGATACACATATTCAAAACACCATTTAAGAATCACAACCCAGATCTTAAATAAACAAATACATATGTAAGTAAGCAGGTAAGTAAGTTGATAAAACAATCAGAGTAATAAATATGCCCTGCCTGGTCAGCCTTAAACAAAAGTTTAAAACAGCATTTTTGACCAAGTTAAAAATCACTCATACTCACTGTCATTAAATCAACTTTAGGGTAGTTTAGCTCTCACCCTTACCTGTCCTGGAGTTGATTTCAGGCTATTACAAAACACAGTACTTCCACCCTCCCATCCCCCCCCCCCAAAACAGTAGACTAACCTAACTTTGATGTCTAGTTTGATGTTCAGCTTTCCCAAAGGAATTCTGGGAGTTTAAATTGAGAATTCTAAAGTGTCGTGAATTTCTAAAAAAAAAAAAAGACTAATTTACTTGAATAAATCTGATATCTTAAGATATTGACATCAATACTTAGGCCAATGAACTTCTCAGTAACCTCAGTGTACATAAAAGTAATTTACATACAAGAAGCCTCTTTTACAGAATCTTAATCCTTTAATTTAGTAAAATTAAAAATATTTTGCTAAAGGTCTTAGAAAATGTAACAATTAGCTGTCTACAAAATCCAATGAGATGGACTACTGGTCTAATTACTTCTTCACAATTATGGGAACCTGAAAATTCCTGCTGGCTTATCAAATTGGGTCAATGTATATTACAGAATATATAAAAATTCAGTTTATTACAGAGTCTAGCACATTCCAAGAGAATTCCCAGTGAATCACAGAGTTCAAATTAAAATGTCAAAAGAGATACATAAAATACAATGGATAAAACTATAATTCCTTGTGTCCATCATCCAGCAAGAGACTCAAAATTAAAAACTTGAACGCAGAACAATATGTATAGCTTTATGCCTTTGTGACATAAATATTAGCAATTTGATCATAATAAATAAATCAGTATCATAGAATACATCAGGGTGTTTCACACTATGTTCCTATGGTTCCACATGGTATTGTATGAAAACAAAGAGTAAAAAAAAAGTTCACTCAAAGGTGCCCATTTTCTATTGTTCAGGGGTTCTGGGAATTTTCTTTTTAACTAACAGATTCTGTGACAATGTTTCCAGTTCCATTTATCAATCATGGCATTAGCTAAAATATTTTTTTGTCATCATCTGCAACACATTATTGTGAATTTCTACACCCACACCAAACAATAAACTTTAAAGATATAGTTTCATGATTGTTTAGACATTAGAACTGCTTTGACCATGACTTCCCATTATGTTGCAATAAAATAAATTGGGTTCGGGTTCTAAAATGAGAGTAATTCACTCTTTGAAATTCCTGTAACAATATGCCTTAACCTTTCAATAAATCTTGTTAAAAAAGACTCAGAGGAAATCTTGCTTTTGGCTACCAGAAGCCTAGGATTCAGGCTGATGAATGAATGGAAGATGTTGAAGACCACCTGATAAACCTCTGTTAAAGTTAGTCTGGTGAGATTCTAATAGGTGTAAGCTAATAAAGTAACTGAACTGTTTCTGGATTTGTTTTGCTGTGGTTCTTGGGCTGAACCTGACATCAATCTCACCAGACTCACTCTAACCCCTAACAACAGCAACTATAACCCTGAACCCCTTAGGGAGGGGCCAGTCTCCTTCTCTTAACTTTCACACGCTCTGGCGGGGGGCTAAGGAGATGCTTGGAATGCCTCTCCCCCTCCCTGCAACCTTGAAGCTCCCTTCCAGGATCCTCCTCGCTCATGCCTTCCATCACAACAGTGTTTATTTGTCTTCCTAGTCTAGCCTAGAGCCAGTTTGGTGTAGCAGTTAAGACACTGGGCTAGAAACCACAAGACCATGAGTTCTAGTCCTGCCTTAGATATAAAAAGTAATAATGAGTCATGATGATTCATAAAAAATGGGCCCTTTACTTGCTGGATAGTCCAGCATTTTGTGTCACAGTGACCAACCACAAATATTTAGGAAATACTGAAGCACGGACAGGAGGATGATAGTAACCTTCCACTGTGCTTCTCAAAAGCTGATATTTAAGGTATTCTGCCTGTTATACAGGAGGTTGTATAAAGACATAAAAACTAATAGCCACTGATAGCTCCATCTTTTAGGAATCTGTCTAGTCTTTTTGAAAAAATATGTAAAGTGGTGGTCATCAAAACACCTGATGGAAGCAAATTCTATAGTTAATGCACCAGTAGGCTCCATAAATGTGTCTAATATTTAAAATGAGATGGAGATAGCAATTACTGTTGACTATAAAATCTTTTTATCTTTCAGACAATAGGAAAGGATTAAATAGCTCATGCCAAAGGTGCTAAAGCTCCAAGAGAAGGGTCCTACACCCTGTTTGTGTGGCTGTCTGAAACAAGCAAGCTGATGAAGCAGTGAACTTCTTCCAGTTGTTTATCTTTATTAGGACATTTAGGATACTTTTTGGGTACTAATGGAACAGGTAGAGAAAAATGGCATTATCCAGAACAAACTTTGATTATTTATTTGTTTATTTGCAACTCTTTTAAATTATTTTATCAAAATAAATGTGATTACTTCTTTCAATCTCAAAACAGTTTTGCTTGAAAGGAAGACAGATTGAGGCTGATTCAACATAGTACAATTAAAACAAAACCCAGTTTAGCATTATGTATGACTGTTTTGTTGCAACATCTTTCTTAGTAACTAATGCATCAGCAAAATATATCTGTAAGTATATAACACTGTGTTACATTTCATCAAAAGGAGATCTTGGTCTTATCTCTATTGACGTACAATTTCCAACATACTGAAAAGTTACAAGCTTCCCCACTTTCTCTAGAAAGTGAACTGATATATATTATCTCAAAGTCTCCAGCTTGAACTAATTCAGTGTACAATGTTGTTATTGTCAACATAACCTGTTTCTATCAAGGAATGACACAAGCCAGTAGTGGGGTCATTTAACATGTCATACAAATCCCAAAAAGTCTTATTTTCTTACTCTACCATTTGCATCTGGTTTGCATCTGGTTAATATGTAAAACATATATAAAGTAAAATACCCCCCTCCCATAAAAACATGTGTTAGTAACAAAGTGAAATTATATACCCTGAATTCATACACGACTTAAGAAATGACTAGATGGGCCTGAGGAGACAAAAAATAAATATGGTTCTCCAACAAGATGAAATTTACAGTACTTGTGTCATAAATGGTGACAGTCTTGAAAGCACAAGATTAGAATGCTATAATGATAATATATTACGTTACATTTTAACTGATGGTTCAAACTTAAGGTTTGCAGAATCAGTATCAAGAATCTAATAAAGGATCAGAGCAATGCAAAAGGTAATTGTTTGTGTTGGATGAATTCATATAAGCAAAGGCAACAGCTAGTAAAGAAATTTCAGGTAGAATATCTCTTTTGCAAAATAGCATCCAGTGAAATTGTGTTAAGGATACTCCAATATTAGAGGTATCCACAGGATCCAATGCTTTAACAAAATGATGAAAATTGTTGTGCCATAAGCTCCACCCCTTTCAGACATTCATATGATATCTAAGTGATGATGTCTCAGTGCACATACAGAAGAGGCAGAGCTTATATCATAACAGCTTAACACTCCTTTTCTCATATGGCTCCTATTACCTCTCTTTCCTTCTGCAGTATCTCTGACGAGGGCCGTTTCTTTCCAAAATAAAAGCAGGCTTTCCTTGTAAAGCAAATCCTGACATTTTAAAACACTGGAATCTGAGATATTAACTCTATTAGCATGAAAGGAATGGACACTTTTTTATGTTTGTGATCTTAAATACCAGATGAATTCCTTTCATTTCATGAACTGTAGCTGTTTTGATTGACATCATCTTACATACACCACATATGTAAACACTTGTCTAACAGCAGCTGCTATTTTTAAGGATCTCTTTGAATAGATATGCGAAATATATATACCGATGGTGAAATAAAAACCAGTTTTTGCATAAACTGATAGTGCACTTAACTGTAGATATAGAGATATGAATGAGGTGTTAAATTAAAATCAAAGAAATATGCATTTAAAGAATGCTAAAACTACACCAAGAAAAAGCTTCAGTAAATGAAGACTCCAGCTTCTAAGATATCAGCTGCAATACTTTAATTAATAAAATAAACCACAGATACACACCCAGCAGGTGAACTGCTATGCATTACAGAAAATACAAACACTCTGATTGAAGTTACATTGCCAGTACAAATGTTCTGTATCAAGGGTCCTCAACATTTTGGTCCAGGAAGCACATCTGGAACTTTGAGAGTATGTTATGTATACTCCCTCAAAATAGTTGACGTGGTAGGTATTGTCAAGCACAAACTACTGAACCCACCCACATTTTATTTTCTAAAAATACTTCTGGGCCCACTTATACTCACAAGTCACAATTCCATTCCCCTACCCCCCTCATTTTTTTTTTTTAAAGTCTGGGAAAAGCTATATTGAAGGAGTCAATTTGAACGAAGATTATGCTTACTTTCTATGAAAAACCAAATTATGTGATAATAGTGTCATCTCTGAAACCACGCATAATTTATGGAATTCCCTAATTTCACATGTTTTGAACCTGTCAAATGAAACAAATATAAGCTGTACTTAAGAATTCCTGACTTGTCTTCAGCAATCTTCCTCTTTTCAGTAAGGTTTTAAAGAAAATGATGAATTATCAACTCCAGACCTATTCAGATCCTTTTCAATCTGGATTCTGGGCAGATGTTAGTTAACTCCTTAGTAGTCTGAGCTATGTAGTTCTCATTCCTGAATTTCCATTATCTGTTAGGCCGTTCACCCATATCTGCCTCCTAAGCTGCCAGAATTATTCTTTACTGCCTGTATTTTAGGTTGCCTGAGCCCACCCAGATAGTAGTACATAATTGCCTCTGTATTTTCACCTCTCAAATCTTGGAGTATATGGAACAGAGAGATTAAAAATATAGCAATAACACAGTATTTTCTGAATGGTGAATGTATGTGTCATTGGAATCTGAGCTAGCTGTATGAATGTGTCAACAGTGTATATACAAATGATGTGTGAGAAAGGCAGTTTGAAGAAGAAAGAGAAGAGGGGGGAGAAGAATAATTGTGGACATCCACAGGAACAACAAATGACTGCCCAATGAATGATTGCTTTCATCAGCATTCACATTCCTAACTGCTACATGACATTTCATCTCTCAAAAATTGGCAGCAATTTACATGAACTGTGCATTATTTAACTTTCTACTTTGTGGCAAGTGAACCAAACAAAATAGATAATGTTTGGATTTTAATGCTCTAAGTGAAGCTTGTCGGACCACCAAATCTTAATCCCTGCTTTATTTCTACTTTAAAAGCTCATTATACCCACATTAAATTATGTTTTCATTTTCCATTGTAACATTGAGGAAAAGGGTGAAATAATGTTTCAAAGTTTACATAATCCCATTATCTCAATTCTGCCAACCTTTTTATTCACAGGTGACAAGGAAATTACCTTAGCTTGAACTGCCTACCCAGAACACCGATATACTATCAAATGCCTCTCCTTAGTTGTCAGTCTGTTCAAATATATGGCTAAACAATATCGCTTAAAAGAGTTTGCATCTCTTGGGAGAAGCAATGTTTGTTTGTTTTTTAATAAAAAGAAATAAGTCACTGTAAACACATTAGGTGTATACAGCAAAAGTTACAGGAAGGAATAAAATGGAGAAAAGCAAACTACTATCAGCATCAAGCATCTGTTGCTGTAGCATATGTATAAAATGTACAAAATGAGTGCCAGAACAAGAAGACAATTTTATAGATCAACCGTTTGTCGAGTCGCCCACTAAACCAAGTTTTGAAATTGCAGCATACAGTGTGGCCATCTGTTTATTTTCACCAACAAAATTCTGACCGTATCTTCAAGAGAAAAACTGTCAATATTTTAAAACACTAATATTGCTACTGATCACTCCTTCATGCTGTTCCTAATTTAGAAAAAAGTTCTGCATAATATGAACTGAACCAACCTTAAAAAAAGTTTCACTTTTCTCCAGAGAGGGAAAATATGCAAAGTTGGCTACAGATGCCCCTTCAAGAATATACAGTTCAACAGAAGAAAGAATGGCTCTGAATGTATACTATAAATGATGAGAAGCAAAATACTTTGAGGAATCTTCTGCAACCTGGTACAAATGTGTTGCAATATTACTCCTATATCAGCCAGCATGGTCAGGTTGGGACAACTCAATTGTTTCTTTCTGCCACCTTTCTCATCAAGTACAGTAATCAACTGTATGGAATGTACAATTTACTAAGCTATAATTACAGTCCCAGAAACCTTTAAAGACCAATACTTGTCTTAGATATTGATTCATGCCCTCTGTGAATCTGAATGTTGCTCATATTCATAAAATACTCTAATAAGTAGCCCAAGATATCTCAATGTTTTTATAGGAATTAATATTATTTGAGCAGAACTTATATGAAAACTGAAATGTCAAACTGAAATGTGAACTACATATCTAAAAAAAAGATTTGAACTCTGCATCGCCCACATGGAAGATTAGAACTAAAGGGGACCAAACTATCTTAAATTCAGGCATATTTGTGCAATGTAATAAACAGTACTGCTACATAAAAAACAAGTTCTGAAAAGAATAGAGCTTCTGGTACTGAAAATACCCCAGCTGGCACTTATTTAGGTGCAACTGCCAACAACTGTAATGCAGCTTGTTCTAAAGTACATGGACAATCATTTCCTTGGACTATATAAAAGGATAATCAACATGTATGCAATGTTTTGAAGTTCTTATTCAGGAGAATAACCTGACTGAAGCAGACCACACACTAATAAAGTGCAACTTAATAAATCATGTGGAATCTTATTTTGTTCAAACCCTTACTAACTCCTAGCACCATCTGTTACCATCAAAACTATATGACAAGATATGATATATAATTAATAGGTAAACAACAATCTAATTAAAATGGACAAATACTCCATGTTCCTGCCATTTGGGAACTCTAATTACAGACTAAATTTTAAGCTTGAATTAAATATTTAAGCTAGAAAATTAACTTTCCTTCTCGAGCCTTGAATACATTAATACAGATATGTGAAGCGACTTCCTGATGGGAACTTAAACATGTAATTTAGTTTGATCAAAGCAGTTACTAATTGTTAAGCAGCAGTACCTTACCATATGTACACAATAGCTATTTAGAGCTGAAAAGGTGGTTTTGAAGCACCTCTCTGCAACCCTTTTCTGACATAAATATAAAATGTATATACAGCTCAGCAGTTTACACTACACACTGAAAATAAATTACATGGAAACCTCTGTGTTCTAGGTCCTAAGTACTTACAGGCGCAGGCAAGCTCAGAGAAACAGCTTTTTTCCCACTCAAGCTAGAACATAAGTGATCGGATACTAATTAATACATAACTCAACAGTCAGACCACTCAGACCCATTATATTGGTTTTAATCTAATTCACACAGAAGGCATTTTCATTAAGTATTATTCACAGTGTCAAACTCTGAATGCTAATGGTCACACTTTAATGATCTGTCCAAAGGCAATTGGCCACCAAAGAAGATACTGGAATTAGTACAAACAGCATGAAAAAAGAGTTTAAATGCAGCTGCCAGAGTTTTTCACATGTCTAATGGCAGTATTAATGAGAAATAACTACTAAACTAAGCACAGTATTAGAATACTTATGAAAAGTTTCATGGAACAATTTTTATTCAACAAGAGATGGATAAATTAACTGAGAGATAAACAGTTTAATGTTACAGTCAATAGACCAGCTTTATAAGTTAACTGTCTCCCATTCCACTACAATATACCATCAACCTGGAAGATCTTCCAAGTAAACTACTGCAACAAATAAGAGCTATACACCTGGAAGCTTTATTTAGCATTCTAACTAAACAAGCTATTAGAAGAATCAGCTTCAAAATCCAGCCACTGAATTTGTAAACCATGTTTATATTTTACTAAACTCAGATATATATTCAGATACATTAAAAAGTCAATCATAACTTTTATTCTGATTTTAAGGCATTAAATAGTCACATGTTGCTCACTGTTGGCAAGGATTAAAACTTCTAATTCGGTATCAATCAAGAAGGTGTTAAGTGTAATCAACAGGAATTATTAACCTAGCACCAAGTATACATCTGACTATATCTCTGTTTACAAGTCATTTGAATCCATTTGTACTATGGCTATTGTACTGACTTCTATGAGTTAACTAGACAACATTCCTTTCTTCAAAAGTTGGACCTGCAGATCGTTGCAAATTTTCCAAACAATTAAATATTTCAAGATTCTAGTTAGGTGGTATATGGGGGGGTGAAATCCTCAACATGATAATATAACTAAGATACAGATACTCAATTATTTTAAACTGTAGCAGGAACAGAAGCATGTTCCACAAATATTTAGGAGAGGGGATAGTAGAGTTTGTTTCGCTGACATATCAGATGACCTATATATTCTATCAGTCTGCAAAATTCTTACTTTATTTCACAGAATGAATCAGGGTTTTAGAAAATGAGCTATCATTGTCTTTCATTAACCTCTTTGTGTTTTCCTACTGTTTCTTATTTAGCAGGAAAAATATTAAGGAAACAAAAACTTACCCAAGAAAAGAATGTGGAATATAAATGATTGTAATAAATCATAACAAATACATTAAATCTACATAAGGAGAAAATGCTTTACTTTTAGAACATATATTTCAAGAGAGTATTTTTTGGGGGGGAAGAAAGCCCTCCATATTTTTAGAATATCTATTTCTAGAAACACACCCACTGAACAAAATTACAGAAAAGGAGTAATGTATGTACTGTAGTGTCCTTAATAATAATAGGCAAATTTGATGTCTCTATTTGCAGTTACCTAAATATGACACTAGATGATCATGTAAGTTTCTGAGAGTCTTCTATATGGAAATAATCCATTTCTTTGCCTAGATACAGTGCAAAGAAAGAGGTACATTACAAGGTCAAAGAACTGAAAGTTTGGGGGGAAAAAACTGCACCTATTTTAAGAAAGAAGCATAAAATAAATTTATAGTAGTGTGAAATTTGAATAGAACTTACATAGAAATAAAACCTTACCACTTTAAATATCTTTCTAGAACATTTCTGTACCAAGTTGGGAAAAATATTATTAGATTAGCACAGAAAACTAACCAAGTCAAATTATATAGTTTTGTTGTGTGTTTTTTTTTGTTTTTGTTTATACTACAAAGAAACTTCAGTTGCTAGCAATACCTAAACTCTAATAAATAAAATAAATGTATATAAATGAACAGAAATCTTTTACATCTTGAAGATTATGAGCATCATTAGGGGGTAGTATACTCTAGTCAGTCAGACAGCTAAGCATTCTTAGCTGAATCTAGGAACTAGATTAAAAAAACAGATCTGAGGGAACAACCAGATATGTGTTAATGAATACGAAGTTATTTTGCTGAGGTAGTTTTGTTTCAACAATTTGAGAGGTTTGCTATAAGAACTTAAAGCCCATTCAGATTCATAAGGACTAGTAAAAAACCATGCAAGTGGGATTTTGTAACTTTCTTTGCCACATTAATTTGGCATAACAAATAATAATATGTAAGCCAGATAAGCCTCTTTACTTAATTTTGAATTTGAATGATAAAAACAAATAATAGTAAGCATAATTGTGAACGTTCATCATTTAAAGCTTTAAGCTAACACTAAACTATAATATTCTGAGGTAACAGGTACTCTCTCAAATAGCAGCAATGCTCTTACATGTGTTTTTGGATGGTTGAATCCTGTAGAAATCCAAAAGAAATGCTCAAGGTACTAATTTATTTGATTTTTTTAAAAAATGCCTAACATCATGCAAAATCTGGTCAATCCACCAAAATCTTTGGTTTAAGAAAATCTCTTATTCTTGGGTATCACAATAAAACTATGATAGATTTGTTTTGGGTTTCAAACATCCATATCTGAGCATAAACCCCACTGAACTGAATGATACCTACTTCTACAGGACTGAGTTACAATACTAATTATCTGTTTGACTGGCTGAAAGAAAAAATCCACCACTATCATAGCACATTACAGGTGCTTGTAATTTTCCAGAAAATCATTGTAGCGTATTTCTGTGATTAGCCATATGCAGCTAGGATTACTTATTTACACTGTGGGCCCACATTCCCTCTATGCATAATATCCCAGATATCTACTTCAAACTAAAGGAGTTCATAGTGCACCCTGGAAGTGGACTGTAGATCTGGGATAATAGCTGATCAAAAATTAGGGTTATTCTTCAACTGTTTCTTGTGTATGATGCAGTGATGAACAGCTTATTAAGAAACCTGCTTGTAAATAAAACTATCTCAGAAATGTATATACCTTCAACATATAGTTCTAATATGTAGACAGCTCTTAAAACTGTGATACAATCTCTTTCAATAAAAAAACCCCATCACTTTCTCCTAAGATTAGGAAATAACCATGTGGACATAATACTATACAAATACATTCTGCAGTACAAATGCAACCAATGTTTTATTAGGATCAAGTATTTACAAAATAAATCCTTTGTTTCCTGCATTTAAGATAATAAACGATTAGCAAATCTTCACATCACACACAATATGAACTGTAACTGCTTTCCATCATATGGTAGCCAATTTGCAGCAAATATCAATTAAAACATTTGAAAGCATTCTGATGAGATTAAAAATACATGGTTATATAGCTTGATACATTTTGGTATTCTGAATAGTATAAATTTATCAGCATGTAGCATAGCATGTGCATGGTGTAAAAACAAACTCTGACCATAAACCAAAAGCATTCTGTGCCTTCAATCAAACCATTGTAATTAATATGAAATTCTAAATACAGAATATAATGCCACATAAATACTATAACAGCCAAGTCCTGTCTAGGAAGCCATATGTTTTTTCCCATTGTTCAAAAAAAGGAGATGACTTCCCGTCACTTATGTTTCTGATTAGCAAGGTGATTTATGCCACAATCACTAAAAATGCCAGCAAGTGAATGAGAAAATGCATAGTGACTGCACCAGATGTGCACAATAAACAGGAATCCCATTGTAATCTCTGGTACTTAGTTTATATGAAGGTAATGTAAGAAACACTCCTGAATATGGCAAAGTCACTTTTTTTTTTACATTTGACTATAAATGATATGAAATAAATTGTGTGTTTTATACTTTATGGCATGCATACATTGATAAATTAGGTACAGTTTTGTATTCCGACTTATCTTCAAGACAAACCTGGCTAAGATCATGGGGATTAATTGCTTCAGAAGTGTGAAATGCAGCTTTTCCATTCTTTTCTGCACACTCAGTGAAGAAACAATGATTAATCACTGTTTAACTATTCTCTAGAGAATCTACAAGATTGCCAAAGCAGAACTTATCCTCATAAATCCAAAAAAAACAGAGGTTTAGATTTGTTGCCAGCAACTGAATGAACACGAACTTAAAGCCATTCGTTATCAGATTAAAACCATGTCAAAGCTTTAGAACACTACAACCACAAAATTCTCTTTAAATCGTCAACCTAACAACGTGGACTGCATTAACAAACCATGTAATACCCCAAGCAGGTACTTCAGTATTTGACTACACACCCAAAAAGGTTCCTCTAAATCAGACATTACACCAAAAATATTTTACATCTATTATACTCAATCAAAAATACAAGAAAAAACAATAAATCACCATTTTAACACTAACATGAACACATCCCAGTATTGATGAAACTGAATCATTTCTACTTTCTTTAAAAAATACCAACCCAATCTCCATACTTGCTGTATTGCACACAGACCAATACAGAATGTAGAAATGAACATATTCTTCTCTGTTGATCATTTTGTATCTGTAATACATATTCTATTTTGGATAGAGTGATACTGAAAAATATTTATAAGTGCAGTAGTTAATGGGAGTTTAAAACAATGGAAATTCTCCCCTTATCAAACTGGCTACCTATGTAGAGGTTGCCAGGTAATCTGACCCTTGTCTTTAATTATATGCAATGTACCTACTTGTACAATGATACAAGTAATTGATACATGGATTGTGTCTCAGATAGTAGGCTAGAATATAGTTTTTTAAAAAATCCATTCTAATATCTATGTCTTATACAGTATGGATTTGCACTTTCAATTTTGCATAAAAATTAAGAACTGCATTTTATGTTCTAAAGATCTTGAAATACAGTGATTCATAATCATCAGCTGCTTGGGAAAAGGGCTTCTAATATATGTTTGATTTCTTTAATATGTCTCCTTTTTGTGCTATTTCTTTTGTTTTACTTCTTCAGTTGTAATTCAGAAATATTAAAAATATTATTTATGCAATATCTGCATAAAAACAATAGTTCACTTCTCTTTTAGCTCTACACTGCCATTTTACCCAGTTCTTATCATTATCAGCCCTCCAACCTACAAGATCATGACATGCAAATCAAGAATCAACAGTACATGATACAGAACTGAGAAGTTGCAAACATATAACAAAAGCCAAAAAATACTAAAATCCAGACATTTACAAAGTATAATCAATGGAATTCTCAGTAGGGATTTAAAATGAAGCCCTATAGACTAAAGCATGAAAGTGGATCCCATGAAAATTGTTGAGTGAGTCAGTTTAGATTTGCAGCCTTAGACTGCAATCTTTTTTTTTATTCCACTGCAATGTATCTTCATATCTGACATCAAGATAGATTTGTATAACTTATTTCCACTTCAAAACATTAAAAAGTCTTCTTTTTTTAGTATTTCCTTTTCACATAATATACATTTAACATGTCTGCTAGATCATCAATTGCACATCAGAGCAGTTCTGAAATCAATTCCAGTGCTAATGATCTGCTAGAAATATAGTAAGCCTTCCTAAATGTGTATTTCATTTATGCATACTGTTTGAATCCTATTAAAATGCAACTGATCAGGTTCTCATAACTAAATTTACAATATCAGCATGTCATATGTAGTGACACAATCCTGTACTTAAGAAACATTCATTCTGATGTTGGCCTCCATAAGAAAAAAGTTCCTAAATATTGCTATCTATGAATGAGAGTGAATGCATATCTTCACACTTTTCTGTGATAGAATATAATTACTGATTTTATATATAAAATATGCAATCTATAATACAAATAATTAAAGCAGTCTTCCCTAACCAGACTCAATTACAACTTCCATCGTGCCAAGTCATGACAGCTGAAAGTTATGGAAGTTGTAGACTAACACATCTGGAAGGTTTCAGGTTGAAGAATACTGTATCCAATTGTTTCAATTTTTGTTTTCAAATGTTTCTAAAGACATATACAATTTGTTTCAGGGACATGTAAGATCTTAGTTACATGAAACTTTGTATGAAGTAGTTCTGTTTAATTTTAATCATTTAGGAGTTATATTGCAAAAGTTGTAAGAAAAGATACAACTATATATCACATTATACTCATAGAAAAGTTACTGCCAGTTATATATTGCTATCAAGGGACTGCAATAATTTATGTAACATCTGTTTTCATATTTTCCTAATTAACATAAATATTTAATACTTAAATGCTCAGACCACTTCTTTTGCAACTGACTCCCCTTTCAAAAAAGTCAATATTCTCAGAAATAGAAAGCTGCTTATATTTAATTGGAAACATGCAAAAAATGTAAACCAATATTCTTATGAAATTTTAGGCGAAATCAGTTGAAATATTTGAAAAATATACTGCAATAGTTAATAGAAAACATGTTGAAAAAGCTAAGGGTGCATGGAACACTCACTGTAACACTGTTCAGGAAATTACTAAATTCATGTGAAGATGAAAAATGAGGAGTATGCTAGTACTCTGCTTATTCTCTGCAAGCAGGCTACTGAGGGACAACTGAGGACTGTGTATACAATCCACGAAAAGATCAACTATCACCATCCCCCATAAAAACAAGTAACAGCAAAGAAAAGAAGTAATCTTTTTTGTTTTGTTACGTTGCTATTTTTTAATCACTGCTAATGAAATCCAAATAAAACGTCTGTCTATACTAAGAACTTGGAATGGAGCTGTAGCTATAAAGTGGCTTTAGCAGAGCTCTGTCATTCATACTACTTATGCAGATCAGGCTCTATGCAGCTTAGAAAATTCTGCAATCATGTCCAATGGTTGTAGACGCCTTGTTGCAAGTTGGGCTGAAGCTGAATGAGTGGAACAACTGGGCAGTGTTATCAATTATTTTTATCACCATGTTGAATTGAGAGAGTAGCGTATAATATGTTTGCATCATAGTATCTTATCATTTCTAAATCTCCAGTAAAATATGCTCTAGACCTCTCAAAAGCAGCAAAGGTCAGTCTACTTAAATTGCCCATAGACCTCTTTCTAGGCCAAATCAAATATTCTGCTGCACTCAGAAACCTCTATTCGTTGTGGCTGAAGGTTTAGCATTTTCTTGAATTCTTATGTCTCCTTTTTTACATGATTTCATGACCATTGTTTACATTATTTTTTTCTTTTTAATATATTGCATCTGTCTTTTCTGTAATATGAACTCTTGGAATTTTGTAATAAACACTTTACATTTACAAATTCTGCAAAACTGTAATTAGATGTCTTCAGTACAAATACTACAAAGCTAGTATGTGACATTAGGCCTCTAATGATATTTCTTCCCATTTCTCTCTCTCCCTCATTAACACACATACCACACATATCTTCAGGATAGAGAAAACAATACTGACCCATATTCTAGGCAAGTGCAAGACTTAAATAAAGTATACAAAATGCTCTGAAAACCTAAAATAAAATTTGTAAGAAATATTCACAGATTAAAACTAGTAATGTCAGCTTCAGGAAAAAAACATTATAGGCAACTACAATTTTTAATCATGATGTTTTTCTTCACATATCTATACTATAAGGTGTGCATTGTGGATATTAACCAGAAATAGCTATGACAAAGATAACTTCTACCTCATGTAAAACTCTCCTGTTTTAGTGTGACTTCACTCTCTTTCACACATGTGGAAATCCCCAGCGGCCCAGCTAGTATAGCCAAAAATGTAGGATACTGGTAGCCTTAGTTTAGAAACAGCCCTAATCTGCTGAAGAGCAGAATGTATTTGTATCCTATGGGCAGGATTGTGCTCTTAAAAAGAAATGTTACTTCAGATCAATACTCAAATGCTTTTAACACATCCTTTTTAAAAATTGTCATGAACAAGAAATTCTATTCTACTATTATTTCAAGAAAAAGACTCAGAATACTATTACACAGGCAAACACTGTGCTGTACAAGCAAACTCCTGCTTACCGCAGAAGGGTCAACAATGTACAGGTGTTGAGAAATTAGGGAAAAAACACAACTTTTAATCAACTAAGTCAGAGTCAGCAATCTTCTTCCATCCAGAGCCTAAACTTTTTCTGAGGTATTTTTTTTTTCAGTATGTTTTGGCACGATACAGTGATGTTACATTGTCTTGCATGTGGGCATTGCCACATTCTGAATTCAGTTTTTTTGTTTTTGATTTTAGATACACTATTGATTTGGGTCAACGTGTCTGAATTTTAGTAATTTTAACACCCTTGGGACAGGGGATTATGGGATGCCAGCCCTGTTTTAAATTGAAGGATTTATCTATTTATTTACTGCATTCTTACCCCCTGCAATCTCATAGAACTCTGAGTGGCTACACAAAAATGCAAATGTTAAAAAAATCGGCAATCCAATACAGGTAGTCCTTGAGTTACAAAGGCAATTGGGACTAGTAGTGCTGTCACTAAGCGATGTGGCTGTAAAGTGTGATGTCACGTGACCACATTGCTTAGCAACAGCAATCCAGGCAGTCCCGGTTGCCATCGTAACCCCAAGATGCATGGCTTGTTAAGTAGGAAGCGGCAGGAGTCCCAAATAAGGAATGTAAGGGTGCTGCAGGGGAGAGGACCTGGGAGGCCTGGCGCAGGCCATGCACCAATTGGGGAGGGGGTGCCGCAGATGCAGGTGTGTGAGTGCAGGGAGGCCTAGGGAAGGAGGGCTTAGGGTGCATGTGTGCATGCAAAGGGAGGTCCAGGGAAGGAGGATGTGGGTGTGTCTGTGTAAGCGCAGGGAGGCCCAGGGAAGGCGGGCCCGGAGGATGTGAATGCGAGCACAGGGAGGCCCGGAGAAGGAGGGCACAGATGCATGTGTGCAAGCGCAGGGAGGCCCAGGGAAGGCGAAGGTGCATTGCGCAGGAAGCTGGGAGAACCTACCAGAGCCCTTCCCTGCCAGTTTCCCCATTGACTCTGCTTTTGAGAAGCCAGCAGGGAAGGTCACAAATCATCATCACATGACCATGGGGGCACTGTAACAGACAGAACTTTGAGGACCAGTTGTAAGTACCGTCACAACTTCGAACAGTTGTTGAATGAGTGGTCAGTAAGCGAGGACTACCTGTAGTTCTAAACATATGGCACAAACCAAACAATCCAAGAACACAATCCTGCAGGTACCTTGGTGCCAAGCCATAAAGGGTGCCATAAACATTAGCACTTTAAATTGTACCCAGAAGGCAAAAGAAAGCCAGTGCAGAGTAGGAGCAACTGGTATATCAGTTAAATCTGAGCAAAGCTCCCCCACTCCCTGACCAAGGCTTCTACCAGGAACTACAAGTGCAGGGGTAGTACTTCCCTATCAGGGGTTACCACTAAAGGTGCCAGAACACCCTGATGAACAAGCAGTAATTCCATCTTGTTAGGATTCAGTTTTAGCCTATTCTGTCCTATCCAGACCTTCCAACTTCCAGACACTGGGACAAGTTCTCAACAGTCTTATCAGTACAGCTGGGAATCTTTAGCATACTACATCCTGAACTGATGGATTATCTCAGTCAGCAGTTTCATGCAGATATTAAAAAGCAGAGGGCAGAAGACTATCCCATGAGGCACTCCATTTGGGAGTAGCCATCAAGTTGATCTCTTCTCTCCTACCTCCACTGACTGGAATTGATCTCTGAGGAAGAAATGAAACAACTTTAAAACAGTGTTCCCAATCCCCAAAGGCAATCCAGAAACATACCATGGTCAATGGTACTAAAAGTCACTCAGAAGTCTAAAAGGTCTAGGACAGGTGCACTAGTCTCATCCAGATCCCAACAGAAGTCATCCACAAGCATAATAAAAGCTGTTTCTGTCCCATGCCCAGGCATGAACCCTGAATAACAAGAGTCCAGATAATCTATTTCATCTAGGCCACTCTGTAGTTGGTCCCTAACCACTGTCTCAATAACTTTCACTAAAAAAGGAAGGCTAAGACCGGGCAATAGTTATCCAACACCTCTGGATCCAGGGAGTGCCTCTTAAGGAGGATGCATGCCACAACCTTCTTCAAGGCTGTTGGCAATGCCCTTTCCTGCAGAGAGGCATAGATCCTGATCCAGGGAAGAACTTCCCTGCAGCTAGTCAAAAAGTCATGAGGGACAAGGATCCAAGCTGCAGGGGGCAAAGGATATCCTAGCTTTATTATGAGTAATATTCACCACAAAAGAAGTAAGAGTGTATATGGGACACATCCATATCTTTTACTGTGAAGATGCAGAATATGAATTTACTTATTTTTATTTATTAAAATATTTCTAATCAGCCTTACAGAATATCAGATGGGATACAAATTTTAAAAAGCCCAATAAAATATAATAAAATCAACACTGATAAAAATGAAATGAAGATCAAGCTGGGACTCCAATGCCTGAATAATGATAATAAAACCAAGGTCTTCATCTGACAATGAAATAAAGTCAAAGTATCTTTTCAAAAATAGTACCAAAACAGAAAAAGGTCCTCTTCTGTGATTTTTCATTTTAAGCAATCGTAATATTTTGGTGCACATGCTTCATGAAATACTCATTTTTGTACTCAATTGTTGTATATTATAATCAAGACAGAAGAACTATGCTTTAAAACACTGATAAAAAGAGACAACTGAATTTTCATTTGAAAATGTGCAGTTAGTTGCAAACTGAATGAATATCTCCCTATTCCTAATATTTGATAATGTTACTTATTTTCTATAATCCCAGTAAGAAAATTGTTTGATTGTGTCCATGGGGTCACTAGGAATGGCACACAACTTGAAGGTAGCTTTACATTTATATAGTTCTTAAACTCATTACAATGCACTTTTAGTGCATAAGTTTAGTATTATTTGTATTGTATTAATGTTAAAATTGTAAATTAAAATAAACTTTAACTACAAATTTAAAGATTTAAACATTTACTTTGGAAAAAAAATCAAACTTGGCAGAAAACACTCATTCTTCTCTATTGTCCAAACATAATATACATTTCCATGCTAAGGTTACTAATTCATTTCACAATGGGTGTCTAAGTAGAGTCTTAAATTGCATTCTGCAACTTTCATGAATTTCTTCTCATGAGTTAGAATGAAATTTTCAGTTTGAGATGTTGGAGTACTAGATTTGCATTTCTAAGTGGACTGATATAATTTGCAGTTCCTGGACTATTAGTCTGATTTAGTTTCTGTGCTTTTACAGAAGTTTGTGATGCCCAGAACTTGATTATACACCCAGTAAGAAAAGATCCATATAAATGTGCATTCTTTAAATACACAGAGGTATCTGACATAGAGACTTATGATTTAATTCACACAAAATAGACCTTTTAAAGCTGACCCATACATGCAGAACTGAGATTCTTAATATTCTGCCCACTGCATTTCTATTTATTTCCATACTATTAGGAAAATCATGTTGCCAATATTTTCAAATCATTAGGTGTTTTATATTGCAACATCTGCTAGATTATGTACCATATCCCCCAAGTTACAATATTTCACTACAGGTCTTCACCAGAGTTTGTGCAAGCCCATCTCCTTTCTATTGCAGGCATTTTATTTTATTTTATTTTAAGAAATATGTTTTCCAATATGGAAGTTGTTCCTGACTTTTCTCCACAACAAACTGGTATGCAAACATGTTTTAGTATGAAATAGCAATATGAAATGAATCTAGAGGTGTAGAAAAATGTGATCAGAGTGTGCTGCTTTAGTCTTTTGTTTGTCTTTTGATAGTAAAGTAATTTTATGATATTTGTGACACAATGAAGGACAAAGATAAGCCAACTGTTTAGATTCTTCTCCTTTATGTTATGGCTTTGATCACTAACAATGCTGCGTGAACAGCCAACAGAAGGCTGACATTTCATAAAATATGCAGTGATAAAAACTAATACTGTAGCATCTGGGAACGATATATAAAATGCAGAAATACACCTAATAACTGTGATCTTAAATTACAAGTTACAAAAAACTAACTTGGAAGCATGCACATAAGAAATACTTGACATCAAGGGTTTTACATTGTTAAAACATTTCAAATATTCATTTCAAAAATATAAATCAATAATTTGCCACTGTTTTGCAGGTGCCAAACTCTGCTCTGAAGCAGACTTTTAAGCAGGCATTTTTTAATATTTAGATATCACCTACAGCTAACTATATAGCTCTTATACATTATCTTTTTTCCAGATGTTTTTTATCTTAAAAACTATAACATTTTTTGGAAAAGCTTTATATTATTTTCCTACAGCAGAACATATAAAATGCTTCCAAGGAACACGTCTACTGCATCAAAAAGCAAAACTACATGTTAATTTAAAGGGGGAACAAGTATTCTAAGATTCCTTTACACATAACAGCTGGAAAATATGGCTGTGCTTTTACTAACACTTGGTATGAATCTGCCCTTGCTTATTACATATGCCCATAAAGAATGTGTTTTTATCAGGATTCATTTGATTAGGTAAAGTTTGCCCAAAATAATGTAAGGAAAAGTATTGATGACTTATTTTCAAAAAATGAGTGACCCCATGGACACAATCAATTTTCTTACTGGGGTTAGAGAAAATAAGTAACAATATCAAATATTAGGAAAAAGGAGATATTCATTCAATTTGCAACTAACTGCACATTTTCAAATGAAAATTCAGCTGGCCCTTTTTATCACTGTCTTGATTATGCAATGAAGGCTTTCACAGGAGAATCGGAGGTGACAATAATGCTTTACTATTCGTGAAAGTTTGGACAGTATTTTCAAACTTTTATGCTTACTATTATTAACTTGGTCTGTACTGTTTTTTTAGTTATATATTTTGCTTATATTTACTTTCTTGTATGTATTTTAAATGAATCTGAACAATTTCAAATTTGATTGATTTGAAATATTATGGTGACCCACAGTGTTCTTATCCATCCTGATCAGCTGAAGCTGCAGCATATTTGTCTGACATAAAATTTCTCACACACAAAAAAGCATCTCAGTCAAGCAGTATAGCTCACTGCTTGGGTATTCTCCTCAGTTTCCTGTTGTCAGATGAGGGGAGGAAAGAGCTCAGCCAGAGCTAGAAGAAGGTGAGGAGACAATCTCTGAACATGGATAGGACCTCAACAAAAAATAAATAATTTAAATTTGATAAAAAACAATATGATTACTTATCTTAAGTAATAATTTCCCCTCTCCCTCATATTAAAAATTACACTTTGGTGAAGGAAATTTGGAGGCCTTAGGTTGTATACCTCTGCTCTATAGTAAGATTAGGAAACCCTGATTCAAATGTAAAGTTTACACAAACTTATGTCAACAGTCATTCTGTGCCTGTTTATTCAAAATCACTGAGAGCAATGCAACATATTTTCAGGTTGTACAAAATATGTTGCATGCCTTGAATATGCCTTGAAGTACAAAATATTTGGACAACCTTACACATAAATGTTTTTAATATTCTAAGCTTTAAACAAATCTTTGTTTAAAAAAACCTCAAAAGTCAGTCTTTTGACGTTAAACATGATTTTTTTTTACATTTCAAATTTATGCTCATAATAAAATCAGAAAGCAACAGGTGATTGCTCCTGCATTTTAAGTGATTTCATTCTCTAAGCATCCAAGATTAATCTCACTGTTTGGCTAGAGATAATATTCAAACTCTCTGGAAGGCTCCAGAATAGGAAATGCTTGCTTGCTTATTTATTTATTACCCACTCCAATCCCAATTGACAATGGACAGGATACAACAAAATCCAAAAAAATATGCATTAAGACATTTCTTAATTATAGAAATCAACAATAAAAAAATAATATATCAAAGGTACAATTTAATTAAGGTCCAAACATCTGCTGGAACAGAACTGGTTTGGCCTGTTTTAAAAAGAGTAGGAGCCATCTGTATCTACTGCTACAGATTGTTCCATAATATAGAGGCTACCACTTAGTCTAGTGAGAAGGGATCCACAACAGGCCCTGTCTAGATGACCAGATTAGCAGATTTGATTTTGGTTGGGGTTAGCATTATCCTTCTGCCAGTTGCCATTCCTGAGTTGCTTATGCAGAAAGGCAGCAATGACCCTTCTACTCTGTTTATATCCACCTTCATTCCTATTTGAACTTTGCAACTTCAAATCTAATTCTTATTTTTTTCCTTCTTTCTCTCAATCTCATTTCCATTGGTGTTTTAACTTTAGACTGCATGTGTGCTGGCACAAACTGATCTTTGTAAATTGCTCTGAGAGTCTTTTGACTAAAGAGCTGAATACAAATGTTTCAAACAAACAGATATCTCAGCAGCAAGTTCTGCTAAATTCAATGTGAATATAAATTTGCAGCCTAGTAAGAGTAAGGGATTGGAAAAACACCAGTTCAAGTCCACACTTGATCAGAGAGAACAGTAATGACTTTGGTCAAACTATCAGTCTGAAACAGACTTTTCTGTGATCCCAGAGACTTATCCAACTATGCTGCTGACTTGTGCAATACAAACTGAACTGGCACATGATTTTCTACTATTTTGATACAAAACACAAGAAAGCTGTAACGTAACCCCTAAAATACACTCATCCAATATTAATTTCACTTTTTAAGAATTCTTAAGACTATTTAGAGTCAGAACTGAACATGTTCTGAGCAACCACTTCATTAATCCAAACATATTTTAAAGCTGCTAACTTTGCCATTAATTTTGTTTTACATACTCATTTTTAAACAGTATTCTCATAAACAAAGTTTGTTTGGGGAAATAGAAACTGGGTTTTTTCCATTCTCACTCAAAGAATATATGACATGATATTATGTACTCAAATCCTGACGGTTTTTAAATACATATGTTACCTGTGTGATAATCCTGATAATAGTATATCAGACAACTTGAGTTGAATTAAGTTCTTTCTGATCAAGGCAACAAGAGTTCCATAGTTTTGGATAATTCCAACAACAGTCTTAGATTGCATGAGGCTTTATGCTAGATTGTCCCTCTGACTCCACACTTCCTTTACTTGAATGTACAACCAGCTGATTCAAAGATGAACATTTCTCTTAGCAGCCACTAATGAAGCAAGAAGTTCTTAACTCCCCAACTATATTAGGCCCAAAGTAATGTACACTATCATTCTTTCCTTGATGTCCTCACTTCCCTTTTCTTTTCCTTTTGCCCAAGTAGGTTATCAGATCTCCTGCCAAAAGTCTGAACAGAAATTTAAAAATTACACTGAGAACTAAATGAAATTAGGCCAAGATTGATAGTTTATTCACTTTACTACACAACATCTTTCTTGTTTATAAGATGCTAAGGCAAGTTTAATTTTAAAAAGAAGTTCAATATATTCTCCTTCTTTCTTTAAGAATGTGTGATTTTACTCTAAAAATACAGGTAGTCCTTGCTTACCAACTGCCTCATTTGAAGTTACGACGGTGTAAAAAATAACAGCTTTCTGACCAATCTTTGCATTTACCACTGTCGCAGCGTCCCACAGTCCTATGATGTCTTGCTTAACAACTGCAATGATTTATTTAACAACCGAATGGGAAGTGACATTGTAATCCTATCACAGTCACATAATTTTATGCTTAGCGACTGCAGCACTTAGCAATGGAGTTGCCGGTCCCAGTTGTAATCACCAAACAAGGACTATCTGTAATGCATCTATTATGCAAAGGAAACTTTGTGAAGAGTTTGATTATCTCAATTATGAGTTTGAGCATGCACTGTGAATAGCTAGCTTCATATTATCAGTATAATCTCAACCAATAATAGAAAGTAATTTGATAGCTATACGTATTCCAGATTTTTTTTTAAAAAAATTGAGAGATTTGAAACATTGTTAAAACAGGATTTGAGAACAATTCTGATCTTTCTCTGCGTGTAATTGAAGCCCAATTCTGTAACAAATATTCCCATGTAATGTCCATGGATGGATCTATTTAAGTTTAACTTAAAATCTCTTTAATCATGAGTTATGCATGAGGTTGAATTAAGTTTGCTGAATTCAAGTCTTAAATCAATGGGACATGTTAAACAAGACATAAGTTACACGAATTTCAATGGAAAATAAGTGTAAGTAATTTAGTTTAACCCACTGGCTGAAAGTCCAATCTATTATAGGATTTTTGATTCACTTTACTATCAGGAGGGTGTTTTCCAAGTAGACTGAGTGGAAAACCTTTCCCCCCCAACACTACCTATATATAGTCTTGGTAAATCAAAACAGTCAATCTGCTTCCCTTTTGTATCAGATTTTTTTAAAAATCATCTTTTAAAAGATTTAGATACACCTATAATTCTTAAAAAACAAAACAAAAATATTGGTGAATAAAATGGATTAAAAATTAATAACATGGATGATTTAGAGTATATTTTTACAATTTTGAAATGTGCATGTTCATAACACTTTGACATAAAACCTTTAGTCAGGATAGAGTATAGCTTTAAAATTAAATCATATCACATGGAAAACAACCTCCTTCAAAGGACAAATGTGTTTATATTCATATTCTATATAATATATTTAAGCAAGTAACATAGAAGTCTCATGCATGGCCTAGATACAAACAAGTTAAGCACCAATTCTAGATTCAATATAAATGTAGTAATAATAATAATAATAATAATAATAATAATAATAGCTTTAGACTGTGTTGTATATTACAAAATGGGATATGTAATTTCCACTACTTAAGAATAAGAAAGCTAAATATTTACCTTCATACAACTTTTTAAATTTTAAACTTATTCTCAAATTTATGCCAGTCTATTAAGATCACTGCATTTTCTAATCCAATGATGAGAATTTCAAGTCTTAAATTAATATATGTAGTGAAAAATATTTTTCACCTAATCCAAGGCAGTGCTGGAGAATGTTAAAATAACATGCATATGTGAAAGAGTAAAACACTAAACAAGTCAACTGACAATTTCAAAAACCATGCATGAATCCAAACAACTTTCTACCCCAAGTCTGGTCAGTTAAGAAATTGAGGTTAACCTTTAATTTTTAATGTTACCTGCAGCCAGTGATTGCTTTTTCTAATGCAAGTGACAGATAAACAGAAAAACACTCCCAAGATGATTCACAAGGCACCATACACCATAAGTGCATTTTTATTTTTATACCAACTCAATTTCTCAAATGGATAACCAATGTTCCTACTAATTTACATTAGGAACTGAGTGAGGCATGAAAATTGTTCTGATGCACAGACACACTTTAATCTACTATATAGGGTGAGGAATTCTTACTGAAACTCTAAGTAATACAAAATAAATTTAAAACTGAAGAATCTCATCATAGCATATGTTACAGAGTGAAAAACTGATTATTATCTAACTCAAATTGGGGAAAAAATCTCCAAAGATAAAGTGTATTTACCTGAAAGTAAAATGCCTTTGAATATAATACAATCCTCTCTCCCACCAAAAGAAAATACAAAAACTTGTCTACCTCCATTCCCATACCATACCATTTAACAATAAATTTTAAAGATGAATTAAAAGATTATAATCATCCCATCTTAAATATAAATTATCCATGGAAAAAGAAACTAGACATTTTCACTCATAGCTAAATTGTAATTCCAACACTGTAAGTAGCCTCTAAGCTCTCTTTTTTATAGTACCTAGACCTCTTTCTGATCCTTCCATGGAATAAATCAGCAGCCTAAAAGGTTTAGCAGATTGCTTTTAAAAATCTGAATCAACCCACTCCCTACAAATCCCAGTCTTGCCCATACGTAATATAGTCCCACACATATTTAGACTGTCCCATCCAAAGCATTCCTCAGCTCTGCTGAAAATATTTAAATGCTTTCCTTGGGCAGCAAAATATTGTCCATCCTTGCCTTCCAGGAATGTTACTTTTTTCATACTAGAAGCCAGTGACAAAGAAGAACACATCTGGATGTTGGTCACACTGAGTAAGTTACTATAAGAGATTCAAGCATTAGCCTGTATTATGTGAAAATATTGTTTTATTTCTTGGGCCAAATATTAGATTACACATTTAGCTGTTCTGAATTCTGCAGTGTCTGGTGCAGATATAAAGTGGGGCACAGTTACCCTAGTTTTTCTTTACCATTATGAGCTATTCACAAAACAAGTAAAAATAAAAATTAAAAATTAAAAAAAAAGGTCAGCAGCAGGTTTCCTTATGAGTACACTCTTTTCCTTTCTTATTTTGCTAATGTTTGCAGGCACAATCAGTATGCATGGATAATTCAAGCAACTGTTGAACTTATTTTAAACTGACTTGTACAGAATGAGTAGTCTCCAAGCAATTCAAAGTCTCCAATGATTAATGATGAGGAAAGGACTGTATTGATGTATTATCTAGGGTGATACACTACTCTGAGCAGAGTCAATAATAGATTCCAAGAGTCAATACATTCAGAAGACATTTATCAAGAAGTTTTAAATGTGTCTATAAATGCTGATAGGAAAAAAAGAATGAATTACTAGGAATTCATGAACATTAGCTAAATGCAAAAATGTTGTTCTGTACTTAGATTAACAACTGTCAGTTATAAGTACAGTGGATATGACAGTCCCTAACAATTCATTATGAAATATATCTAATGCTGTAATTCCTAAAACAGCTTTACTATATGGAAATAGGGTGGCTTTTAAATATAATTTTGCATGGTCAAATTGGTAAACAATTCACACATATAAAACATTACTAAGCTTTTCATATTAAGACTTCTTAACCTGATTGCTGTAATGTGTTTCTTTACATTTCATGCATACACAGGCCGAAGATATATATTCTATTTTTAGTGATCTAAACAAACCAATGGATCAATGAACAAATAAATCCAGAGTTCTCACTCAAGGCACAAATGACGAGGCTCAAGTTATCATACTTTGGACACATTATGTGAAGACCTAGTTCTCAAGAGAAAGCTCTAATGCTGTGAAAGAGGGAAAGAAAGAGAAGAGGACAATCAAGGAGGCAAGGAAAATGGCCTCAGTTACAGTAGTGATGGGTGTAGCATTGGAAGACTTGAAGATCAGATTAGGGATTGATTGTCACAGAGAAAATCTATGTAGTTGTTAAGAGTTGACACCAATTTGATAGCACATAATCAATAATTTATTAATACCTATTTTTCATGGCTTCTAATCTAGGGGTTTTTTTTCATTTACACAGGGAGAGGCAACTTTCAACCAATTCCTTTATCCATCTATAGCCTTTCCTGCTATATTCCACACCATCTTTAAACATTCAATTAATAGGAAAATTTCTGAAATACAAAAATTGCAAGGTGATGTGGAAAGAAGAAACCTTGTTCCATGACTTTTTGTGAAGACAATTTTGAGCAGGTCTGGAATCCAAGTTATAATTTGGCTCAATATGTGAATGTAAAGAAAAATATTTATAATTCTAGTTTTCATAGTTCTTTGTCATTTTACTACAGAAAGGTTATAGAGCATCAAGAAGTATTACTATTTCCTTACTACTGTTATTGACAACTATATCAATTTATAGTAGAGAGTGCTTTACAGTTCTAATGTTATGTATCATGTTGATAAATTTAATACCTTCATGATGACACATTTCCATTAAATTTTCATAAAACATAAGAAAAAAGCTAGACTTTTTCTATGGCAAAATATGTGAATGCAGTATATACTGGTAATTCAGTTTTTCAACAGTCTATTATTTATGTGACAGAATGAAGATCCAAAAACATGAAATATACCCTTAAATTATTCACTTATTCCTTTTTGAAAGAAAAGATGTCAATCTAACAGTAAGAGACTTCAAGAATATTTCTAAAGGTTTCAGGAAAATTGCCTTATTTATCAAAACTTTATTCCTTATGTCAGTTCATCAGTTCATTAAATACTGCAGTTGTGCATTAAGGTCAAACAGTGTCAACCAATTACTGTTGTGAGAAAAGTCCTATTCAAAACAAACAATGCAGACATTAAATTACTTTAATAGGCTGGCTGAGCACTGTTTATCCAAAGTGTACTTCAATCATAAAAGTATATTTTAAGGTTTCAGCAATAAAAGATTACAATACAGCATTGAACTGAGCTTTGTTAATGCCTTAATTACAAATAACCATGCTCATGTCAGCTTATTCAACTGTATTTCCTTTAGCAAATATTAAATATCTATGATCAATAAACGTATTAGAATACTAGTATTAGATAAGTATATATAGAATTGTAATTGTTCACCGTTATAAAGACATATTAACACATTTTCTTCTTCGTTGTATTTCTTTCACATTTTTGTTAAAGGACTTTTAAAAAATAAATAAAAAATATCTATGAATCAGAAAGTACTTTTAATACTTTTTTCATTTTCTGACAGAATATTGTAAAATTATTAATTAGTAAAATAAGATGTGAGCATGTGAGAAATGTACACTTCTTTCCAATGTATAAATTTGACCTGTTTTGACTTTTGTAAGTACTGTGAAAAAGCTGAGAATGTGTTATTAAAATTTCAGGAGCAAATGAAAAATATAAAAGTTCAGGTAGTGGTATATTGCAGTCGACAGAGAGTACAAACCTGTGCTGGGAAAAATCTTCAAATTTTCATTCAAGACAGGAAGTTTACTATCCTAAATGAGCTTGAGCTTCTCATCCAAACCTGCTACATAGGGTACTAAGGATTAAAATTAAAAAAAAAAATGAAATACAGACCCATAAACCATGTTAAGCTGTTTAGAGGTAGGATTAAATAAATATAGTTGATAAATCAATTAAAAATTCATTTTTCTCTTTCGCATGGCAGTCATTATTGTAAAAATTACCCTGGTGCTAAATTAAAGTATGCCGACCTCAACTCCTCACAGTTAGGACTGCATGACAGAAGTGCTAACTAACCAGTCAAGGCTTGAATCATTGTTTTGAAGTAAGATTTTTTTTTCTCAATTTAGAATCAAACATAAGCAACCAAGCAAGCCTTTTATGGGTAAGGAGTATGGTACTGGAGTGGTAAAAATACTCAGTACTTCTCCTACATGTAGTGCTGAGCTAAAGCACCACAAGCAAACTGGGCCATAAAGTATTTCAAAGTATACATTTATTCATTTCTATCTATCATTGCTGTCACTTCAAAATTTGGAACACCTTAAATGAGAGAGATATGCAAACATTTATTTGTTTATATGTACAATGTATACCGTACATATCTAAAAAGTAAAAGAAGTTGATCCGTAAAATCTACCAACTATACTGTATCTTTCAGTTGATCTAGGAGTTAAAAGGAGCATGTAGGAGAAACAGAAGATAGGATATTCACCAAGGAAGTTTACCAGCAATCAGCTAATATTTGCATACAGAAAGTTATGAAGTTGCAAGGTAGTATAAAAGGAACAAAAAGTGTTTTTGGGTTTATACCAGTAGAAAAAAGAAGTGGGACCACTGCTAGATAAGGATAGAATGACAGATGACAGGGAAAAAGCAGAGCTCCTTAATTCCTACTTTGCCTCAGTCTTCTTCCAATGAGTTTAGATGGACCAAGTAAAACAACTGACAAGAGAATGGCACTCAAGAGTCCCTAAAAGAGATAGTTAGTGAGAACATGGCTACCAAGATCTGACAATCTAAAAGGCGTCTACAGATGCTATCTTGGAAGCCCTTTATGTGATCTTTGAAAAATCATGGAAGGCAGGCATAGTGCCAGAAGACTGGGACAGGGATGTTTTGTTCCTATTTTCAAAAAAGGGTAGAAAAGGGCCCATGTAATTATAGACCTTTATTGCTTCATATCAATACCAGGCAAATTTCTGGAATAAATTATAAGTAGGCAGCTTATAAGCTTTTAGAAAAGTATGACAGGAGTCGGAAGGTTTATCAGAATAAATTGTTGCAAACCAAGCTGATCTCCTTTTCTGATAGAGCGACCAGTTGAGCAAACCACAGGAATGTGGTGGATATAATGTACCTTGCTTTCAGCAAAGCATTCAACCTGGTCTCCCAGAAGATTCTAATACAAAACATGACAAAAATTTTGATGAGTTGCTGGCTCAGTTTACTTCCACTGACAAATTCATTTCCCCCCAGAAAAAAAATAATGCCAAAGATCTATGTCCGTTCTACTCCATTACTAGAATCACTTAGCCCCAAGAGAACTACACAAGAACTCAAACCAAGAGTACTAATATAGATGTACAAAATAATAGATCTAAAATTTCTGCTTACTATCTGAAGGACCACTTCTATCGCCTTTTACAGATCCCTAAATACCTCCATTGTGATGCAAGTATGGCTTAATGCCCTAACCTTAATGCTGAGAAAAATTCAGTAACATGTGGAACACTCCTGTATTTGCTCAGAGGCCATTACTGAGACAGTAACAAATGTTTTATTCCATTATCCCTTTTACAATATTCGTCATGAAGAGTTTGTATCTCCATTTCTCACCTGCTATGCTGGTTGATCAGAAACAGCAGTTGTCCGTCTCTTATCTTCAGATATTTCAATGAAGATCTCCAAGAATATAGCAAAGTTCTGCTTGATCACTACTGTACTATTGCTTGACCCTTATCCTGGTGGGGGATGTTTGAGAAGCAAATGGAGTCCTAGGTGATATCAACAAAAGTATACTGTGTAGATCAAGAGAAATCTTCACCCCCCGCTACTCTGTGCACTGACAAAATGAAGCAGGTTCAAAGGAAACAATCAAGATGATAAGGGATCTGAAAGGAAAAAAGTTATGAGGAATGATTGGAAGTCTTGGGTATACTTAGCCCGGAGAACAGAAGACTATGGGGAGACATGATAGGTGTCTGCAAGTATCTGAAGTGCCGTCACAAAGAAGACAGGTCAAAATTGTTGAGATTTGTTTCAGAAGACAGAACAAGAAACAGATTTAAATTACGAGAAAGTTGATTTTGGGTGGATGTAAGAAAAAAACCTCCTAATTATAAAAAATGTTCAACAATACAAAAGGGTTAGGGTTAGGGTTAGAGGTGTACAATTTTCTCTGTAGGTAGTCAAGTAGAGGCTGGATGGCCATATATCAGAAATGCTCACAGTGAATTCTTGTACTGAGCAGGGGGATGAATTAGATGAGCCTCAAGGTTTCTTCTAACTCTTACATTAGTTGATTCTATGAAGTTAGACTTTAACATTGGCTTTTTCTAGTACACACTGTTTTACATTTCTTTCTGTAGCTATCCACAGCCGGATGAAAGTATTATTAAGAGCAACTGCAATAAAACAAATGGATGGCAGGCATTTTCTCTAGTTAGCTGTAAACACAGAACTTTCTAATTTTTAAACAAACTAGTGACTATTTTAATGTCATGCTTATTGTAAGGACAGAGAGAAGCCAGGTGGGAGATTCCTATGGATACATTTAATTATAAACCATGTATCTATATCACGCAACATCTCCTCACTTGCTAGCAAGATAGCCAAAGGCAAGAATTTAGCAGTCAATAGTTCATAGAACTTCACAGGCATTTCTTACAAGTACTCCTCGGGTTACAACGGCAATTGGGACTGGGATTGGCATAGCTAAGCAATGAGGTTGTAAAGTGCAACATCATGTGACTGCATCGCTTAGCAATGACAATTCCAGCAGTCCCAGTTGCCATCATAACCCCAACATGTGCAGGTCATTAAACAGGAAGAGGTGGGAGTCCCAGGTAAGGAGTGCAGGGATGCAGCAGGGAGGGAGGCCGGGGGAGGGCTTGGGAAGACCAGCACAGGCTGCACATGAGTTGGGGGAGGCCAAGGTACGGCTGGCACAGGCTGTGAATCAGGGAGGCCAGGGGAGGGCCAGGGAGGGCTGGCACAGGCTGTGTGTGAGTCGAGGAAGAGCCTGTGAGGGCCAGCGCAGGCTGCATGTGAATGGGGTGGTGGTTCTGTGGATGGGAGAAAAAGCGGGAGCAATTTGTGACCTTCCCTGCTGGCTTCGCCACTGACTTTGTGGGAAGCCAGCAGGGAAGATCGCAAATGGCAGTCATGTGATGGTGGCTCCCTGCAATGTCGTAATCACAAGCCGGGCACCCATGATCACGGGGGTGCTGTGATGGCTGGAACTTTGAGGATCAGTTGTGCATCCATTTTTTCAGCACCACAACTTTGAACAATCATTGAACAAATGGATGTAAGCCAAGGACTACCTGTACTCATATGTTAAAAATACTGATATAATTGGATTTAAATAGAATACTTAATTCATCCAATTTTATTCCTGGCTAAAAGTAGTCTACTAAAAAACTACGGAAGTCATATTTTTTATCAGCTCATTCTGAACAGGGAACTGCAGTGCTCTATCACCCCAGTCCTGGGAAAACAATTTCTAAAGGACAGGAGAAAAAACCCTATCCAACATCCAAAATTGTATAGGATATGTTCCTGCAGGATGTATCCATTTGTAGAATAATAGCACTATATCCAACTATACTAATTTTAGTGTAATTGTTCACAATTCTACTAAAGGCAATATGTATGAGATCTGCAGACATCACTACAGATACCAAATGATTATCAAATATTAAATTTAACATGCTTTCATTATTTTACAAAACCATGTCTCTAAATGTTTTTGAACTAAAACTTAGTCTAAAGATAGCTAACACAGCCAATAGGAGGCTGTAATTTAGCAACAGGAGGATCAGAGGTTCCCAACTTAGAACTGGATCATTTCTCATGATATGATTCATATTTCTTCCTTCTTAATTCCTATTTGCTGTTGTAAGAACCAGCAAAGAAGAAAGAACCAGAAACTGATTCTTCATTTCAAAGAAACTATATATATATTTATCCAAATACTATCACAGTTGTAGAAGTAAACAAGGCTGATCAGAGGCATTTTTCCAAGCAGAGTCAAGGATTAGATTTACAGCTTTAAGAGAATCTCTAGCATACTTAAATCATCCAGTAGCAAGAAGGTGGGTGCTAAGATAAGGATCAGGCTAGAGGCAAATAAAGCTGTTATAATTATAGCTGGGAACACAATTTGTTAAAGGAAGTGTACTGTATAATTACAATTGAAATTTCAGCAAGATGCCCACAGGCAGTCCTACAGCTGTCAGGAACTGACAATGCTCATGAGTTCTTCTCAAATAGCAGATATTGTAGCAGTTTGAGATATCTTTTCTATAGCTAAGTTGACTTTGAGGAAGAATACATAATGGAATATACCTAGAATCTCAAAATCATGTGTCTCTCATCACAGTTTGTTAAGCTTAATTTTTTGTGAGAGCTGAAACATAGGCTTTAAAAAATTATTCAAAGTATTAACTGAACTAAAAACTAATGCAGTTCTTAGACACAGTTATAGCAATGTATATCACGCAATAAAATAAAAGCAGCAGCATTCTTTTAAAGTTTTCCTATTAAAATACACAGATATAACACAAAGTTATTACAATTTATTATGATGGGCAAAATATTCATCTAGGACAATTTTAAACAGAGAAGGGTTGAGTGCTGATGTAACTGCATAGGAAGATGTTTAGTGTAAAAAGGGAGATTTTTAAGACAGTGATAGAGTTCATAATATGTACGTTTTATTTTACAAAATACAGAAATGCAAAAAGTCCTTTTTGGTCTGAATACATATTTCTGGGAAATAGAACAGAACAGAGTATTTTTTATAAATTCTTACAAAAGTAAAAAATCCCAGAAAGGCAGTTAAATAAACATATTAAATTAAAATGAATTTGAAAAGAAAAAGGAGTAAATTCTGAGAGAATACAATTAAAACATATATGAGAAAGACACTTTTTACAATTTATTTTCTTTTGCAGCATGCTACTGAAATAGAGGGAGCAAGATAGTGGATAACTCAATGAAAACATTAACACAGTATGCAGCTGCAGGAAAAATATGGAAAGAACTGAAAAAACAAACAAGTGTTCAATACAATGATATTGTTATATAAATCTATGATGAGATTGTACTATTCAATTCCAAAACAGTAATTTAGTGTTGGAAAAAAAGTCATATGACAGAGGTTCAGTATATGAAATCACACATATGAAAAACTAAACAGAGAAAAGTTTCCATCCTTCTTTTAAAATGTTAGAACTTGGGGTTATTCATTAAAATAAAATGTGGAAAAATTCAAGACGTAAAAGAAAGTACTTCTTTACATAATGCACCGTGGACACATAGTTACAGTGTGGACTTTGCTGTCATCATAAGTAGTGATGCCCACTAACTTAAGTTTAAAAGTGGACTGGAAGTAGATCATTCGTAGATGACCTGAATCTATATATATTTTCATGTATAGAAGAGCAGCTTCCTCACTAAAATCTACTGAAAGTCAACACAAGAAAAAAAAATTCAACACAAGCAAAGAGAGAACTGGATAGATGTATGAAGCACAGAACATCAGCAGTTACTAGTCTTGATGGCTATTGCCTGCCTCCTCCAACCTAAAGCAACTACAAGGAGCAAAAGTAGAATAGAGCCCATCCATATGTGTGAGTTCCTACAGTCATCTGGTTGTCCGCTGGAGGATACATAATATGGGCATAGGTTTCATCTGGTAGGGCTCTTCTGGTAGTTTCATATGTTGATGTGGTACATTAATATAACAAAGTTCTAGTTAATGTTTATTCTAGAATAAATGTTAAACCAGATTTTTTCAAACTAGTGGTCCTGATATTCCCAATTAGTTTACCATACCTTGAGGAAACCAGTTTTAGAGGACTTGGTAATCTCTAAATCTATATCCACAATGTACAAAAATAAGGGGATCTTTTTTTTAATCTCCAGAAATAAGTGACATGAAAATAGGAAGATCTAAAATGGTGGCTGTTAGAACAGAAAACTGGATTGAAAATCATATTTTCGTTTTGCAGTTTAGACTCCAACTTTGTCTTCTAATTAAACAAGTTATTCTTTTTTAGCCATTTTTCTTTAAAAAAATTGATTACTTAAAAAATAAAATTCTGAGAAATTGGTATTTTGTAACTGACCACAACCATTTTGCCCAAACATGTGGAGAAACTCTGTACATATTTTTCTTATAAATCTGTACACTTTTCAGCACAAAGTGATCCTTATGTTTTAATAGAATTTCACAGAATAAAAATAATTTTAAAATCTTGGTTATTTCTTTTTCTGCAAATCATTCCATATGTGCATAAAATACAACCAGTTCATTACAAAGGAAAGCAACACTATACTACATATGTTATGCAGTAATATGTAGAAAGGATCTTATTAGCACATGGAATCTACTATGCTATTATCATACTGAATGGAAAAAGTCAGTGAATTTTGGTCATTGTATGATGTGGAAGAAAGCAACTATATCAGAGCAACAGATATGTGATTTTTAAACAAAAGCCAATCATGTCAGCATCCAAAATCTTCAAGTTAATTTTTTTCTTCCACTTTATTTATTCTTTTTTAAAAGAAACTCAAAACTTCCAACTGGATTTTTTTTAAAAAAACCTTCCATTCTTCCAAAAATGACTATACCATATAAATACTTCCTGAGCATTTTAAAAGCGTATTACAGAACTAGCTATGATTTGTATTATAACTATGTATCATAGATTTAAATACTAATCCAACTCTGTAGCTGACATGAAACTAAGCCTCATGGAGATCATATCACACATCTGGCCTTGTGCACGTGGGACACATGAATGTTATAATATCAAAGAATCCAAATGATAGCAATGCCTACTAAAAGTTTAAAAATTCAAAACACACAACTTTGAGGACTGGAACAGGCAAGGTCAGAAGCAGAGGGCCTGAGATCAGACAGCTCTGTTACTATAACAATGCACATGGAAAAAGGGTTAAGCCTTCTACACATATGCATGTGCACATATACACTGCAGTTCTGCTATCAGTGGTAAACAAAAAACAAACTTTCAACTTAGTCCTCACAAAGAACAAAAGCAGATTTTGCCATATGGTCTCAAAATTCTGCCAAATAATTCCTTAAAGCAGTGTTTCTCAACCTTGGCCATTTTAATATGCGTGGACTTCAACTCCTAGAGGCTGAAATTTATATTGGTTCTTATCAGAGTTGAAGTCCATGCATCTTAAAATGGCCAAGGTTGAGAAACACTGCCTTAAAGTATGCATATCGCAGTTCACTTCCATTTATATTTTTAAAAATCATCTAATAAGAACCAATATAAATTTCAGCCTCTTGAAATGTTTACTTCTTTTTATTGTTTATTATTATTTATAACCTGTTTCTTTTTTAACTGCCCTGCCAGGTGGCACCACCTATTCAACCTGTTGTTGTTGTTCAGTTGTTAAGTCGTGTCCGACTCGTGACCCCATGAACCATATCGCACCAGGCCTTCCTGTCCTTCACTGCCTCCCTGAGTTTGCTCAGTTTCATGCTCACTGCTTCAGTGATGCAATCTAACCATCTCATCCTCTGCCATCCTCTTCTCCTTTTGCCTTCAATCTTTCCCAGCATCAGGGTCTTTTCCAAAGAGTCTTCTCTTCGCATTAGGTGACCAAAGTATCTGAGCTTGAGCTTCATTATCAATCCTTCCAATGAGCAATCAGGGTTGATTTCTTTTACGATTGACTGGTTTGACCTCCTAGCAGTCCAGGGGATTCTTAAGAGTCTTCTCCAGCACCACAGTTCAAAGGCATCAATTCTTCGGCGCTCAGCCTTCTTTATGGTCCAGCTCTCACAGCCATACATTACTACTGGAAAAACCATAGCTTTGACTATGCGGATCTTTGTCGGCAAGGTGACGTCTCTGCTTTTTAATATGCTATCTAGGTTTGCCACAGCTTTCCTCCCAAGGAGCAAGCGTCTTTTAATTTCATGGCTGTAGTCTCCGTCTGCGGTGATCTTGGAGCCCAAATAAATGAAGTCTGTTACTGCTTCCATTTCTACCCCTTTTATTTGCCAGGAATTGATGGATCCAGATGCCATGATCTTAGTTTTTTTAATGTTGATTTTCAAGCTAGCTTTCGCACTCTCCTCTTTCACCCTCATCAAGAGGCTCTTTAGTTCTTCTTCACTTTCTGCCATTAGGGTGGTATCGTCTGCATATCTGAGGTTGTTGATGTTTCTCCCTGCAATCTTAATTCCAACTTGTGATTCTTCCAGCCTGGCATTTCTCATGATGTACTCTGCATATAGGTTAAATAAGCAGGGTGACAGTATACAGCCTTGTCATACTCCTTTCCCTATTTTGAACCAATCAGTTGTTCCATGACCGGTTCAACCTAGCCTGATCTTAAAAAGATAAGCCGAGTCAGAGTTAATACTTGATGGAACCACCAGGTGTATACCCTGAACCAAGCAAGCGGCATATTTAACCACTGCTTGAACTTTTAGTATAAAAAATAGTAGATGCGTAGCATGGCCTGGGAACATAAGTGTGGGTAATGCCAGGTGTAGAGATACTGAGCAGTTCACAGGAAAGGCATTTTACAGGCTGATAAGTCAGTTTCTCACACATTTTTAACCGACAGTCTCTTTTGCACCCATGATGAATGAATACTCAGTGTGTTGGGTATAAAAGTTTTACAAACCCGTCTCTGGCATGGACATGCCATGGTAGAACACTGCATACATACCTGGTGTCGATCCCAGGGAACATTGCATGTTTACTCCTGTAAATATTTACCTTGATCACACTAGCTTTCAGCTCCTCTTTCTTGGAAATCTGTTGTGGATATGGGCCCCTGGAGACCATTTACATTTGCAGAAACAATAGAAAATCCCAAAGGTATAGGCTAGACTGGGAAATTGAGAAAACATCCCAGAATGGCAAACTATTATAGGAGTCAGGCAGATGCAAAAAGTCAATAAATGGATCATAAAGAAGAGACCTAGAATACACAAAGGAAATAAGTAGCAGAAGAAGTTGAGATAGAGTCAGTAGTGGGAGAAAAACGAAGGAAATGGACTGAATGAGGAAAACTGTAGAAAGAATTCACTCAATTACTGACAGTAGTTCATTTGACTGCTCTGTTTTATGTGATACATACTCATAGGCACATTCAACAGGATCCCACCAGTAAATACTTCCCTTCCTTAACAAATGGACATCTTTCAATTCAGAAGAAAAGGATAGTTTAGGGAATCATAAAATTCAAGATTAAGCAATACTATTTACAAATAAGTTGCTTCTTTTTGTTTTCTAAAACCACAAACATAATTTTTCATTTTTCTTTGTGAAAACTTTAACATATTTATCAGACATTACAATTTATAAGCTAAAATGTCTATGAAGTCACGTCACAATTATCAAATCGATAAAATAATGGATTACTTATGGTTTTAGTTAAGTACTATAAAGGAGAAGTTAACAATATGTGTTCCAATAAAAACATTTCAGGTTTATCCTGTGGGTGGCTTAATTTGGAGAGAATTTAAAATAATGCCGTACACATTTCCAAACAGATGCTAAGAGACTCTAAAAGGGTACCCAGCTCAATCAGAAGTTTTATTACAATTCCATCTAGATATTCATTTTTCTATACTTTAGTTAAAGTTATTAATCAGATGCTGAAATTTTATATTTTACTACCATAAAAGCTGGAACTATCATACATCCAGTGAGTTCTGCAGTTTCAAATTAGTATCATTTTTAAAACAATAGTTTGGGACAAGTGTAAGCAAGCTAGTTATAAAACATTCCTCTTCTCAAAGTTCAGGTGAGATCCTTACTCAGCAATTCTCACCCTTTTGCATCTTACACCTCACTAACCATTCTGTCAAACAACCTGGGTCCAACATAAAGCTACTTTCCCCCCATATTTGCAGACTGCTATTATTATATTTACCCTATTATGATCTTCATCATCCTCATCATAGATGGCAATATGTTAAATCTTTAGACATGTACACATTTCACAGATGCATAAATTCACACACTTTAGACATATAAACCCAATGAACTACAGTGCATTCAGAAAGTATTCAGACCCCCTTCACTTTTTTCAATTTTGTTATTTTGCAGCCTGATACTACAATTGTTCAAATTCATTTTTTTCTCATTAATCTACACTCAGTACCCCATAATGACAAAGTGAAAACAGAATTTTAGAAATGTCTGTAAATTTATTAAAAAGGAAAAACAGAAATATCACATTGGCGTAAGTATTCAGACCCTTTGCAACAACACTTGAAATTTAGCTCAGGTGCCTCTTGATAGTTGCTGGGCTGTTTCTACACCTTGATTGGAGTCCACCTGTGTAAATTAAATTGATTGGACATGATTCAGAAAGGCACACGCCTCTCTATAGAGGGCCTCACAGCTGACAATGCATACCGTATCAGAGCAAAAGTCATGAGGTCAAAGGAACTGCCTGCAGAGCTCAGAAACAGGATTACTGCAAGGTAAAGATCTGGGGAAGGCTACAAAAAAATGTCTGCTGCACTGAAGGTTCCCAAAAGCACAGTGGCCTCCACAATTCTCAAATGAAAGAAGTTTGGCACAATCAGGACTCTTCCAAGAGCTGGTTGCCCAGCCAAACTGAGCAATTGGGGGAGAAGAGCCATAGTAAGAGAAGTGACCAAGACCCAATGGTCACTCTGACTGAGCTCCAGAGATCCTGTGTGGAGATGGGACAAAGTTCCAGAAGGACAACCATCACTGCAGCCCTCCACCGATCTGGGTTTTATGGCAGAGTGGCTAGATGGAAGCCTCTCCTCAGTGCAAAACACATGAAAGCCTGCTTGGAGTTTGCAAAAAAGCACCTGAAGGACTCTCAGACTGTGAGGAATAAGATTCTATGGTCTGATAAAACCAAGATTTAACTGTTTGGCCTCAATTCTAAACGTTATGTCTGGAGGAAACCAGGCACCGCTCATCACCTGCCCAATACCATCCCAACAGGGAAGCATGGTGGTGGCAGCATCATGCTGTGGGGGTGTTTTTCAGCAGCAGGGACTGGGAGACTGGTCAGGGTTGAAGGAAAGCTGAATGGAGCAAAGTACAGAGATATCCTCAATGAAAACCTGTTCCACAGCGGTCAGGACCTCAGACTGGGCCCAAGGTTCACCTTCCAACATGACAACGATCCTAAGCACACAGCCAAGACAACACAAGAATGGCTTAGGGACAACTCTGAATGTCCTAGAGTGGCCCAGCCAGAGCCCTGACTTGAACCCTATTGAACATCTCTGGAGAGACCAGAAAATGGCTGCCCACCAACGGCCCCCATCCAACCTGATTGAGCTTGAGAGGATTTGCAAAGAAGAATGGCAGAAAATCCCCCAATCCAGGTGTGCAAACCTTCTCGCGTCATACCGAAAAAGACTTGAGGCTGTAATTGCTGCCAAAGGTGCTTCAACAAAGTACTGAGTAAAGGGTCTGAATACTTATGCCAAAGTGATATTTCAGTTTTTCCTTTTTTAATAAATGTACAGACATTTCTAAAATTCTGTTTTCACTTTGTCATTATGGGGTACTGAGTGTAGATTAATGAGAAAAAAAAAGAATTTGAATGATTGTAGTATCAGGCTGCAACATAACAAAATTGAAAAAAGTGAAGGAGGTCTGAATACTTTCCGAATGCACTGTATATTCTGTTTGCTTCTGAGCACACTTGTGCTGAAATCTGGTTAGTTTCTAAGGGCTTGAAGATTCTTCACACCACATGTGTGTGCCAGAAAAATGATTTGACATCCAGTTTCCTTGAACAGAAAAGAAAATCTTAAAATAGGCAATAGAACAAGGGAAGAAAAGTTGCTGGACTTCTTCCATTTATACAAAGCAATAGAGATGCCACCTTACCTGAGAGTTTGGAAAATGAAGCCAAACTTCATTACATCAGAGTATCATATACTCTTCATAGTATATAGAAAAGCTTTCATAACAATTTAAGATGTTAACTGAAAGATACATCTATCATTATGGACCTATCCAGGCATTAAGGTTTTCAAGGAAGGCCTTTCTAAAGATGCCTCAACTCTAAGGACCATTTATTAGGCACATGGGAAGGGGCCTTTTTCTGTGTTGACCCCTGGCCATGGAATGTGTTTTCTCAAGAGTTTGTTTAGACAGTCTCTCTGATTTCAAAAGATCAGGGAAACTACTTATCTTTAATCTGAGTATAAATGATTACAGTATTTCTACTTTATTTTGCTTTTACCTTCTGGTCATTTTGTTATATGTTTCTTTTAAGATGTAAGCTTAAAACAAAGATATAAATTACTACAATTGAGTGTCCATTATAAATAAATAATCAGGTGAGGAGCACTGCCTCTTATTTAAATTTATCAGATAACACCATGCTTCTTCCATGGACCATAGAAGAAGATAAACTAATCCTATATAACAATCTTTTTTGCTCAACCCCTTTCAACCTAGTATTCATTTATTGCATTTACATGTCTTTTCCAAAAATCAACACAGCATACATGGGAGATTAGCTCTTATTTTGTACACTCAACACCAATATAATATGACTGGTTCAAAGTCAATTCATTAGCTTTGTGGTCAAGTTGGCACTTGAAGTTGGGTCTCCTGGATCCAAATTAAATACTCAATCACTGTATCATATAGACCTGATTTTCTGAAAATGTTAACTTTATATTTCTGTATTGGGATGCAACCTATTTGTAGTAGAGTTACTACAATACATGAGTACCTCTGCACAAAATAACTGCAAGCAAAATTGAGCCACCCATGGACCATTTCAAGAACCTTCCTGCCCTGGTTGTGCTCATATTACACACCTGGTTGTCCCCCTCCAAAGGCCACTTTTTGTCACCCAAAGTAACAGAAACAGACATAGCTGTGAATACTCATGCGTGGCTATTCCAAAATAAGCTTACTACAGGGTCATCTGTTTTGTAATCTATATGTGATTAATTATTGCTTCTTTTGTTTTAATATGCTTTGTTAGACTCCAAAGCAAAATAAACGCTAGGATATCAGTATACAATTTTTAACTGGCAGAGCCATCCACAGTGAAACACACCTACAATTTCCCCAATTTGGCTGCTTGGATATTATATTTTTAGAGCTCAAATGAATGAAAAGGCCTTTCTCAGCATGGTTTATATACAAGTCCATATACAGATAGTACTCAGTTAACGACAGCAACTGGGACTGGAATTTCTGCGCAAAGTAACATGATCATAAAGCACAATGTCACCTGACCGCACAGCTTAGCGACAGAAATCCCAGCACTTCTGGTTGCTGTCATTAAGTGAACTGCTGCGGGTTGTTAAGCAATGTCATGTCTGATGTTGCTTGTAGGAAGCTGGCAAAGAAGGTCATAAATGGAGATCACATGACCACGGGACACTGCATCATTGTAATCATGAGCTGGGTGCAGAACAACTGGATCGCTATCACATGACCGCAGGGACGCTGCGATGGCTGTAACTTTGAGGACCGATTGTAAATACCACTCGTACAGTGCCACCATAAGTTTAAATTCTGCAAAAATCAGTGACAGTTTCACACCATTCTGAAGTATGAAAGAAATGAAAACTATATGGCATACCCTTTGCATAGTTTTTTTTTTTTTTTGAAAAGGAACTCTCTTTAAACCTCGAACGGGAAAAAATATAAACACTTTAGCATTTCTCATGTGCACAGCACACTTTGTGTTATTTCCCACCCACAGTAGCTTTCAGTTCCCCCAAAACATTAACAGGCAGCCAAAAAGTTGCCATTCCTGACTTAAGTACTATAAAGTAGAATTACTAATATAACCTGTAACCTTAAATATATGCTACTGGAAAAGGAGATCAAACTTTTCATTCCTGGACAGAGCTATAGAAAACTTGGCAACAGCAAGAATGCAAAGTTGCACAAACATGCTTTAAGACATCTACAGAAATAAATGGTGGGACAACCAGCAATTCTTCATTTAACCTGTACAAAGTTTAGATAAACTTGCCTTTGATAATCAACTGAATAAGCTGCACTACCAGCATCAAGGGATGGTGTAGGGATATCTAGCAGGTGTCGCAGTTTATCACAAAACCGTCTAAAATAATTGGAAGTGACAACCAGCACTACCACAAATGATTTATTAGTCTTTCACTCTGCTTTTCAGCTTCCTTGGGGCCAGAATAAATAATTTACCAACTCTGTATCTTCCAATCATTAATTCTTCCCTGTGCTTCCAAACTACATTTAACTCTGCTGGGTTCAGTTGAATTAAAAAACACAATATGAAGACACTTACCTCCCCTTGCCCCAACTACAGTACAATCTTGCTGCATCTAATAGTAAAAAAGTCAGCTAAACAAATTCAATGTTAGGCAAGAAGTTACTCTATCTGAGCATCCATAGACTAAAAAAGAGAGAGAAAGATTAAGAATGGAAAGACATGCAACAACAGGAAGAGGGAACATATTTGAAATATCTGAAATATTATTTCTTTCAGAAATAAAATATTAACTGCATTTTGTCCCACCAGCATTAGTGCTAGAGGAGCTTTCTTGAATATACATGCAAACAGTTCTCCTTTTTACCTTAAATGACAGAGGTTGATAAAGCGTGTTGCATCGTATAGCTTTATTGATTACTCAATTGACCAAATTAAGAAACAATAGGCATCAGGCACAATAAAATAGAATAAAAGAAAGAAAGACGAAGCAAGATGAGATAAAAGCAGTGAAAAAGGCTTACTGAACAAAATAGAATAATGAAATTACTTTTTCTACAACTCAAATTATTTTTATGATTAACTGCTTGTCTGCATATTTTAAAAAAATGATTTACTTGTATTTGAAGCAAAAAGTAGAAAGAAAATTTTCATTACACACAAGGCACAATTCAATTTAGAGTAAGAGGTACCATATTCCTACTACATAGCAAAAACAAACAGAACACTAAATCTCACCCTAAATCTATTTTTATGAAACCTGGTTGTGTCTCACTAAACCAGTATCTATGATTAAAATAGAGATAATTTTTGATACATAATGCATTGCATTGTTAAAGCAGCATCTGTTTATGGCACAGGATAACATACTTTAGGAAAAAAGTACACAGATAAAGCAATTCAGATTTTCAATATATAAAAATATATTTTTTGTTGCTAAATGTATTAAGGGGTCAACAACATTAACTTGCTAGTATTTTGCATTCTTGTAAGAAGCTTCAAGCTGTTGGAACCATTCAGAAGAAGGATTTTATTTACAGACAGCTTTCTTTTATGTCTCGTGGGACTGCAGTAGCTCCTCAAACTTTAAGTGCTCAAAAGAAAAATCTCTGTAAAGCTATCAGGACTAATCAATAGGACTTTTACCAAATGACAATGTTGTCTGAAATGAAATATATAATCTATACAAAAGTGGACTATATTATTGTGATATAACATTACAGGGTTTTTTTTTTTATTAATATACGAAAAAAACTTGTAAAGTTCATATCACAATAATCAATTCAGCACAAAACAGTAGCAGACCATGCAAACCTCTTATAGTATGATATTCACATCAGAATTCAAATAATTTGGGCCTGAATATCTTTTAGAAGCATTGGAAGACTATCTGCATATTCTTTGGAAAATTCATAGGACTTTATCAGAAAAACAAGGATACCTTTCATGCATTCATTGAGTTTTTATATCAGAGTAGTCTTTAATCAATACTTGCTTTTTTGCACAAACAAACATTGCACTATAGTTCAGTATAACCAAGGAACTTAACAAAGAAAGCTTTGATCACCAGACATAAATCCATATATTCAAGATTTTGGAAAAAGATGTCCTTTTCTCCAAGCTACAATACCAATGTTTTGTATGTCAAATCCTTTTCCTATTTAAATATTTTATCAAATCTTAAACTTAATATGAAAATACATATATCTGAAAAGAAAAAGATACACACAGTGCTACAACAGATTTTGCTTTAGAAGAGGCCTTCCCTCCAGTGTGAGAATGCGTCTTTTAATTAAGTTGCTAACTGTTCTCTTTATTAGTACTGGTCTTAAAAATAGTCTTTAAAACAAAAACAAATCAGTTCATTATCTGATTAACTAAATGAATAGAGGAAATTCTTAAAATTAAAAAAATTAACTGACATGAGTGCAATGATATACTTTTTACCTGTTAACAGATGCTTTATACCTACATAAGCACAGAGAGAAGTACATTAAAGATACTATGTAATATGAAAATAAAAAAGCCTTTTCCAAATATGCAATATACAGGTGAAACTCGAAAAATTAGAATATCGTGCAAATGTTCATTTATGTCAGTATGGCAACTCAAAAGGTGAAACCAATATATGAGATAGATGCATTACATGCAAAGCGAGATATGTCAAGCCTTACTTTGGTATAATTGTGATGATTATGGCGTACAGCTTATGAAAACCCCAAATTCACAATCTCAGAAAATTAGAATATTACATGACATCAATAACACAAGGATTGGAAATAGAACAATATCGGACCTCTGCAAAGTATAAGCAGGCATATGTACTCAGTACTTGGTTTGGGCCCCTTTTGCAGCAATGACTGCCGCAATGCAGCGTGGCACGGATGCTATCAGCCTGTGGCACTGCTGAGGTGTTATGGAAGACCAGGATGCTTCAATAGTGGTCTTTGAATGGCCTTTTCCTGACAATCCTCTCCAGGCTGCGCCATCCCTGCTGCTTGTGCACCTTTTGCTACCACACTTTTCCCTTCCACATAACCTTCTATTGATGTGCTTTGATACAGCACTTTGGGAACATCCAACTTCTTTTGCAATTACCTTTTGGGGCTTTTCCTCCTTATGGAGGGTGTCAATGATGGATTTCTGCACAACTGTCAGGTCAGCAGTCTTTCCCATGCTTGTGATTCCTACTGAACCAGCCTGAGAGACCATTTAAAGGCTCAGGAACCCTTTGCAGGTGTTATGGATTCATTAGCTGATTAGAGTGGGACACTTTGAGCCTAGACTATTGAACTTTTTCACATTATTTTAATTTTCTGAGATTGTGAATTTGGGGTTTGCACGATATTCTAATTTTTCGAGTTTCACCTGTATATTATTTAAAAGTAACTGATTAGCAGAGGCAGTACCTACACTTCTGTGGAATTAGCTGAAGCCTTACTGATTTGAATAACAATCCAACAGAAGAGAATATATGCACTTTGGGGTTGAACTGTGGAGTCCTTGGTGCTCTCTGAGCTTGGTTGCCTGCAGACCTTTCATTAGCACTAATGATGTTACCTAGTTGAGTAATGAAACCTCTGCAAGCAAACAATCAAGCTCAGAGAGCACCAAGGACTCCTCAATAATAATAATAATTTTTATTTCTCAAATAGTTTTTACCTTAAAAAAGGAGTACAAGTACCATTATTGTAACTGAAAATGTGTTATTGCATCACTACATTGTTCATCTATCCTGGCTGATAGGCATACACCCACAAGCCCATACCATAAAAAACTTTCACATGCTTATTTTGTTTCCATAACATTCTCCTCTTGGAACTCTTTCTTCAATAAAGAACAAATATTTAAAAAACACACACACACACACAAATTCCAATCTCTGGTTTGGTACCAGGCAGATTTCTATTGCTATTTCATCTTGATCATTCATTCTTTCACCCTGGTCACCACAATATACATTGTAATATATAAGTTAAAAAATCTATAGGCTTCTCAAAATTTTACCATGAGCAGTATTGCATCAGTTCACCTCCTTTGGTTTTAATGTGATAAATGTATTCTTCAATTCTTAGCACTTCACAGCTACGAGTGCAAACATGTGTTGATTGACAAATTTTGCTGTCTGATATCCCTTCTTGTAAGTTAGCAGAGCTATCTACTTTAATGTTCACTCAACAAACTCTGTGCCCTATTTATTCAACAGTTTAGGACTGTTTGTCTGCTAGCATTATGTATTTTAACATACATAACATATGAAGTTTTAGTTAGAGTAGAAACTGTGGATGTCTACCCTGCCAAAGCCAAGTGGCTCATTAGGAAAACAAAGACAAATTTCAGTACAGTAAGAAGAAAGACTGTTTTGTGCCAAATAATTTCTTATCCACAAAGCAAATTAAAAAGACATAGGATTCTGAAAAGTTATCTACATCAGACAAATTTAAGACACAGGTTTATATCTTTGATGCAAAACTACACTAAATCTAAACCAGGGAACATACTGAACTATGAACTACTGAACTACGAGATCAGAGCAGACCAGATTATTTTTTTCATGTTTTGTGGCAATGCTGTAAATTAAAGATTAGGTTGAATCACATATACTTTTGTTCTTTTGATGTACTAGACTCTAACTTCCATCATTCTATGCCAGTATAGTCAATGACAGAAAATGTAAGAATTTTAGTCCGAAATAACTGATAGGCATCAAGTTACTTCTCCCTGGATTAGATTATTTTTAATATTTGTGCTGTATTATTCTTGGTTCTAGTTTAGTCTGTCCTGTTCCTTCAAGGCTTATGATAATGATTCTCTTTTTAAATTTTGACTGTCCGTTATATAAATTTGTTCTGCTTGTTTGATCTAAAAATGGTTTTCACATTTCATTTCCACTGCCATCTGAATGGTGTCTCTCCACCTTCCTTAACCAGGGGTTTTTAATATGTGTGTTGCTACCTGCAGTTAGATCCCTTCTTGTTTCTTCATACTAAACACTTTGACTGAATTATTGCTTTTATTTTTCTCTAAATAATTCCATTATTATCATCTTTTTACTAAAGCTTGTAACCTTGGTGTTATCTTTGATTTTTAATTCCTTGATTCATTTTCATCTAATCATGGAAAATTCTCAACATTGCTTATTTATAACAATGGATGCTCTTTTAAATTACTGCCCATTATGTTTAATCCATCAAACTCATCATTCGATTGTGATGTTTCTCATTTCTGATTCTGATTCCCCCCACCCTCTTTTTTTTATCTTGAGTTCTGGCTCTTTTCACAATTATCCTTCCTAAACTTATATTGTGTTTCTTTCAAAACTCTGAGGAAGACTCCCATTGGATCCAACACACTATTTTAAGTGCTTTTATTCCCTTGCTTCTTTTATAATACTGAGTTTCTTCTTTCATTTAATATTATAGCTCTCAGTCTATGCTTCATAGGATTCCAGCTTGAAAGATACAAATCTAAAGCAACAGGGAATTTACAAAAGAATATATTTTCACAATAATTAAAATTTACTGAGACGACCGAGTGATAAAACAATTTAAACCATTTATACCTATCTCTTCAGGGAAATGGGTTCCCTTGCTCTCTAATGTAAATGCTAAAAAGAGATAAAACCGCATGGACATTTTGATCTGCTCAAAGATAGCTTAGCCCTGCATGCATACACAAATTATTATTAAACGTGCTTGCCATTTTCAGCAAATAAATAAATACATAAATAAATAAACTCCAAAAATAAAAGACACAAGCTATGAATATGAACAAGGGATAGTAAAACAACAGAAAAAAAATGGAAAAATGCAGATGTTCCTCTTATGTAGTTAGTAAACAGTACCATTTAGATTCTTGAACTGTCAAATACAGCAGTGTGCAAAATTATAGTTTACATTTATACTACAGGAAGGAAAATACACATGTAATTATTGTATGAAGAGAACTAGTTTTGTCCAGTAGGTGATTTCAGTTCTTTCCTCTAAAGAGCTGCTACATGATACTGAACTCACTGAATTGCTCTGCGGTGTTAATTTTATCTATTTAACATTACTTAGAAATGTTTATTTTATTTACATGCCATCTTTCCACTGAGTGACATTCAAGGCGGCCTAGCAATAATAAAAACAAATTAAAACCACAGTGGAAAACTTACTTTAACATATCACTAAGATACATTAATAAAAGAGACAGCATCCACCCAGAAAAACAGCTTAAGACTTTAAATGCCTGCCTGAATAAAAATGTTCATGAGAGGGAAAAGTCTGGTCCCATATCACAGAGCTGCAAGGAAAGTGACCTGTTGAGAAAAGTTAGATAGGTTCTGTCATGTAGTATCAAGAATTTTTTTCTTAAAAAAACTACCTAAAAGTCTGAACATATTTCTCTTTTTACAACATAGCAATTTTCTTGGTTCAAACTATAAGATACTGATGTGGAGGAAGCATAAACATATACTCAATTCAAGACTGGAATTAAAAAAAAATTTGAATTTTATAGTAATCACTGATACTTCTTTTCAAAATTCTTACTGTTCAAAGCGCACATGGCATTAAGTAAGCAAAAAATCAGTATCTTCTTTCCTAAAATTATGAAGTAGAGTCAACCAGCTACTCTCATAAATCAGCTGGTAAATGTGTGGGTGTGAAGAACTCTCTGGTTTAATTTGACCTTTGGCAATGTTTCACTTGTCATAATTATAAAGTAGAAATACTCAGGGCCAGTGCATAAATGCTCCTATATTACCCTCATTACTATCGTAATATGTAGTTCAGGAAGCACTTAATGCTTGCATAAGTGAATAACAGAATATCCTGCAGCATTTAATACCAATCCCTTACAGACCATTTCAATAATCAATTTTATATTCTGAGGCGAAAGTACAGTTATAGAGAATTTCAGCTTAAAAGGTTAAATCAAATAAACAAGCAAACAAGTAAATACAACAAAAGACAAAGAATACATGCATTATAATGTGGATATACTTCAGCGTGAATTAGAGAATGCAACTTATTATTACTAAACACTGCAATCAGTCTGATCTTTCTAAGTATGGGTTATAAAAATTACTATGTAAAATGCTCCAAAAGGTATCATATCAACATGGAATACCCAACTTCAGCAAATATAAATCTATATTTAAATAAATAATATAAACATATTTTATAAAGATACGTATATATAAAGCTATTCATCTAATACTAGAGAAAACCTATAGATATATACTATATCTTTTTTATCAGTTTTTATCAATGTATATAAATCAAAGGAAACAGCTTCCTTTAAAGCAAGCATATGAAGACACTAAAGCAAGATACCAATTAAATATTCATACATTCAATATTTCAAAATAAGGAATTTAGATATACACATGCATAATTTAAGTTATATAGTGAAACCTATCTATAGAGGCCATTTCTACTGTATTTCAGCAGCAACCCAACTTGAGATATACAAGGTATTCTTTCCCATGTTTAACTTTAAATTCTAAACTTTAAATTCACTTCAAGCACAAAATACAATAAAAACTACACTAGGCACAAGGCACAATGATAAGAATAACATCTTTATCATCAGTGTAACCATCAGTCTATGAAAGATACACTATGACCTAAAAAAGGCAAATAATGACAGACTGGTTAGCAATTAAGTAGGGTTACTAAATCAAAAAATAAAACAGAAGGTAAAAATGAACTGTAAAACCTTCATAGCTGTTAATGAAACCAAAGTAATTCATATACATGAGAATATATGAATTATGAGTATTTTTGTATTTTGTATTATTCTAAGCTGTAATACTTATGTTTAAGATAAAATGATTTTATTTGCTTTAAGAAAGGGCATATCACTTTTGTTTAGTTTTCTGAACTGACATGTTACTATTGTGTAAGTATAATTTGTAATTATTATTCTTTTCAGTTTTAATTGTGTTTTTAATTTTAAGTACTATTTTTCTTTAAAAGGTAGGAAATAAATACAATAATAAAGACCTAATGCCTTTGTTAAGTACCGTCAACATATATCAAATTATTTACCTAGAAGCACCTATATTCTGTTTTTCATTAGCTTTTCCTTCCCATTTCTTCCTCTATCTTCTCTGTAGTGCTCACCTTTCATCATACCTTTTGATCTCTCTGACACTCTGCTTTTAAATTCATTTAAATTTATTCATTCAGCATTCATTCATTCATGCTGTCTACCCATGGCTTATTTAAAACAATATAAAAACAAAAACCACAATCAGCATTAAGGAACATTCTGAAAGGGCTTATTACTTCTACAGTAATAAGTAGAAAACCGGTCTTAACTACAGGGGAGATTTGTTACACAATACAGACTACACCACAAGAGGAAAAAAAAAAAAGCAAAAATTGGCACTATTATTGAAGACCTGAAATGCTGAGATAATCTAAGAATACGTTGTTCTGCAGGTAACTTGGGTTTAAATTACAGAAGATTTTACACCAAAAGTGACTGTTGTTTTCATTTGCCATTGTACCTGTATTGTTTTTCCTCTCTGATTTTTATCTACTATAACACTGAATCCCATAAAGAATATGACTGCCCAATAAGCACATCACTCTCACCACTGGCTCTATGTAGACCCTGTATTTAGTTTAAGGGGTAGCACCTTATATACAAAGACCAGACAGTTACTTAGTAAGTAGATAGTTTAATAAGTGTGCATTATTGCATACAACAGTCCACATTTATTGTGAATTCCAGGAAGGCAAGCCCACGTGCCATAGAACTCAGTGGGTTAACTGTAGGTACCATACTCACTATCAGAACACACTATTTGAGTTCCACACACTATACTTGCATACAAATACCTGAAATATATGAAACTCAAAAGATGTTAAGATGGCAAGGAAACAGAATGTAATAGTGGCCCTGATATTTTCTAAAGGGTAGACTCAGAAAGTGGTACTGGGGAAGGAGGACTTCTGCTCCTTCACATGATCCCTGCAGCGTCTCAAAAACTCACCTTATCCTCCATACTTTTTCATATCAGTATAAAACTACAGGAGAAAGTAAACCAATAACTTATTGTGTCATAACTATATAGCTGATCTATATCTCTGCATCTTTTTTCTCCACCTCCCCAAGGAAGCTGGAAAAACTCAAGGAAATAGAGCATGGATACAATGTTAAGATGGATGAAGCTAAATCCAGATGAGATAGAAGTATCCTGAACAGAGAATTCTGTTAATTTAGACAGAGGCCTTTAGTTCAACTTTGGTTACAGCTGCAATCAACATAAAAAAAAACTGAGATTAAAGCTTGACAATTCTCATGGGTTTGATATTTTCTATAAATTTCAGATGCTAGGAAGCTTAAGCATAACAGAGAATGAGAACTCTTCTCTCTTAATTCCAATCATTGTTCTATGGTGGTAGCAGAAGTAATTTAATACCTAGGAAGATGCTGAAGTTTCATATAGGACAAGGACAAGGAAAAGGAAAAATCTTCTGGTTCAAGTAACTCCCTTTCCCTCAGTAACATGAATCTGCTGGGCCTGAAGTTCTATGTGCTACTTACTATCAATTTCCACAGTAAGATGTAAAACGTAAGATCTTTTTAGAAGATGCCCTATATTTTTGGAAGTCTCTCCTCAAAAATGCATACTGTATATGTCCCTATCTTTGCTATCTCTTACACAGACCTTTAAAACTTAGTTGTTTTAATTAAAATATCTGAGTTGAAATTTAAACAGCTGTGGTTTTTATTTAAGCAATTTTATTTATTTTTTAAATAATTTTATAGTTTAACTAGTTTTTGTAAGCTGCTTTAAGGAAGTCAGTGTAAAGACATTTAAATAAATGTAACACAAAAATGTTTTACATCCCAGTATAATTCAGAAAATAGAACAGATTAAGGGTAGATGGAAAGCCAAACAGAACTACATTTCATATAAAACTGTACTCCGAATCTAGAGTCATGTTATGTTTAGAATAACATGTGAAAGGGATGAGCACTCAAAAAATATTTTATCATACAGAAAATTTTCTCCAAAGCAAAGACTATTCAAATTTGATTGGCCTCAGAAGTTTCCATTAATTTTCTGCTTCACATATTATGTTCTGAAAATTATTTCTGAAGCTTTAAACAACACGAACATATTCAGTATCAACAAATGTCAGTAAAAATAATGACCTAGAGCCAGAGAAGCTTTCTCCATCAGAATCCCCCATAGAAGAATCAAATTCCTAATTTACAGGAGACTACATAATTAAATATAGAAAGGAAAAACTGAAAAGGTAACTGTCACAAGTTACAAAAAGCCATGTAAAATGTCTACTTATAGGGACTACTTACAGAATATATATGTGTATATATCTACACACACAGAGAGAGGGAGAGGGAGAGGGAGAGGGAGAAGGAGAGGGAGAGGGGGAGAGAGAGGGAGAGAGAGAGAGAGAGAGGGAGATCTTGCAATGAATATAAACTTGCCTCAAAGCTAATACTTTAATTTTCAAGAACCAAGTAAGAGGGGGAAAAATCTAGTCAGTAACAATGCAGCGTTGAAAAGCAATAAAATCAAAATTAAGTTATAAATAATTTAAAGCTTGTCATGAAGATGTATTAATAATTCATCAGATAAATAATTTACTAAATAATCAAATAAATAAATAATGAAATACATAAATAAATCAGCAAATAAATAATTCTGCAAAATAACCTAAACAATAAGTCACTAAAATAAATGACAACCCCACAAAACTATAATGATTTTCTAAAATTCTGATAGTTTTAAATAAACAAATGTATATAAAATAGATCAATCTTGGTTAGATAAAAAGATATTTTTATGCGATATTGGTGAATTCCTAATTATGCTACAAGGATACATTTTATATTTTACAAGAATGAAGCAATCCTGGTAACTTAACAAGACTGCAACTATAAAGTATGCCCTTACATTCCATGCAATTCCTCTTCACAAATTAATTTTTCATCAAATATATATAGGCAGCTTCTTTGTAACATGCTTAATTTACATTTTCTTCAGTGCAGTACTTACAATACTGCTACAGTCTTTCTTGGCCGTTGCTTTACAATCTTCTCCAAACCTTCAGAAGTTTTACTGTAGGGAGAAACAATTGGAATAACCCTAATTATTACAGATGGTATCTCATTCATTAGTGGATGACAACACTTTATTTGAAAGCAATTTAATGTGAAACAACCATTTCCATCTACTAACTACCTAAAGTTTTTAGAAGTCTTTTATGGAATGATTTCAGGCCCATTGATCTCTGTTGTATTTAAACTAATACACAAGCTGTGCAAACTGGCACTTGTTCAGGGAGGAGGACAAAATGCGAGAGGACAAAATGCTTGGTTGATTTTTAAATCTTATTCTAAATGTCTGACATTCACACTCCTTGGAAATAGACAAGGATTACTAGAATTCTACTTCTAGGGAAGAGGTAGCCATATTAGTCTGCAGTAGCAAATTCAATATAGAATTATCAGACCAACACACTTATTTTGCCATAAGCAAGTCTGCTATCTGAATATAAACACAATTTAAATTGAAAAGAAAAGCTATAGTAATAGTAAACTTCAACATCAACCACAAAAGTGGAATATTCCAAATCAAAGTTCCTCAGTAGTTATTTCAGTATTTGGAATTCAGTACTGAACTCCAAAGTGTTATATCCTGAAAGACAGTGGAATTTAGAACAATCCTGCCATTCAAATGAATGGCTTACATCAGGAGTTGACAACATTTGAGGGCTTGAGAACCAGCACTCGGCACCCCAACCTTTGGGATGGCTGCAAATCGCAATACAATGAGTTTACCAAAAACAATTGTGCTGAAATTTCCTCCCACCTAAAAAAAAAAAGCCCCAAAATCACCATTTAAGTTCTGATTTGAGGAATACCAAAAAGGGCCAAAAATCAGGTCCAAAGATTGTCATTTCAAGCTCTTCTGGAGGGTTAAAAGCTTTAAGGAAACTTTTTTTTCCTTCTCAAGAAGGATATTAATAATCAAAAAAGGACTCGTTTTGTAGTCTGGTCCCAAAGTCTACACTGAAATAAACATCCTGCAACTCAATTGATATTTCACATTGTTACATTCCCATTTATATTTATATTCTAATTATAGTATAATTTCTCCAAGAGCTAAAAATGAAATGTAGTGTATCTGTCCCTTAAATTAAGATTTAACATTTTCTAATGAAAGTCTTAAGTCAATTATCAGAATACAGCACCTATATAGTGCACCTCCTTCTGAATAGCTTGCACTATTTGGAATAGCACCTTTACATTCCATTACTGCATGCTGGCCATAATATAATAATTTTAATTAGAACTACTAGCTTAAAAAAGTAAACCATAAATAAATAAAATTTCAATTTGACACTAAGAGTGCACTCTCAAAGAACTATTAGATTCTTTAAGATAGGGGCAACAATCCCCTGGAGGTTACTGACTGTACTTTTAAGGTGTTGTTTTGGTCTCTGACAGCTGTAGGAAACATGCTTCATTACATGGCATCATCAACAGAGGGAAGAGAGAAATAATCAGTGTTTTGGTGTTGGGAGATAAGTGCCTCTTTTGTAGTTGGGGGGGGGGGAGGGCAAAAATAATGTTTGTATGACATGCTAGCTTCCATAGGAATTAAGTGGGACTACCTTCAAATATGCAGCCCTCAACTCTATGAATCTTTGTAATACCATCTAGAAAGGCTTACAATGCCAAAAGCTATTCAGTGCTGACATAATTTTGGAGAGTAACAAAAGATTTTGCTAGCAGGGTATCTGACAAAACTATATGAATTTAGACAGAGTAGGACAGCATAGGAAATTAACATAATAGACACATATACAAACATGCATTTACAAAGCTAGAAGGAATAAAGTCTATTTGTGCTTGGAAAATGAATATATTTTAATGCACTGTGACCCTATTCACATTGACCTATGAGGAAAGTAATCATGCACAGTTATGTAAATAATTTTAAATATGTAATATTTTTGTATCAAGCATCACATTCCAATATATTAAGACAAATAATAGTAGGATACCAAAGAGGACTATAGGACTTTTGCTGGCAGCAGCCTGCACAGCAAATAGTGAGGGAGGCTGAATTGTAATTCAGCATCATCTGAAAACCCAGTTTCTTCATCTTCATTTGCAATTTTTATTATTACCATTTCAATATATTTCAAATGAAATCAAATAAAGAATTAAACCATTTTGTAGCAAAACTCAATTACTTTCCATTAAATATGAGAGAAAATCCAACACTGCAAGGGTGATGTTTTAATAACATGACTTTTTCAGACACACCACCTGCCTCCAAATGCATTTAATTAATGGAGACCCTGCTTTAAAGGTTCATATATTACTGTAAAATGCAAGGAAAGGTGTCAATGTCAGTACAGCTCTTACCTTGTTGGCAGTACATCTATTTTAAATGGGATTTTGTTTATTTGTTGTATATAGCAGCATTAATGACACTCAAGTTAGCTAATCCTCCTTGAAGCATTATAGGAGATCATTCCTTGGTCTCTTCCTCTTTGATTTAGTACACCTTTTAAGATTATTTATTAATGTTTGGGTATCTCATCCATCATCCATTATTATTGATGTCGTAAATTAGAGGAATGGAACAAAGCACTGGACTATTCACTTTTTCCATATTCATCAATAAAACAATCACCTTCTCTGGCACATAATGAAAGAACTAAGTTGGTTTTAGCTGTCAGTGAAAGAACTATCTCCATGTAAACATCTTTAGATAATTTCTAAAATCTGGCAAAAAAAAGTTTCTACTTTTTCTTTCACCAGCCAGAGAGAGTGCATTGTCCAAATAAAAAGAATGCAGAAAGAGCAAATCAGCACAGATTTGGGGCTACACAAGAAATGAGACAATGCAGAGGAAAAGGGGAACTGAAAGTTAGTTTTTAGGCCAATTTTCCTTAGAAAATTTAGCAAAAACTGGTCGCTCAAAGGCTTGGCTGCCCCTGATAACTAAGGGAAAAAAGCACTGGAATTGAAAAGATTACTAAATGGACACAGTACTGTGGTGAAAATAAAGATTAAACATTAGCATCAATCACGAAGCCATGGCTAATGTGAACCATAAATGAGTACCCTTGATCTCAGTTTAGCAATATTGGTTTTCTGATGTTAGATTCTAGAAATGATTACATCAGTGGAATAAAAAACAACAACTTAAGGACAAAAAATTGAAATCAAGTATTTATAATGTAGGGTTTGCCACTTCAGTGATATTAAGGCAACCCCACTGCCAAAGCAAACTCTGATCCCATCCAAATAGATTATTTTTTTCTTAACCAGTCTGCCCTTTGGTTGCTTGTCTAGCTAGGCAACTTTGATTAGAAAGATAGAGATAATAGAAAACATGTTCACCTTGTCCAAGTGAAATTGTTTCCAAGAGATAGATGCTGAATACATGCCCAAATTAAGTGGCAAGCATGATATTTCCTTAACTCCTTATAACTGCAGCCAGGGTTTCATATCCCTAATATTTCAAACCACGCATTAGTCTTCTGTGATGGTTTATGACCATACATAATGAATCTATCATATCCTGATTTGGTCATTTTGCCTGAATAGATACAGGAATGCAAGACAGTTGAAGTCATAATTCCTCCACTGGTCTTTAATTATGTATGAATAAGACCTGGACTGTAATCCTCAGTCTACGTGCCATGGATTCATGTTCAGTCTTGAGATTATCTCACTTTGAGATGGACCTGAGTAAATGTTTTCTCTATCAGTTGTTGCTACTTTCATAAAACATGCAGCCTGGCACTACTGGAAAGTAAGAAGACTAAAAAGGAATTTCATGATTGCTCCCAAAAATTATACTTTGCAGCAAACCTAGGAATTAAAATAGTTATTCATTACAGTTCTTTATATTCTATGTTTCAAGATAACAATCTCTCAAAGATGTTATAAGAAATAGAAATAATTGTAAATAAAAATACTATAAATGTTATTTTAAAGCAAATAAGGGAAAAAATAGGAACCTACTCTATCCATTCCCAGAGTAATTAATACTGTCCACTCTGTGCAGAGTAGGGTAAGCAGACTTTCCCTGTTTGTCACATGACATTTGTCTGATCCCGAGCAAAAAGCTTAGGTAATTAACACTTCTGAAAAAGCATAAAATTATCACCCATCTAGGATTAAATTTTGCAATCATTGTAATTGCAATTACTGTAATTCAAAATATATATTGATTTATTTTATAATTTCACAAATGGTCCCTAAAACATTTAAATTCTTGATGATGTCCTCTTAAGTCAATGAATTCATCTTTGATCTTTCATTTTAATATAACACCTGTTCCATGAAAACTGCTAGAACATAACAAGAACTCACAACACCCAACAGTACCCAATATATGAGTTGTAATATGGAACATATGGGGGGCACAAATTGATCATGCCTGTTCTAATGGGTCATTCTAGCATACAGTTCAGGCCTAAAAACAGCTTTGCAAACCAGCAGCCACCAGAAATGTTGGATTTCAATTTCATGCCTGAAAAGTTAAAAGTTGAATGTATCTGAAGGCCAGCCGATTAAGGAAGGCTGCCTAAGATGAATCCAAACCAAAACAATTAATATTTAAATATATTTCTGAAATATAATTTTACTATCTGTGATATTTTGAAACAATAGACTTTCTATCACCTTACAATAAATGTGCAACTGTAGGATTTTCTTATAGTGCCCAAGCATACTAATTGTGATATATTATAATACATATCTTCCGTCCTCCCCATAAATTTATATTGATTGAAATGACAATGATTTGTTAATTCAACATCCTATTTAAAAGGTAACTGTCCACTGCTGAAGTCAGCAGCCATGTCATTCACGCCTCTAAGACTGAAAACACACCAATTTGCTTTCCTGGAATGAATATCAAGCAGCCTGAAACACACAACTTCAGTATTTGACTTCATGAAATAAGTGCTTACTCAGCAAGCATCCCGAAGGTAATGTATTACTCTACTTAAATGTACTAGCACTTTATTATCCATTTTACATAGGACTCCATAATAGTAACAAGTGTATTGTTTGACAAACAGGGAAAACTTATGTGTAACCCAAAGATATTCTGTCTGACCCCTGTCAGATCAATTAATAATTTCTTCAAACAGTGACAAAGTAGAATGAGAAAAACAAAACAAGGCAACACAGGGGGATGTATTCTTACATTGGAGACAGCACATGACAAAATGAAAGGTGTAGCTACGGAAGAAAGAGGAATGATAATGTGCTAAAATATAAAATGTGCACAAGAAAGTACGTTTTACTCTGGACATATAGTTTGGTTCAAGCAAACAAACAAAAAAGACAGGTACCATAATGGCCACCTAATCTTACGAATTGTGATATCAAAACAAAGTACAGATTCTCTGATTTGCATCTGAATTTTATTTTCATTAGGAAAAGTTTTCACATATATTCTTTATAAGTATATATGTAAATGTATGCATAATACAGGTAGTCTCCAGATTAAGAACACCCGGGTTACAGACAACCCATAGTTAAGAACAGAGCCTACTGTAGCAAAATTCGAGTTAATTACACAATGATTTGAGTTAAAATACACAATGGTTGAGTTCATTACACAATACTACTTATACAGTATTATACAATAATACTGTTCCGGCTTTCATACAAATTCGGAACTCATTCTTAAACCGGGAACTACCTGTACTCAAATATATAATGTATATGTCCATATACTATGAACATGTAGTGTTCAAAGCACATGAGCTCAATTCACAATAAAGGATATTTTGCCATTCTAAAGCAGGAATGTTAGTTTCATATGAGAAAATCTTAATCATGCAACAAATTATCTCTGACTTTGAATTATATTTTTAAATGTATACAGAATTTTATAGAAATATTTCTATACAGAGGTATATTGAAAGCCCTTAGATCTCATTGTGATACTGCTTTTTTACATCTGAGTACATCACAAAAATATTAGCTCCATACTGATCACAAAATACTTTTATCACTAAAAGTAATACTATTTCCTCCACTTTATCGGAAGGCATAATTGTACCAGCTGTTTACATCTTTCAGCTTTTAATGTACATTTAATTTCTTTAAGCTAAAATGTCTAAAAACTGATTTAATATATAACTTCAAATATATATAATTAAAAAAACTGTAACTTTTCATATTTAAATAGTAAATTTAGCTCTGCACATTCAAGCTAAAATGATATTTGCATAATTGTTTACAGCATATACCTTAGGAAATTAAAGGACAGAGTACACAGATTGCAGAAAAAATGGCTTTCCAGATAGACAGATCAGATAAATTCAAAGGGAAAGAAAAAAAATACAACATATAGTCTCTGAAAACTCTATAGCTATTGACAGAAAGAGTCAATTGACATAAAATGAATGTTGTGTATCCCTGGGGCAGCACAGGTTTTGAATTCAATTCCACTTATTTTTCTCACTACTCACATGCAGTATTTATGCAGTCTTAATATCTGAACAAAACTTTAGGAGCTCCCCTTATTCACCGTGTCCTTACAATCTTGTTCAGCTAAAATTTCCCTAAACAGACTGTTACATTTCAGGGACTGATCAAGTGAATTCATTTTCCATTAAGTAGAGACAAAATCTGCATGGTAATACAGGAACAATCCCTGATATAATAATTTGATACTTTTAAATTCCAACAGTCTTAGATTCACTTCTATTTCATACTAGAATAGATTAGATATTGCTTCTCTGCTTGTAAAATGTGATCATCCTTGTCACGTATAACATACAAGTAAATTATGAACAACAAATGTGTATTAATCATAAAAAAACTCGTTGCACTGGTCATTGAAGAGGTTTGGAAAAAATGGTCAGATACTTTATATCATGCAACTCCTTGGAAGATTATCCTTCCACAGTATAAGAGGAATGCTTCAATGTGCTTATTCGTCTTCCATCAAGATATAGCTAGTAAATGCCCACATTTTCTGCCTTTCTTATCAACTATCTGAAAGTATCACTACATGCTGGTTCATACTGAGTTACATACCCAGCATCTCTTTATTGGTCAATGACCAAAATAAAGTTTCTTCTTCTACCCAGCATCTCAAGTTATGAATTCCTTTTTTATATTGCCATACATATTGTGCAATACAGAACTCTGTAGGATTACACTTCTTTGGAAAATATAAAAAATAATGTATTTGGTTCAATGACAAGCTTAGAATTTACAATAACAATACTGTATTGAAATGGTAGATACATTCTTCCTTTTAAGATATCAACAATAAAGAAACTAGCAATCAAAAATATACTGCAGACTAGTACTTGGTGGGATAACAATGAAGGCCTTATAAAAGATATTCAGATGCCATGATATGTTTATACCGAGGCAATTTTTTTTCCCGCATCACTTTATGGAACCAAAAATTGGACTCGAAGAAGCAGGATAGAAAGAATATATAGCACCAGCTATAAAATTTTATTTGGATCTAAATTCTTTGGAAAGTGGTTTGATCCACGTCAGAATGAATCACAGGTTGCCTAATCAACTTTGGGATCAAAGTTCAACATAAGATGGTACTTTTTATCAAGTAGCATGGGAATGTCACAAGCTTCTGTAACTTTTAAAACTTCTAACAGATTGACTTTACATATGTCCATGCAATGGGATTCCATACAGATCTAATCTATAATCTTGCATATAGATCTAATCACCCATCACATAAAGGACATAAAAGAAGCAAAAAACAAAAATTATGAAGCACCTAGCACATCTTACACCAAAATGGGAAGTGGTATATAATAAATAATTATGCAAGCTATGGAAAAAGTAGGTGGATCACTTAGCATAACTCTTGACTGCTAATATAATCTATGTTTGCTGGGAAGTAAATTATTTCATGGCCCTTCCATAGAGCTCCAGCTGCCCACTACTGAAAACAGAAATGCTGGATTAGATGTTCCCTTAATCTAATCCATGCAATTCACTGTGATTTACAAAAATGTGTACCAAGAAGCAGAACTAAATAGCAGTCCTTGACTTACAACCACAACTGAGACTGGAATTTCCATTGCTAAGCGATGCGGTCATAAGGTTAGCCGTCATGTGACTGCATCGCTTAGCGACTGCAATCCTGGCAGTCCCACTCCTGTTGTTAACCAAGAATTGCAGGTCATTAAGCGAGTACTCATCCCAAGCTAAGCCATTTTGGGTTTGGTCCCTCCCAGTCTTGAGCCTCAGTAAGGTAAGGGACTGCCTCCAACTGCCACCACCCGCCTATCTCCCTCCCATCTCTGCCCTTTTGGCCACCCTGCATCCTGCCTTGTGGGGCAGCAAGTAGCCCCAGAACTGTGCGACACTGGGACTGCTTGCCACATCCCAGGAAGCTGCAGCTGCCCCAGCTCAGTCCCAGCCACAGTTGCCCTCAGCATCCTGCACTCCAAGACCCTTGCTGCACTGTGCTCCACCATCCCAGCTGACCTTCGCCATCATCTTTCTCCCATTGCTGATGAGGCATGCCTGGCCCAGTTGCTAGGCTGGGCTTCATGCTATGAAAAAAAAAAAGCTGCTGCGCACCTGCACTGCGGTTCTGGGGCTGCTCTCTTTCTTTTGGTAGCATGGAGCCCAGCCCCAGCCCACCCAAGGAGTGTGGTGCAAAGGGGCTTTTCAGTGTGCCTCACCTCTGGGGCTGCTTTCTGCTTTTTTTTTTTCCTGCAGCATGAAGCCCAGCCCCAGCCATCCCAGGAGTGTGGCACAAAGGGGCTTTTTGGTGTGCTGCGGCTCAGGGGCTGCTTTTGGGGTTTTCAGGGGCCAAAAGGGCATAGATGGGGGGAGCTGAAGCGCCCCTGTGGTTGTAGGTGTGGGCGGGCTGCCAAGTGCCTGAATTTTGATCATGTGACTACAGGGGCGCTGCAACAGCTATAACTTTGGGCACTGGTCATAGGTCCCTTTGTTCAGTGCCACCGTAACTTTGAACAGTCGCTGAATGAATGGTCAAAAGTCGAGGAGTACCCGTAAAGGTGGAAATCCTGGGAATTAGTATCAGATGTATAAATACGTACTCAAGGTCAGTTTTAACTCCGCTAGGAAAGGGTAATTTGTAAAGACAAAAAACAAAATCATATGGAAGCAGGAAATAGATTCATTTCTAACACTGAATGTTATCAATACGATCAGGTTTCTTGCCTTCAGTTGCAATGGAATTTGGAACAGCAGAATAACTTATCTTTCTTTTGTGAACATGAATACAATTAAGAGTTATTTTGAAATCTGTGCTTTTGAACATCTCTCTGAGCATACGGCACTTATGATTTCACAGGAATCCATAAAGGTATTTGTAAGCAACTGAAGTGAAAATTTCCCATCCCTTCTACCTTCGTTTGCTTAAATGAACCAATCTTTATTAATCTTTGGAAGATTAAGTATTTGGAAACCTAGTATTTGGCCCTCTCTCTTCCTGTCTTATCATCTAGAAGCAGTCATTCTACAGAGATGTTCATGCTATGTTGATACTGCATATTTTGAATGAAAGCATACTTAAAAGATGACTACCAAACCTCTGCTTCAGGTCCTTCATTCCTTATACACAATTGGCTCAATTGCTGATCTGTTTTTACCATCAAGAAACTTATCCTAATCTTCACACAAAATGCACTTTCTAGAAACTTTAGCTCATTAGATCTAATGATTCTGCTCTCAAGAATCAGTACTCTCCAAATACCTAAACAAGTATTGTACAAAGAAGGGGAATCATGTCTCTCCATGCTAAAGATTTTAGATTTCTTCCATAGCACTGACCATTATTATTTTTTTCCTCTGAAACTGCTCGTTTTTCTGTATCTTTCTGAAAGTACATTGCCCAGAACTGAAGTATCTAGATGACATCAGAGTAGTGCAGAATAAAATAAAACTATTACATCAAGTTATAATCAGCGCAAATTAGAAATCCTTAGCTTTTTTTATTTTTGCAGAACTATACAGATGACTTTGTCAACTGAATGCAGTTTGTCCCTGAATGCATATCTGAAACAAGATTCTTTTCACATATTCTGTTACTAAATCTAATGGCCACATTTTCCTACACTTAACGCACTTGATTTTTGTGGGGTGTTTCAGTATTTTTCTACTTTTTTCCTTTTTTTTGCTTTACCTAAAATGAAAACATAATATTCATTTCTGTTAAAAAACAGTTTGACAGTTTGATGTTTAAAAAAAATATTACTCCTCATCTTCTAATGTGTTGCTAGTTTGCCCAAATTTTATGGTATCCACCATTTCATTAACTCATTGACAAAAAATATTTAAAAAATAGTGGACTCATTGAGTTCTATGGCCTCCACATGAAGTTTTCCTTCTGTGTTTTTCTCTTCCAAAACAAAACTTACTCTATTAACTGGTATTTGATCTATTACATTAACTGGTCAGTGAGTCAATTAATAAACATTTTCTAACAGCCACATAGCCAATGTGGGGGGGGGGCAGCAAAAGTAACTTTCACCACTATCTCACTAGCATCTTCATTTTTTTTTCTTTGCTCATGTTAGTTTTTAGTTCTGTCTGACCAGTCTATGCAAAAATGTTGGCCCATGAACTATATGCATTAAGCCAAAAATCCCAGATACTGGATAAAAAGCTTTGTGAATTTGAGTGCTAGAATATTACCCCCTCCCTGACATCTATTGAGCTTCTTACATTCCTATTTCTTTTTCCCAGCCAATCTCTTCTCAATTTAGAAAATATAGTTCTTGACACTTAATATCCCTTGTTAACTTAAAAATACTGTTTTAAAATTTTAGCAAATGGTAGCACCTTGCCTGAGCTCAAAAGCTGAGTGGGATTCTGCATGGTTGATATTTGGATGTGACTACGAGGGAGTACTTGCAAAGGTTGATGGGAAAGTTGAAAAAAAAATCCTAGAATGTGGGACTAGACACAGGAGAGTCTTTATTTTTTAATTATGAAAGCTAGAAAAATCCAGCTTTCTACAAGATCCTTTCCAGAATCTGTATACAGCATTAAAGAAGAACAGGGTACTTCACTGTAATTGGACTCTACCTAATGTTCACATGATGACAGGTAAATACAAGAAAATTAATCCTGTAGGTTGAAAGCAATGATTACAGAATGTAGTTGTAATAGCCAGCCCACAGTTTAACTTTAATGCTCCTTAAGAATACCTCAAAGGTGACTGGAAGAACAATATGGATACATCTATAAAAAAATATTATGTATTTCAATGTCTTGGTATTTAGAACCATCTGCAAACACTTTCAGTTGACTTATATTACAGTAAGATTTTTCCGTCTTTACAGAGAAAATTTGACTAACTTTAGACTGTTATAAATAGGACTTAAAATATTACCTTCTCTAGAGTAGCATGTATTTTTCTCATACCTGGCCTGCAATTCTAAGTTTAATTCTTAGCACTTACTTCAATGGAATGTACTTCTAAGAAAATTGCTAGTACCACCATCAGGTAATGAAACATTTGCTAAATACACAAATGATTACTAACAACATCATTTAGAAATGACAGTACTCATTACTTAGTTGGAGATTATATATATATATGGCAATGTTCTAAAAGTACAATCTATCAAAATAAATACTTCTGTCTGTATTCACAATAGCATTTATTTAAAAAATCAGATGTATCTAGCTGGACCAGTAGGCTTTTTAATGAAGAAAACCATGACAAAAGCCAGCTGGCTAACTTTGGGCCAGCTATTCTTTCTCAGCCCAATCCACCTCCCAGGGTTGCTGTTGTGGAGGAAACAGGAGGCAGAAGCACTATGCATGCTGCCTTAAATAAACAAACAAAGGCAAGATATAAATTTAATAATAAACAAAATAAATAAAAATAAAATAATGGGCTCTTGTTCCTTTTTTGCCCACCAAAAAGTTTTTGCCCACCATTGAGTTTCACATAACAACTGATTATGTCCACTTATTTTGGCAGTCTCATGAGTTTTTTCCCTGCCAAATGGATTAGGGTTAGGGTTACTGATCACCATTTGTCACCCCTGCAAATTTATGTACCCATGCCATAATCACAAGGATATCGTACCAATCAATTATGTCCACGCTCAGCAAAAACCTGTGGTGAGCAAAAATGGAACAAGGGCCAAATCATAAAGTATTATATCCCATTGAGAACAATGTTACTAAACCACATATAAACATTGCTAAGAAGTCTTAGTTCATGAAACAAAGTTTGATATATAGCATGCATATACAATAAGTTACTCTCCTAGTATTTATCATTTCCTCTTATTATACAGAAGATATATATACACTTATGAGTGTATATTTATATTATTCATGCGGCATTCACATTTCTAATCACATATTATGTCCTGCTTCTTTTCTAATTAAAAAAATGTAATTTCACGCACTTATCATCAAAAGGGATAAAATACTAGTTTATAAAAATGATGGCTAAAACTACTTTAGACATGTCCAAGAACCCGGATAATCTCAGTGGCATTTCTAAGTCTTTTTTCCTTATATTAACACAAACTGCTTTTGGATGTTCCCTCAGTTTCAAAAGATTTGCTATGGACACAGAAACTCCTGTCTCTCTCTTCACCCCACCCTGAAAAGTATCACATGGAACTAATTGCATAGAATGTTTCCAATCCTAGAATGTGTAAATTTACTGTGTTTGACAGCAAGCGTGGTGCTTCCCAGCCTTAGTATTTTCCTCTTAAATGGGAATTGTTTTAAATAATGGGGCAGGGAAGTTTATTCTATTTAATTTTTTTTTTGGAGGAGTGGTTTTAAATTCCTTTCAGTTAAATAGAGTTATTTGCTAGCCAGTGCTAAACTTATGCCTTCCAAAGTGCAGTGCAGACATTGTAATCCAACACCACTGTCAAGTTGACAACAATCACTATGTTTGATAAATTTATGATTGGGTGTTATTCCTCTACTTATGTGGGCACACTCAGAATGAGACAAATTTGGGACATAGTCCTTCACAATGCACTGAATCTTAAACCTCTCTGGAAGATGCCCTGACTGACTCAATCAATAGAAACCAAATTTCATATGTAAAAGAAAGATTTTTTTTTTTTTAAAAAGTAAATAATACGTTATTCGAGGTTCTTCATATCTAAAACACCCACCTTGCTTTTTTTTTTTTTCAGGGACAACAGATATGAATAAGCAGATGTAATCAAAAGGACTGGTAAATGTGACTGAAGGGTGCAATTTTATACCCATTCACTTAAAAGCAAGTGCTGTTGAAGTCCTTGGGGCTTACTTCCGAGTAGACTTGGTGTAAAGAACAGAATATGAAAGTGAAAACGCTAAAACGGCAATTTCGGGTCGCCTCGGAAGCGAGCGAAGCAGAGCAGCTGGACTGAGAGGAGTGAAGGCTTGGGGGGGCGGAAAGAGCAACTTCTGCTTCCCCTTAGAAACAGGGGCGTAAAACGCGCCCGCTCCCCCCCCCCCATATCAAGGAACCGGGTTCCTCTTTTCCTCTGCCTGTCGAGAGCCGCTTGAGAGCGAAAAGGGTTCCCTTCAGCCTCCCTGGTTCTCACGAACCGAAGCAGCAAGCAGACCTGCTTCTAGAAGCTGGAGCGCAGGCGGTGGGAGAGGGAGCGGCGCCTTGCAGGAGCCTTGCAGGCCTCAAAATCACTTCCTTCCTTCCTCCCTGCCTTCTTCTTCGGCTGTCCCTCAGTGACAGCCGGGAATGGAGGGGAGGGAGGAGGAGGAGGAGGAGGGAGCCAAACGGAGCTCGGGGGAACTAAAGGGTGGTTGCAGCCGAAGGCAAGTCATTTGATATTGCGGGGAACGGGCGGGTCACCGAGGGGAGCTGCCTGAGGCTGTGCCGACTTTACCTGCTGCTGTTGGTGCAAAGGCACTGAAGAGGGGGCATCCACCTCCCTCCTCCCCGCCTGCGTCCCTCCCTCGCTCAGAGATCCACCGACCCGCCAAAGCAAAGCGGGGCTTGGGAGAGCGAAAGGAGGGCTGCCTCCCGTCCGCCGCCGCCGCCACCCCCCGCCTCGTAGCCGACGCTGCTTGCTGAGTTCAACCACCGCCCCCTTCCTCTTGCACGCAGGCGCCCGGCTGCAGGGGAAGGCGGAGGCCGCCCACACGCGCAGCGGCGGCGCGCTCGCCTAGAACTTGTCGCTTTACTGACGAGAGGCTCCTGGTCGGCATGCTTGCCTTGGTCCGGCGGCTCTGTGTCTGCCGAGACGGGGGAATAGAAAAGCCACCTTGAAGGAAGGAACCGGGGCACAACACTGCTTTGCGCGCCGGGCTCTGTATGCATACGCGCTGCTGCGAGGACCTGTTTCACGTTCGTGCTCTGTCCCGTGGCGACAAGCACCCGCTAAAGGTGGCGTCGTTAGCTACTGTCGCTGACAGTAATCGAAAATGAAGAAGGCAGTTCGAAGAGCTAATACAAATACGTATCTTGGGACCAATTCCTCTCCTCCTTCAGCGTCCCGCCCCCCCCCCCCCCGAAAAGCCTTACAAGCGGCTTGTCGAAGCAGACCTCAGTTTTTCACACTCATCTTGCGGCACTGCATCACGTCCAAATAGTAGCGGCCCCCCCCTTCCACTAGAGTGGTCAGATGCTCGTGCTCGCTGTCTCCATCTCTCTCCCTAATAGATCCGTTGCAGCTTTGAATCTTTAACACCACAGAGCAAGTGAAGTCTGCTGAACGTTACTCATGTGCTCGTCTACTAATGTCCAAGCGTGTTACCCGCCTTTGCACCCGCCTTGCCTCCACAGCAGCACACCGCTATTGTTAGTGAAAGTTTGGAAAGAAACCCACACTCTTCAGTTCTGGTGTTCAGTTTGCTTAGTTACGTTACACAGTATGATATGTGGTACAGCCGTTCGCTGTATATACTTACTTATAAGGAAAGATTCCATACATTAGTAGTCACCAGAGGCTTTGCTGTTGGCTGAGAAGTGGCCGAAAGGAGCAATATTATGAAGACTGCATCTCTGCTAAAACTGATAAAATATAATCTTCTGAATATAATATGTAAACTAATGCTAATATTTTTGGCTCTTGCCTTTGCAATGCTCTGTATTTTGAAAAGGGGGACTTTGGGGAACAATACAGTACTGTTTTTAGAACAATTTGCAAAACATTTTGCAAATGCTGCATATTATAAAGCATTTTCTTCAAAAAGTAATTATTTTCTTTTGTTTTTAGATTTTGCAAATGATCTTCAATCTGTAAACAGTTGTATTAGAATAAATTCTTATCTCCTCTTTGATCAATTTACCACTTTTTTATTATTTGTATTTTTCTGACAAAACTCACTTTAGAATCAAGTCTGCTGACAAGGGTGTTTTATAGTAGCACATTTAAACAGCTTATTCTAATAAAGTTTTAGGCTTATTTCTGGTAACAACAATTTAAAGTTCTAACAGCTGAATATGCACAAGGTTTCCTCAGTATCGGAAATTTTAATTTCACTCTGCTCAGTCTGCTTCCCGAAAGAAAACAAGCCATTTTTGCATTTGCATAGTGTGTTACAGCACTTACACACACTTATGTAATTGTCCATTTAATATTTGGATAATTATATAATATTGGACAGCTGGAATATTCTTAGACTGCTGTAATAAACAATTAACATTATTCAACTCATAGTGGCTTTTCAGTCTTTTTTTAAAAAATAACTAAAGCGGGGAATATGTGGCTTACAGATACTAGACTATGATTCACATCTCACCTCATCTTGTTGGTTAGAGTTGATGGGATTTAAGATTCAGTAACAATTAGAAGGCCACACATTACCCATCCTTGGGCTAAAGCATTGGTACGTATGTGTGTGTGTAGAGCAAAATATGTTTTGTAAATGTTAGTAACCAATGCAGGTATCATACAAATGCCCATCAGCAAGTTGTAATTATTCTGATTTCCTATATATACCTTGTGAATAATCTCTAGTCAGTATACTAAAGGTTAAATTTAGTTGGCTAATCTAGAAATTTTTGAAAATACAAAATTTTGAATCCGTTATTAGGTGAAACACATAGGTGGAAAACCAAAACAAAAGGAAGCTGGACAGTGTTGTTGCTTACAAAGCTTATAATATTTTTTAAATAGGGTATTAGGTAATTTTTTAAAATACCAGATGTATACTACATATAGTATTTTACCTAGCAATTAGGAGGTGATGCACTTCAATAAAATAATTATTTTAGGTAGCTAAAAAAATTCCCATCAATGCAAATCATTATATTTGGCTGTCTACACCCTGCTTTGTGACCCTGTATAATAAAGATAATGCTCTAACTTATGTGAGGTATGTTTGTCTTTTTTAATTTTTTTCCAACCCAGCAGAATGTTGGAAAGAAATCAGATAAAGGGCCTTGTGGCTTTTCCATCTCTCACCTGCAGGATAACTCTACACACACAGAATGGAATGGGACCAAATTTGTTGTGTTGGGAGAATTTAGCAAAAGAAAGATTAAGTTTAAAAATGGGCCAAGCTCAGCCAGGAGCGTAGAGGTAAAAAAGGCAATACATTAGTTCCCTGATGCATCTGTGTGGAAGAGGCAGCGGGGTAGCAGTTTGGAAGCGTTTTACTGCTCCATTCTTAAGCCCCACTTGGCCATGTGACCCAGAGAAAAGTTGTTATTAAAAGGTTAGTAAGAATTTCAGGAGCCCCACTCCATATAGTTACCTTTCCTTGTTTTACTATACCATATATCAGCATTTCTTAACCTTGGCAACTTTAAGATATATGGATTTCAGTTCTCAGAATTCCCCAGCCAGCATGCTGGCTGAGGAATTCTGGGAACTGAAGTCCACATATCTTAAAGTTGCCAAGGTTGAGAAACACTGCCATATATAAATCTGGTGTATTCTAATGTTTTCTCATAATGAATACAGATTCCATGGCATAGTTCTGTACAGGTGCCTATTTTTAAATGATATATGGTGCATCTTAAAACAATAATTTGTTTTATAATATTTATAATAAATTAGTGTGGTATATATAGTCAAGCCTGGTTTCAGCTGTAAAACAGTTGTCAATTTCAAAAAAGTGTCTGTCATACTAAAAATTAAGAGACATGTTGTAATATTTCCCTTTTTTATTTATATGATGTTTATTTTATATTTATATATGTATGATATATAAATATATTTTTATTTACATTACCTTTCTGTATTTTATTTATTTGTTAAATTTGTATGCCGCCCATCTCCCCCTGCAGGTGACTCTGGGCGGTCGATCATTCAGATTAGATAGTAATAAAAAGGAAAGCAATAGTATTCCTTCCTAATGTTTCTTTCCTGTGAGACAGGCCAAATTACAGGAGAGCAGTTGGTCCAAGGTTACCCAGAACGCTTTGACACTAGGCAGGTAATTAGACATAGCTGTGTTCAGGAGTTCTGGACCAAGTAACTGCTCTGAATTATCAGTATCTTTTCCTGCAGACAGTTGCTTGTTCAATTTGACTGTGCAACACTCAAGTCTTCAACTCTACATACGTTGATTTCCAGATGTAAGTCATATGCTGGAAAGTTTTTCCTTCTGCAAACATTCACACTGAGCACTTGAATGTTTGCAATGTCATTTGAGGGAAGTAGTGTTCATCGTGAGCTCAATGGGCTCCGAATGCTAGAATAGGTCTAAATGCCTCCTTGACTTTGCACTGCTATGCCTTACTGATTTTCAAATGTATCAGTCAATCTCTAAGGATTTGAATCTTCATTCATGTACTTTCCTGATAAAATACAATTTCTGCAACCAGGTCTACTGAAGATTCAACAAACCACATGTGTAAGTATCCTCTGACTAAAATGCACATAAAAAATAATGGAATATAATGCAGTTGTGTGAGAGAGACTGAGGTGAGGTTGAGCAAAATGCTCCAGTTTCTGAGCAAAATGCTCAGGATTCCAATTTCCCAGGTTCTCATTCTCCTTTCTCTTTCCACTCTTTCTCCATTTCCCCTGGTCTTTTTTCTTCTCTGTCCCAGTGCTTGTTCTTCCCTCTTGGTTTTCCCCTTCCCATATAGAACTGTTTAATTCTTACATTTTTGTTATTGTCATAAAAGTATGGACTTTCCTCAGGATAAAGTTAGAATTGCACATAACACTTTGCAATGTGCCCAACTCCTTCCTTTTGCCTTGTGCTTTATGCTGGCTGAATTGCTAGATTGTTTCTGGTATGGTTTTATTACTTCACAGATCTGCTCAGTGATACTGGTATATGAATCCTTCTACAGCCAGATCTACCCCTCTCATAATAATCCACAGTTAACATTGCTGTCTTTGCCTCTCTCCCTCCTCCTCTCCTCTTCCTACTCCATATATCTGGAAGTCACAGCAGAGAGGGTAATGTTACATAATTGGAAAGAAACTTACATCCTGATTTTTGCTATTTATTTTTGAAAAGTCTCTGTGTTCTAAAAACGAGAAAATTACACAATTATAGGATCTAGATATAAAGTTAAGCTTAATTAATTACAATCAATATCAGCAAATTAAAAGCACTGGATTGGCATAATAGAACCCAAGCAGTGTATCAGTCATATATGACCTAAACAAGACTTTTTTAAAAAAAGGAGGGGGGAGGAAGGATTAAATAAGATAAAATAAAACAAAACATAATATAAAATAGAAATAGAATAGAATAGAATAGAATAGAATAGAATAGAATAGAATAGCTCGTTTGATGCAAGAACTTTGAGGTTAAGAAAGCAACCGAAAAACAAGTATCCTAGTTTTTTGTGGAATCACTGTGCAAAAGGCTGTTTTAATTAAGGCTATATATTTTTAAATCACCCAATCACTTTCTTCTTAAATTAGAACTTGTTAATGAGGAAGTGAGACAGAGGCACTGTGTAAGTAATTTTTAAACTCCCTATTCTACTTGCAATATAAATAGGTAATGTTCTGCAGTAAGAAACTGAAAGATGTGTATTTTATTTTCTGTTCCATGGATAATACCATTCTTAGAATCATTCTGAGTAATCCTAGCTTCAGTTTTCAAATATAAAATAGGTATAATAACGGGGATTGCAAAGGATTGCACTTTGCATATGTGTAAACAAAATTACTGTGTATCTGAAATTAGTGCTCTCTCTGGATAAGCACCTATTGATGTCCAAGCCATTAGGAGTTAACATTCTGTGTGATTCCAAAGTTTATGAATAAATTAAAGGACTTTTAGGAAAAAAAATTCTACTGAACAATCTCCTATGGGTATGCAGACAAGTTTGAAAATAAACTATATGGCTTTTTTGCATTCTTCATTGATCAATAGCCCTATCTGCTAGTACTTTCAGAACTTTTATTTAGCACCACCAGCCTAACACCATTGTTACAAGAATGCTCCTATTCTAATATAAGAAAATCAAACATGTAATGAATTGTCAAAATGGTGTAGGGCCAGCCCAAAACATTTTACACATTTGAAGCAGAATGGGATCCCAAATGTACAGATACATAGACACACACTATTTGTTTCATAGAAAGAAGCAGAACCTTATTTCAATATGCAGCTTCTTACTGATAGTACGATAATCTTTACTTTTTTTGTAGTAATTTTATTAAAGATTATAATTACAACAGTAAAAATGAATATAAACTGAAAAAAGAAGAATAAAAAGGAAGTAGAAGATGCAGAAAGAAAGAAAACAAAGAAAAAAATGGAAAAGAAGGAAAAGTTAAAAATATAGTGTGTGTGTGTGTGTGTAGTGACTTCCCACCTTCATCACAACAAGTATAAACAATTTTAGTAACTTATCACCTCTTAAAATACAACAAATGATCTCTTCTTTCCATGTCCCATCTCTCATAATAAACAAATCCATAAAGCATCGTCATTTCAGTCCTGGTGTTAGCAAAAGTCCATTAAGGGTTACCAGAGATCACAACATACCTATTTTAACCTTGATCAAATAAACCAACTTTATATTCCTTTCTTTTACTTCTAACAATCTTTGGTCCATTCAAATAATGTCATGGACTAATTTCATTTTTTCTTTGTTACTTCTCACGAAATTTTTCAAACTTTAACAAGCCTCTTTTGTAAATCCAATATAGGAAAATTATCCAGGTCACTCTCTTGGTTTATTGTTTATATATCCCTTTTAATTGTTAAGACATCAGCCAGTTTCTTTTGTATGCCCAGTGTAACATCTTTTTCCATGTTATTCTTGTAGCCTGTCATTCATAATTCCACTTTGAGTTCAGTCATAGTCTTGTCAGGTAGAACATGTTCCTCTTCCATAACATATTTTAGACACAGCCTCTCCATAGAGACAGATGTCTCTATTGACACTATTAAAATTAACTTCTGAGTCCAATTTTCAAAAATATCCTTCAATACGTCCAATGTTAGAATATTTTGCTTCATTCTATAATTGTAAGTCTAGATTATGTGTTCTTCTCCTTTAATTGTAATCTTTAGTTCCCTCTAGTTCCCTCTAATGTCCAATTTTAAAAATCTTATCTTGGTTTTTTTTTAAAAAATTCAAAACAAAAGCATTTTCCCATGGGAAGAGTTCTTTAGAATTAATTCAAAAATCTTATTTCAATTTTGTCTGGACCCTTAGTCCATTTGTAATTTTCTAAATCAAAGTTTTAATCTCCCTTTTACTGTTTATTCCAAATTTAAAAAAAAATTAAGTTCTTAAACTTGTAGTTAAAACTTTCTTTTGCTAAGGACTGAAGGAAACTCACCCGGTGCTGTCAAACTTGTCAATCCAACAGTTTCTAGTAGCTGAAAAGCAGTCAACAAGCAATTCCCAAAAGTGATTAGAAAAGGAAATATGAGAACCCAGTGTCCTTTTAAAGGTGCCGACTGTGGTTTGAGCAAGATGGCTATTCCCTTGTCTGCCAGAGTTCTAAACCCACCATAGACTGCTGTCTTGCGGTCTCCTCGTGAGGAGCAGCTGTCTGGAGCACTAGTGAGCAATCTGAAATCCTCTCCTTGTCTGGAGAGGAATTATCAATGAGCCAGTCCAGTCACCAGCTCTCCATTCTGCTATGCTCATCGGCTCTGCTTTTCACAGAGCTGTCTTCAGTCCACCATTTCTTCCTCCAGAAGTGTAGGAAAATCTTTACTAAGATGGGTATAACAGAGTAGTTTAGACCACATTCTAACTCAGACAACTGTAAAGCTCATTCAGCTCCTTAATATACATCTCAGCTGAGGGCAGTGAAGCTAGCTGGAAAACAGCTAGAATGCTGAGGGAGAAAAACATCTCAGTTCCAACTGAACACCAGTAGGAGCTTCTAATCAAGGCAACTTTGAGGCAGTGATGGAAGCAAAAAAGCATTTCTTTTCTACCACTGAATGTTCTCAGTGTTGCCCAGCAGATTTTTTTCTGAGTGCTTTGAGGTCTGTGGAGACCTGGCCCAGTTAGAGATCATATAGAACCCTAAGTAGTTCACTGGGACATCCTAGCTAGACACTTTGAGGCAAAATCAATCCAATTTGTCTGCTGTTCCAGCAGTTCAACTTGTATGAAGGTAAAGAACCGTAACTGATGAAATTTTTCTTTTGATAACATTTAGTTTTTAAGGCCTGATGATAGAGATAAGGTAGTTGCCCCTTATGGCTTGTCTTATTCAGTGGGACGTTTTGCTGGGTCCAAGTGGTTATAAATTCCTCCCTACCTGAAGGAGTGCCCCTTCACTCCTTCAAGGGGGGGGGGGGGGAACAATTGGACTCAAAAGATCAAAGTAAGTAAAAGTTGGTAGCCAGTATCCTTTGTCTGGATAAGGTGTTCAAACTGGCTGATCACATCCAGACACTGTGGGATAAAAAGGAATTCATAGATCTATTTTTACTGGAGGATAAACCTAGTTTTGGCACTGAACAGCTTTTCTTGCTTTGATGATATTCTTTGTTGAGAGGAAGTCAACCCCCTTCATTCTCCTGGACCTCTCAGCCACTATGAGTGCCATTTACCTTGGTATCCTTCAGGTTTACGTTCAGTCTAGTGGAGCAATCTTGCAGTGGTTCTATTCACATCTGGATGGCCATCTGCAAAAAGTGATGGTGGAGGATTCTTCCTCCTCCTTCTTCTTGTAGAGGATAATGGAGTACCAGGACTAGAAAGTCCCACTAATGCTACTAACTAGAAAACCATCAGATAACATTATATTTTGTAGACATAAGATGATTGAAGAAAGTTCCACAAGCTACTCCTAGCTAATGACCAATAGTGGGCATTCCCAAACAAATCCTGAAATAGAGGAACCAATAGAACAAATAGACAAACAGGAAAGAAAAGAAACTTTCCTTCAGCAAGAAAGTGAACACACTCCCACACCACGTGATCAATAGTTTCAACAACTCCACAAATTGGACGTAAATTGTCATCCACCTTTCTGATAATAAACAACTTGTTCAGGCTGGACCCTAAGGAGAAAAAATTAGTGAATTCTGCCAGAAACATCAAAAAGCCAAAAATCACTAATCACTAATATGCAGACAGAAAGAATACACTCACTGATAATATCAGCATCCCATTCCTTTGGCCAGATGTTCCTTATTCTCACATCTAACCCAATTGCTAACCTCCTTGGCCTCAAAAGGAACCCTACAATCCACATATGAATGATCCAATGCTGATTTTGCAATTGTGTCTGCTAATTCCTTCCCAAAAATACCAACATGAGTTGGAATCCATTGAAATCTAACATGAAAGTTCCAGGAAGTAAAAATATTCAAATTCAAAGTGCAGCTACCACTGATGCCTGATCATCAAACCTCCCTGCTTGTATAGACTGCTTGGAGGATTTCCGTTCAATCCCATGGCATTTATGCTGTGCACTTCTGCTAGGTTCCATTTATTGGCCATGCTGTTCAATATCTATGTGAAAATGCTGAGGGATAATTCAGAGATTAATGTAAAATAATTTCTATCTCTCCTTTTCATCTTGTTGAAGGCAAAAGAACTGCTGAATCAATTGCTGGCTGCGGTAATGGACTGCATGAGGTGGTTTTTTTTGTTGTGTTTGAACAAAGGCAAATCAGGGAAGAACAGATGCATTTATCTCCCTCTCCCTCTCCCTCTCCTCTCATCCTCTCCCTCTCTTGGATTTAGAGGCTACACAATTCCCAATGACACTGTGGATGGTATAGCTGAGATTGCTCTCCTCCTAAAAGGATTACATTCATAACTCAGGTGTAGTTCTGGATCCACCTTGTTATAAGTGGGGCCTGGAATGAAATGCCTGTGACAGGCTTAGGCTGGTGCACCACTTCAGCCCTAGTTAGATAAAGATAGCCTTGCCACAATAATCCATGCCTTCTTACCTTCTTGTTTAGATTTTTTTTTTTCTGGTGCCTTCAAGTCAGTCTTGATTCCTAGTGACTGCCCGAACAAGTCCCTGAAGTTTTCTTGGCAAGATTTCAGAAGTTGTTTGCCTTTGCCTGCTTCCTAGGGCCGAGAGAGAGTGACTGGGACATTCTCCTGGTTGCTAGCCTGATGCCTTAACCACTACAACAAAATGTTTCTGTCTTGTTTAGATTACTGCAATGTGTTGTACATGGGGCTGCCACTGAAGACAGTACAGAAACTTTCATTAGTACAAAATGCTTCAGAAGAGTAGTGACTGAAATTGAGGGATATAAACACATCATGCCAATCATTTATGATTTTCACTGATTCCCCATTCATTTCTGATTCCAATTCAGACTGCCTCTTTTAACCTCTAAAGCTCTTTGTGGATCACGATATTTGAAGGAATGCTTCTTCCCATATGTTTGTACCCATACCTTAAAATTATCCTTGGAGAGTAACTCTAGGTTACCTCCTGTTCAGCAGGCCTTTTCAATGGTAGCCCACTAACTTTCAAATGCCTTCCCCAGTGAGGTATGCCTGTTGCCATCCTTATTATCTTTATTCCTCCTGGCCTTTTAATAATCTGTTTATGCTGTTGTGAATTTTAGCTTCAAATTTTTGTTATTGTTTTGCTGTCCCTTTTATTCTGTATTGTATAACATTTAAAATACAGTCTAAAGTCCTGATTTTGACCTATAAATCATTTATAGCTTGGCACCTGACTACCTACAGGACCATTTGCTCCAACCTGGATGAGCCCAATCTATTAGATCATCTAGAGAAAAACTACTTTTACTGCCCCAGTAAAAGGAGCTGAAGCCAGGAAGTGCTACTTCTCAGAGGCAGTGCCAGTCTTCTGGAACAGTCTCTCTGTGGAGATCAGGGTGGCACCGTGCCTGAATGCAATCAGAAAGATACTGAAGATGGAGTTGTTCCAGAGGGCATTTTAACTTGTTGGCGCCATTTTTTGTTTTACTTTGTTTTTTCTTTTTTGTTTTCTTCTCATTTCATTGTCATACAGCTTGTTTTTTAAAAAAAAAACTTACTGTGGATGTTTTACATTTGATTTCTATTGTTTATGTTCCCGAGAGTCAAATTGATTGTGATAGGATACAGATGTAAATAATAATAAGTAATATGATTTCATGTATATGTGTATTCACTGTTCTAACAAATTGCTTTTATTGTAAAGCACTGCAAGACTTTTTTTCAATAGGAAGTGGTATAGAAGTGTTTTACATAAATAACTAAATTAAAAATCCAGAGGGACTTATTTTTATCTGCAAAGAGTCCTTGGGCTCTTGGAGACTAAAATAATTCTTCCTGGTCAGTTGTATTGTCCAAACAATTTGTTGGGAGGAATAGTAACTGTTCTCTCTCCTTTTCTGAGACCAACCCCAAAGAAGCCCCATGAAAATGTGGCTTCTCTAAAACTCAATCTCTGTCACCATTTTAGTTTTCATCCCCATAGCCATACCATGGAAGAAAGTTGGAGGAAAATGTTTGAAGAAAGGGTGGGAAAAGTTTTCCCCTCCACTCCATAATGATAAAACCAGGAAATGACAATCTTTATTACAGGGACTGAGATGACTCAGAAAATGTCCATTCCCTTGTTCGGAGATCATGCTCTGAACACCTCTGAAGGTGAGTCTGTTAATTGGGAAACAATACCTGGATCTGGTCTGTTGGGCAGGCAAAGGCACTTCTGTATAATAACAGGGACAGCTTTATTATTATTGTTGTTGTTGTTGTTGTTGTTGTTATTATTATTATTATTATTATTATTGCATTAGGTCTGATTCTATTGTTACTAGAAAGGTTTGTCAAAGCTTAGAACTGTGAGAGTGGAATTAGGAGTGTGAAACTGTGCTCAAATGGTGCTGCCTTCTGAAAATAATATATCAAAGAACCTACCATTTTTATTTTAGTGAAGATAGTGCTTATCAAATACTGTTTTGGAGGGCTGGGGAACTTTTTGTCTTAATTCCCAGCAGCTTTGGATGGTATGACTTATCATGAAGGATGCTGGGAGTTTTAGTTGAGCAAATATTTAAAAGGCTACAGATTTATGGTATACTTCCCTGAGTGGCTTCATATACAAATCTCACCATTATTTTTGTGCATTCAAACATAGTTTCGGTGAGTAAAAATATCACATCATCTCCAGAAGATTTTAGTTAATAGTAGTGAACAAAGCACATGTCCCCTCCAATATACGTACGCTGCTTTCTATGGCTGTTGGGTTTTTTTACCCCTTCTTGCTTTCATTACTAAGGAGTGACTGTTTCAATTTGCAACTGGTTGCTACATTTCCCCAAGGATGCAATCAGTGAGTAATACTAATTGGAAATTATCCATAAAAATAGAACAACAAGGCTGACCTTATGTAGCCTGAATTCTGACTTTTCAGACAGGCTAATGATCCTCAGATCATACTGCACTGAATTGATTTTATCAACAGTTTAAGTAGCAAACATATCACTGTGCACAGACTTTACATGATTCCAAAGACAGCCTGGATTTATCACACTGTTCATCACCCACTGTCTTTTAAAGAAATATGTGCCTTAAATGGTTGATTTTGGCACAAGTTGAACGTGTTCTCAGTGATGACTCTCCTGTTACAAAGATTTACAAGGTCACTGCAATGTTAAGTGCAGATTGTGCTACTGCTCAACTTTACAATGTGAAATGTTTAAAACTTATTTATAGGTTAAATTAAATTCACACAACTAGATTGGACTGTTTTAACAGTTCTTCCATCACCACAGAAGTTTATAGTAGTTAGTCTAAAGCTGACCAGAGAGTGATCTAACCATGAAAACAAAGCTACAGGGAATTTTTCTACTTTCAAGTCTTTCCAGTTCCAAATCCAATGCGGGGGAGAGATACCAATTTGGACAGGTCCACAGCTAATATAACCCCAGAGCCACTGTTGATGGGCATCTTCAGCATGGATATTAAAGCGTCCAAGGTCAAAAAGCTTCACTCCTGTTAGCTCAGGAAGAGAGACCATTGCATCGCAGTAATGATAGTATTTTAATAATATCTGTTGGAACCCAACCAATCACACCACAGCAGCAAACACTTATTATTATCAACATCAGATGGAGACTGTGGTCAATGACATAGAATTACTACAGACCACAGCCTGCTAGTTCCCTGCCTTCCAGCCTGCTGCATCACAGAGGAACCAAGAACTGGGAGAGATTTTATTTTCCACTCCCCGCCCCTGCCACTATATCACCATGGTACAAATCATCTTAATGCTTTCATTCAAGATTAAATGTTTTACCAGCCACAGACCTGGAATTGCAAAACAGAATCTTTCGGCTGTAGCCTTCCCTTCCTTGAGACTGCAACGAGGGAGGGAGGGAATTAGTTTCATAAATTCTCCATTGCTTAAAATCTTATGTACGCATCCTAGAAGGAACAGGGCCCTACATGCTGCCATCTAGTGACAGAAAGAGGCAATGCCTTCCAATATGATCTGAGGTACTATCCAATGAATATACCGTAGGAGGAAATCACTGCTGGTTCTGCCAGTCTGCATTTGTAAGAGTTCAAAAACATGAATGCCAAGTATATATTCAAGTCAATCACAATGTAACCTGTTTAGATTTGCTTAGTAATAATAGAATAAGTGATACATCATAATATTGTGACAAAGATTCACAGCAGGTTTGGAAACTGTACTCAAAGAGTGCTCATTGATGGTTCTTCATTAAGCTGGAAGGAAATTTTGAATGGGTTGCTGCATGACTCTGTCCTGGGAGAGGTACTTTTTAACGCTTGTGTTAAAGTAATATAGATGAAGGCAGAGAACTGCCATTGGACGTGGCACAATACTGAGAGGGATCTCTCTTAAAATAGAAATAAAATTAAAAGTGTACAGGAAAATAATAAAATTAAATGTTTCTGGAAGAGAAAACTGGGCTGAATCAAGTAAAATGAAATGCATCAGAGATCAATGCATTTAGACAAAAAGAAAATCACACCACAGGAACAGGTATAGCACAGGAGCAGCTGTATATGTGAATAGGATCTTAGAATGGTATTCATTCACAAGCTGAATGTGAATCAGCAGTGTGATGAAGCTGCAAAGAAGATTAATGTGCATTAAGAGAGCTGTAGTTTCCAAGTCAGTAGAAATAATAGTTTCATTTTATTTTGTACTAGTTTAATATCTTATCTGAAATACCCAGCTTTGGATATCAAAAGGAAATAACTTGAGTTGGTCCAGGGAAGGGCCACCAAAATGGTCAAAGGAAGGGAAATCCTATGAAGAAATGGGAATGTTTAGCTTGGGCAAAAGGAAATGCAGAATGTACTGCTTAAATGCCTGAAGGGCTGTCACATAAAAGAAAACAGAAACTTGGTTTTATGTTTACTCTGAAGCCAAGGCTTCTTTAGTGGGCAGGAACAAGATTTCCTTACAAAGTGGGCAGAAGACAGATCACCTGTTTTGCTTTATTATCTCTACTTCTAGATGGACTAGACCCTAGCTGTTTTAATTTAAAAAAGGGAATCTGGACATCCCCTGGTTCATGTAGGGATGAGGAAGAATCTTTTCATAGATGCTATATCTCCATAATGTTTTCAGGTCTCAGTCATTTTTCTGCATCTCTCTGTGTTGTGCATTCTACATCTGACATTAGTGTCCTTGAAGATGGTCACCCTTATATTACCCCAAAAAATCAGGACAAATAAGAACATTGTTTGCTATATACTAGTAAATATACTATATACTATAGTTTGCTATATACTAGTGCACTATATACACTAATGTATGTGCACGTACTGATTACATATAGCAAACAGGATATGTACTGTAAAGGACTTAAGTTACTGTCCATACACTAGGAATACCATATCTGCACTGCAAAAATCCAGGTGACAATAGAGAGCAGCAAAGAGTTAAAGTTTTCTATATCTTCTTGCTGCTATTCAATGGTTTTTGCAGCCCATATATGATGCTACCACATACTAATTTTTAATAACTTCAAGGCAACTTTAAGGATCTTACTTTTCCTTATAGTATGTTATCTCGGATAGGAATGGATAACCCTTTCTAGGGTTCAATCTAGCAACAATTGGTCTGTGTTTGTGGAAACTAGGCTTGCACACTCAAAGCTGGATCACTATGAGAACTTGCTCCCAGAACCATGGCTCTCCTTTGACAGCATTTGAGCTCACAGCAATGATTCATGCAACAGCCACTAAGCTGCTTCTGATTTCTGTCCCAATTGACTCAGACAGGATTAGAGGTCATTGCCTAGTCACACCTTCCCTATCTACCAAGGGTGATTCTTCCTGAGAAGTGTCAAAGTGGATTCTGGAAGCCCAAACATTTCCATTGCAAAGCATTATCCTCCAGTAGTAAGTGGAAGAGTTGCAGCCATTGTTGTGAGCACAATGGCCATTGCAATAGATCCTATGAATATCTTGACCAGTGTCAGTAGCAAATCAAAGGTCACCCATGTCCAGGCAGAGGGACAATGAGTGTTACTCTCCTCAAATTTGGTACAACCTGCCCAGTTGCTATGTTGGTTTGAGAATCCTCTGGACTATGAAGTGATTCTGGTTTGGTTTTGTTTTGTTTTCTTTCTCCAAAGCAGGCTCTAAAGGTGATGCCAGCTGTTTATATTTCAAAATCTGTCTGAGGTGCTTTTTTAATGTTTACTTGAAAGAACTAGGAAAGTTATCTAAGGATTATTTATATTTTGGTTTATGTCTCTTTTAACTAGGCATGTGGAGTCAGTGGTGGATTGGGTAAGGGTCAATAAACTGAAGCTTCAGCCATCCAAAGAGTTAAATGCATTAATGGATTTACATTTCAGTTAACTAAGAAAGGGATATGAATGAGATTAAATCTTGAAGGCACTAGATTGGGGAAGGGGGTGCTGTGGAAGCATTTTCTAGGTCTTCCTGGAGATACCAGGAATGCAAACCATATATTCACCTGTGGTTCATTTTCAAAAGGATCGAATAGTCAGAGGTGAGAAGGGATTGGATATATCTGACATATGTGATTATTCTCTCCTCCATCTTAGTAGTACAAGCTGCAAGGAGACTGACCAATCAGGTGGCTAGGAAGACCAAACTGCTAAGTCTGGCCTCCAAGTGGAAGATGAAATGAACCTGGAGATATAAAGCAATCAGGGATACTGTGAAGGCATGGAGCACTGAATGGATTATCAGCAGTAGCATGGATACCCTTCATGTAGGAGCACCATTTAGGGTCAGACAGTTTTAGGTGAGATAGGCTGAAGAAGGAGACCCCTGGAGTGAGAAACAGGAGAAGATGGTATCCTAACATCTCCAGCCCTGTAAGAGTGGGACTGGGATGGTGCAAAGGGGGCAGAGGGAGGTCATTAGGAAAGTTGAATAGAAGAAAAGGAAAGGGACAGCAGTAGGTGTGACAATGGAAGTAAGGCTGTCCAGACTGGGTGGGGGGCTTAGTTAGTCTGAATGGCTTATTGTCAGATGACCAGCTCAACTAGGTATGTAGTTGACATTACAATGTTAGATGAGATGGAAATTAGAAACTGGAGGGAGCCTAAGGGATTGGGTTTAGAAGTGGTCAGTTATCAATGAAGAAGAAGATAGGTAGCTATGCAACTGTCAGAGGGGGCTGTATTTTGGGGGTGATGTGTAGGGGAAGATGTGACAGGAGGAACTGGGCAGACCATTCCAGAGGAAAAGTGATCTGCAGTTTAGTGCTAGTCACTGCTTACAGCCCAATGGCCTTGTTCAGGGGAGTGGGTGATCAGGTTTCTGGAGGCCTTTGTCTCAGGTTTTTGGTAAACACCAAATTCATATGCAATAAGGATTACCACATATGTCACTGACTTTTGTCAGATAAACAAGCTGACCTGACATGTATTACCACCACATATTTGACTAAGGCAATGATTCTCAGAATCACTGACCAGGGGACTTGCACCAGAAGTGATGGACTATGAGTTCCTGTATATGGTATTGGGCTATAAGGACAAACTGAGGATTCTGTTTGTATACTGCCCACCTTGCTGGATGTAAAATCCCTCCTTGAACTCCAAGACCACCAGCTGGTATTGAAGTGGTTGTGGGCTGGGGCACTTGTATCTCTATGTCTTGGTGTGGGTTAGGGTTAAGAAACCTCAATATTTCATGCTTCCATGGAAATAATGGATTTGCCCCAGTTAATTTCTGTCCTAATTCATTCAAGGAGTCATACATTTGACCTAGCCTTCAGCTTGGAGCAGTTGCATTGTGATCTGAAAATGGAGGATGCTTTGGTGAGTCTTTTGTTGTGGTTGGACCATTCCCCAATTTGCCTGAAGATAGTTGTTGCCTTAGATACCTGCAAGGTGGGAGGACCCATTAAGTTGGTCCACTTTAAATACCTTATTCCAATAGTGAATGGATCCCAAATAGAAGTTTGAGAAATCTCCCAGCAATTGCTCTTGAGTGGCCTCTCCCTGTTCATCAATCCTGAAGGGTTCTTTGGTTTATCAAGGAGCTGTTGCAGATGGTGGCAGAAGAGACACCTAGAGTGCCAATCAAGGAAGATCAGTAGAGAAAGTGTTTGAGCTCTTATTTGAGCCTATACTGTGTGACAATAGGGGCTGAAAAGCACTTGTATTTCTCCATCCTTCTAGTGTCAACAGACTGTGGTGCAGCAGCTTTATTTAGCAAGCGTCCCCTATTCCCACTACTCTCAGGAAGTTTACAATGTGGCAATAAAGACTCAAATTTGTATTTGCCTGGCCTTCTGTTTTGCATTGGTTGGCACAGGATAACATGGAGGCTGGATAAGGGAGCTGATCAAAGCTTTTTAGGCAGATAGGATGATGTCACCTGCCTTGAAAAGACACCTCTTGTTCTATATACAGCCATGTTAGATAACCATCATTCAGTTTCTACCTTTCCCTTTTTAGAGAATGTTGTAGACAGTTGTGGAATGTCAACTGCAAAGCACCCTAGAGGAAAAGGATTATTTGGATCATTTCCAGTCAACTGCCAGACCTAGGCAGTGGACAGAAACTACATTAGTCACACTGAGTGATGACCTGCATTGGGACCAGAATGGGAGTAGTGTACTCCTCCTGTTCCTTTTCCATTCCTCAGCAGCATTCAGTTCCATTGATCACAGTATCCTTCTGGATTGCTTGCAAGAGTTGGGAGTGAGAGGTACTGTGTGCAGTAGTTCCATGTTCTCCTCCTCCTCCTCCCCTTCCTCCCACAGTCTACCAAATAATTCTGACTGGATTTGGTACTTTTAACTTTCAGATCCTTCTCAATCTAGGATCTAGGATAGTTAAAGATAGTTGTAATATGTACTGTTCCAAGTAACGTGACTTTTTGTAGCAAATGTGTTGAGATTATGTCCATTCCTATTGTATCCAGGTACTTTCCCAGATCTTTTGGTGTACCACCCACTACTGACACAGCTGCAGCTTTCTTTTTCCACATTCACTTGATCTCTGTTTAAGGTCTTTATATTTCCCTGTTTTTTCTAGTTCTTTCTCATTGACCCTTCTTTCTCCAGCTACTGCAATGTCAATTATCCATACTTGTTTCTTTGTAATTATAATCATGTCTAGCTTATTATGGGATAAATGTTTATCAATAGTTCCATAGGTTCTTAACCTTATCATTCTCAACCATTTTTTTCAATATTGTGGTTTGACTAACTTGTAATTCTTACTAAGATTCCAATGAATCAAGGTGGCCACTTTATTGTGTCTTTCTAAATACTCTGCCTGTACAATCTTCTCCTCCTCCTGTTCCTTGCATAACCAGCTTTTACTATCATGCTGAGTTTTTTCAATTTTAGCTTTCATTACATTTGTATGTAGTGAGTGTTCTTGAGCCGCTAAAATGAGCCCTTTTGTTTCATTATTTAATGTGCCTTTTTAAAACCATTGCCGTGTTTTTTCATTATTGACTTTTGCGTGGATGTTGTTATACTACTGGTCATGTAATGGCATCTTTTGTCAGTTTTGCCATTATTATTATTATTATTATTATTATTATTACTACTACTACTACTACTACTACTACTACTACTACTTACTTTCCTTATTTTTGGTCTTTACTGTAAATCAATAAAGTAAATAAGTAAGTAAATGGTCAGACTCCTTCCTGCACAAGTGGTTCCAGTCAGTGGTGCTCAGGGAGATACCAGTCACTCCAACATGGGATGGCACAACATTTTGTTCTCCCTGTTCTTCTGTTTAATATTTACAGGAAGCCACTGAGAGAGGGTTTTGGGTTAGGATAAGTTATCATTAGTGTGTGGATGATACTCAGATATACATCTCTACCTTGAATCAAGCCAGAGATATTGTAGAAGTCCTAATCCAGTGTCTGAAGGATGAAGAGATCTGGATAGGGAGAAACAAATTGGAGATGAAGTTACTTTTGTCTGAAACCCTCTGACATCTTATCTGCTCCAGTATTAATTCTGGATGGAATAACACTCCTACAGAAGCAGATCTGAAACTTGGGGGTTGCTGTTTATTGCTTAGCCAGGTGGCAGCTTTGGCTAGGGCAGCTTTTGCCCAACTTTGGTCGGTGCACTGGTTGTGGGCCCTTCTGAGAAAGAGACCTTGACAACAGTGATTCATATATGTGTCACATCTTATATGTATTACTGGAATGTATTCTTGTGGGGCTGCCTTTGAAGAGTATTGTTGAGGACTCCCAGATTAATTGTCCTGCGTAACATCAACATACATGCTGAGGATGCTTCTTCTAGAATCACCCAGGACTTCTGGTTGCCCTGACAATTGTGGGATTGTCCCAACATATCATTAGCCCAACACATATAGCATTGTTTTCTTTGCTGGTCAGAAGAAGGTGATTTGAATGTGAGAGATCCAACTTGTCATGGTCAGATCATTTCCTGGGTGAAGTTTAGACTATCAACAGCTTTCCCTCTCTGCAAGGATGGGGGATCTATTAAGATCATCTGCCTCTGGAGGCTAATGGATTCCTCTTGATTCCAGAGGTCTCCAGGGAAATTTGTTTGGTATGGCTAAAACTTCTGTCAATGCCCTGTGATGATACCTTTAACAGCATCAAACAACAACATCTGCCTATCCCAGGTACTTGGGGGAAGGACTCAATAGTTGGATAAAAATGCCAAATCCAGTCTAAACTTCTGGCTGACTGTGCGACCAACCATAGTAATTTATTAAACCTGTATACCACCAGACTCTCAACAACTCTGGGCAGCTCACAACTTTCATCAAAGAAAAGATAGTCTTTTCTGTGATGGCACCCCATTTATGGAATGCCCTATTCAGAGAGGTTCAACTGACACCCACATTAGCATAATTTTGGTGCCAGGTGAAGACCTTTTTATTTTCTGAGGCTTTTAAATCATATTTCAATTGCATTCTACTTTGTTTTTAGGTTTTGATGACCACCTTGCTGCTGTCTAGTTTGTCTGGTGTCTTTATTTTGTATTTTTATTTTAATAAAATCAATGTTTTAACTGTGTTTTACTGTAAACCAGCCATACAACTTTAGCTGTTGGGTAGTTTTAAAATTTAAATAAAATAAAATCCTTGGAATCTGCAATTGCTACAAAATTCAGCAGCCCTCTTGTTGGCAGCCAAGAGATGCTACATTCATATAATACTGGTGCCGTGGTGTACTGGTTGCCAACAGGACAATTTAAAATGCCAGTTTTGACCTATAAAACCCTATATGGCTTGGCAGCTATGTACCTGAAAATGTCTGTTTCAAATGGATTGTATCTGTCCAGTGCACATGTTTCAGACGGCAACACAGAGAGTTCCTCCTCTGCAGGAGATCTGGGGGAGAACGAGAAATCTGTGCTTCTCTGTAGCTCTACCAGCACTCTGTAACAACCTTCCACCAGAGATCCAAATGGCAACTTCAGTCCCAAACTTTAGGAAGACTGAGCTCTTTAAAAGGCTTGGGGGGTGGGGTGGGGTGGTGGTGGTAGAGAGAGTTAATTAACTTAACAATAATAATAGCAATAATGAGTCTGCATTTAATATGAAATTATGTGGTTATGTACTTTTGACAATTATTTGCTGTACGAGTCCTAGTACAGTGTGGTGGAATAAAAATCTAGTAAGTAAATGCATAAATAAAGTATAGCCAACTTGCCATGTAAAATTCTTTTACCCAATCTAAGCTTCAAATAGAAGAAGCCATTAACCGCATTTTAAGAATGCGTGTTTATAGCTGTTGCTCCACTACACTGGGCACAACTAAATTAACAGGTTTTTAATCTCTGGTTATAATAAGATCTGTTTTGATGGGCTTTTAAACCCACACAAAATTTCAGTGATGCCAACAGGTTTAACAAGTTGCTGAAGGTCTTCTTTCAGGAAGAGCCATGATAGGTAAATTTAGGGTATGAGGATGAGGGAAGATAAGAGTGACAGCATTAGGAACACAAGTTTGCATATATTAAACAAGCATACCATCTGGAGGCTTTATATAGTATTTTAGGGTTTAATATGATTGAGTTGGCCTTTACATTTTTTAATATATCTTTCAGATATATGTGAATAAATTTAGGCTTGTTGTACTAAATGTCTAACAACACTTTTCTGCCCTTCTTCTCATCAGTATTGATATATGTATAAATGTATGCCAAAGTGATAAAGGAAATGACAGAAATTGGAAGTCAGGAACTGTGACTGGTAGATCAGCTAGGAAATCCTATCCAATTCCTGAATATGCTCATCTGATTCTAGCAATAGCAAAAGGAATATAGCAGTAGTGGGGAAGCTATGGCCCTCCAGATCTTGCTGAAACTCCGATCTCAGCTTTTTTCACCATGCTAGTTAAAGTTTCTGGAAACTGAATTTCAATGACTTCTATAGGATTTCTATTTCAAAATATAAATTGAAATAATTATCTAAATCAAGGTTAGAAAACCTGTCTCCTTTCAGAAGTGCTGGACATCAACTCCATCAGCCCTCGCTGGCATGGCAGTGGCTTGTGGAAGGAGCATGTGAGGAGACAATTATCGTTCCATATGGGGCAGCAGAAATAAATGTATTACTATTTGTATGCAAGCTTGTAAGCATTTTGCTTGAAGGATTTGAAATTAAGACTACAATAAGTATTTCAGTTGAGAAAAACGTTCATGAGGGATGGATTAGCTAGGTGACCAAGTGCAGTGTGATGGAATTGTCATAAAGATAGTTCATCCCTAGAAAGAGATAAAATTCAGAATTCTGGCAGATGTTTTCCATGCTTTCAGTGGAAGCTTTATTGAAAATCTAGTGGGGCATTAAAAGAGGAGATTCACCATGGCATCATGGGATTTTCTCACACGGCCCTGAGGACTGACAGATGCTTGAGTGATTTCCTGATTTGGGTATAAAAATATCACTGGAGGATGTCCTGATACATGTGCTATGACTTACTAAGCATCATCTTATCAGGAGCCTGCTATGTAGAATGCTTTCCCTCCATCTAATAACTCTGAGACACCTGCTATTCACCCAGGGGGGATGTTAAGGGTAAATGTGGGGTTTCTCCATTTTCTACACTATTCTCCACCCATATTTTTAATCCATATGTTTTTATGTTAACTGTTATTGCAATGTTATTATTATATTTAATTAATTAAGAAAGATAAGAAATAAGAGTGAAGGTTCAGTCCTCTATTACTTAAAGATAAAGAATTCCTAACAGTCATTAAAATGAAAACAAAGATGCATATACATTTTAATTTCAACTTTATATCATGCTATAATATATTTCAAGTTTTTATGGTGACTTTTAGAAGCTAGATTTTTAGGAAGTGCCAAGGGCAAGAATAATCAGCATTATTAACAAAGCTAACAATTAAAAGTATTAGAACATAAAAAATCTACATAAAAAGCTTGTGTGGAAGCTTTATAGATTAAAATACTGTTGAGTAATATTGCTATTAAATCTGCTCTGAAATCAGCCCAAATTCATTACAGAAAATAATCTACTTCCAAAAAACAACATGAGGATCTGTGGAGAGATAGAGAGAGGGAGAGAGAGATGCCTTTCTGCCCCCTTTCTATTAATACTTTTGAATGAAGCATCAAGAAAGGAAAAAAGCTGTATTGAGTAGCCAGTTTGGTGTAGTGGTGAAGGTGCTGGCCTAGAAACCAGGAGATTGTGGGTTCTAGGCCTGCCTTAGGCATGAAAACCGGCTGGGTGACTTTGGGCCAATCACTGTCTTTCAGCCCAACCCACCTCACAGGGTTGTTGTTGTGGGGTAAATAGGAGGAAGAAGGAGTATTAGGTATGTTCACCCCTAAATATATCACTGAGTTAAATATAAAAAAAAGTGGAATAAAAATATAATAATAACATCAGTCATGGTGCCCCTACCTTCTATGCTGGCCATGTGCTGATATAATAGTTTGCTGCAATTTGTTTCTGCTGCTACTATCAACTGCTGCTCTGGGTAGTAATTTGTCCCCCAGACTTTAGGGCCTGTGCTTCAGCCCTGAAATCCATTCCTAATTGCATGATTGCCTGGGACAGCCATGCCTCCAAATGATTTGTTCTGTTATTGTGCTGTTAATCATTATGCACCAATTGCATTACCCATGATCCTTTTGGCTGCTTTAATATAGGGAGACTTGTCTGGTGGGAGACAAGTCCTAAAAATGGGAGACATTAATAAATACTGTTGGAAGGGATATCAGCCCTCTCTGTCTGTCCAGCCCTTAAAATGATAGCTTTCCTAGTCATTAGCATCAATCCTGTTGTCTCTAGTTTTATTTAAAAGGTTGTCTCTGTTGGTGAGTGAAAGGTACGAACTTTATTATGCTTTCAAATTCTATTTGCCAAGATGATGAGTGCTTCGGTGATACTGGCCTTATAATATATATTTTTGTCTGAGTAGGAGGATTCTTGCAACAGCAGTTAGATTTTCAGTATGTTCTCAGTGGAACTTTTAAGACATAACCAAGTGCCATGCTTGGATCAGTAGACACAACAACTTAGACTTTCAAACTGCTGTCATATTATTTCACATGGTTGGTGTCCCAAATCAAAATCCCACACACCTTGTCTAAAATACTTAGACAGTATCTGTTTCCTGAAATAGGTAGAAAAAGGCAGCTGGGATATCTGCTGAATTATCACTGAGTTAGGAGGTGTTGTCCTCTAAGAAGTTGTTAAAAGAAAATGCCAAGTGATAAGAGAAGTATTATTTCAGTGTGACGATATTGCTGCATTTTTCACCCAAGCTATGCTCATGTGATGCACTTTTGATGTGATGCTCATGTGATGCACCCAAGCTAAGGCATGTGATGCACTTTTTAATGGTACAGGAGAATGGGATGTGAGAAAAAGAGAGAGAAGGAGACAACACCTTTGGTTGCCTTGATTGACTGATGGATGGATTGTATTTCATTTCTATACCATTTCCCATGTTAGAAAATTCCTGTTTTTATTTGAAAGCTGCCTTGGAAATAGTTGTACCCTGAAAATTGGGATAAGTTATTGTAAACAAACAAACATTCTATGACTGTTAATACCTACATTATTTTTTTTGTTTTTCATTTAAGATATTTTTTTTAAATTTCTGGTCTGTTGAATGCGATAAATAAATAAATATTGATGATGAACTTCATGTACTACATTTCTAGCCCATATTTATAAAGGAAGGATCCTGATGAATTTTTCTGGTTGTCATCATTATTGCTATGACAGTGTTTTATTGTAATTTATTTTATTATTATATTTTTATCTTACTTATAAACCACTAAAATCCTGTGGGACTATAAATAACTAAAAGAATAACAGTTAAAGAAAAAACTCCAACAAAATGAGGAAGACATATTTCAGAGAAAATGTATTTCAGGTAGGGGTGTTAAATATTTATTTATTTTGTTTATTTAAAAGATAAATGTGTGCTTTCTTTAATCAAAGAGTTCAGGATAGTATTGCAGAAATAAACTTATTCCTAGCAACTCTCAAAAGTGAACTTAAATGTCACTTAAATGACATTAAATGGGAACTTAGAGAGACAATACGTAAGGAATTAGAAAAGCTTTAAAAATGTTTTAAAATGCCGCAGTAATTAAAAAAGGTTTTACCTGCCAGGTGCCTAAAAGCAAGCTAAGCTAGAATGTGGGGAAGACATCTATTAGCCAGGGCATCACAAAAAGACCTCTCCTTCTTACCAAATTTCACTCTTGATGAATGAGAACGTCAGCTGGAGTTTCCTGTAAATACAGCTTGGAGTAAGATGGGCTTTGCTTTCAATATGCAGGACCGAGTGCTTTCATCAAAATGAAAAAAGCAGCCCCTTTTTTATGTCCATACCAATGTTTTTCAATCTTAGCAACTTGAAGATGTGTGGATGTGAACTCCCAGAATTCCCCAGCCAGCATGTTGGCTGGGAAATTCTGGGAGTTGAAGTCCACACATCTTCAAGCTGCCAAGGTTGAAAAACACTGGTCCATATGATATTGCAATGCATGTACAAAAGGGGTGGAGTTTCCATCATGTCAATATGACACTGCTTTCATCATATGTCCTCCCCAACACTCCCTGTATATGCCCATGAGAGACAGACTGTCACACATATTTTATTTTATGTTGCCATTGCTGAATTAGGTTGTGATTATTGAATTGCTACATTATTGAGCACGTTTTGAACCCAGGTCTCCTGTTCAAGTCAAACCCAGTTTGCTACAGAGTTCACCTTGTGGCTTCAGTACATACCACAAATGGCCCGATGTGATTCTTACAATTGGTTGTATTTTGTGATGTCTAATTCATGTATTACAGGCCTTCTTGTAATAACCGCATGGCAATTCTGACAAATACAATTTGATATCTTCTTTCACAGAGATCTACATCACCAGGGGATGGAAGAAAGTACATATTTAACAAGAAGAAAGGCAAGTAAAAGGGTACACCAAGCTGATTTCCTTAGTACTAGGAAAACATATAATTTGAACATTTGGTAAACAGGATAAAACTTGGAAGGAGACTGTTCTAGTCCCAGTCTTTCCAAAGAATGCCTTAATAAATATTCAAATGTTTTATGAAAAAGGCTGCATGTTTTCATGATTAAGTTTCTTTCTTTCTTTCTTTTTGTTTGTTTGTTAAACAGAGATTGTATATTTGTACGCATATGTATTAAACAGAGATCCCAGCGGATCAGTGTTGGTCTGCTGAAGGCAGTGGAGACCAGCGCTAACTAAAACTAACAGGCTAAGGAGAAACAATCCCAATTACATTAAACTAGAATACCAGTGAAGGCTGAGCTGCAGAAATTTAAACACACTAGCTATATAAAATTGCAGTACAAACTACAGAATGAAATGTTCAAACACAATACAGAATGGAAACTTCAAGAGACTCAACAGAGATTGGAATTGTTTTGGATATGTGCTGCCACTGGTATGTTAAAATAAATAATAAAAAGAGGTCAATTTATATCACCCAGCTAACATTTTTTTTTCTTTCATCGTCATCCCCATCCATGCTTTTTTCGCTCTTTTGCATTCCTGATATACCAAAACCTCCTTGACAGTCCTGGTCAAAAGAACATTCAGAACATGCACAGTTTTGCATTCTAAGCTCACTGAAGTCATGGGTAGAGGAATAACATGAAGCTTGTCTCTACTGCCTGATAATGATCATCTGGGAATTGGGGGATTTGGTGTAGAAAAGGACAAACTAATTTTAAATTAGATTAAAAATAATAAAAGAAGTGTCCATAACTATGTGCGTGTCCTAACTCTAGCTGACTACAAAATTATTTTTTTTAAATAAAAAATAACTAAAGATGTGTACCGAGGGGTGTAAGTTCAGTGACTTCCAGCATCCCATGTTGGTGCAAGGATTAACTGTGGGACTGTTTACTAGTACCTCCAATGCCTGCAACCATTCTCTGGGCTGTCTTGGTCATGCCTTGAGCGCTAATGCTTGTTACTAACTATACTGACAAATTGACATCTTACCTGTCCTAGGACAAAAGAAGCACACTTTGGCCTCTGCCACTGTTCAGGCCAAAGAGCACTTGAAGGATGCTGCACTCTGGTCTCCCGGGACGATCATCATAGTAAGAAGACCCAACAGGCCTTGTTCATCAGCTAGAAAAGGAACAGCTCAAGGAAAGCTGCTTCTTCTCTCTGCCAGAAGGAACAATCAGCTCCCAATGCATTGTTCCTCTGGGACCATAGAACCGAAGGGTAGGGCAGTCTTGCAGGGTTCAAACTGATGTAAGCCATAGCTTGCTTTAACAGAGGTTTGTGAATCTGTACTTGACATCTTGTATTTTCACTTAAGAGCTCAAAATAGTATACATGGATGATATTTTATCCCCACAGCAGCAAACCTGGAAGGTGGTTGGGCTGAGGGAGAGGGAGAGAGAAAGGCCAGCCAATCATCTAATCAGATCCATGTAAAATGGGGACTTTAATCTAACTATCCCCAGACTAAGTACAATACTGTAATTACTACAGCATTCTCACAGTGGGGTAGGTTCGCACATCATGCTAAAACTAAACTAAACAAAACTAAACTCAACTCAACTCAACCAACTCAACTCAACTCAACTCCTCCTAATGCATATGTAAGTGGCAGATGGCAGCCAGCAAAGCTAGGAAAAATGATTAATGACTAGTATGTGTTGGTAGAGAAGGAGAGGGAAGGGATACTGGCACCTTTATTTTAGATAGAGATGAGAGGGAGGTGTAGATGGGCCATATCCAGAAATGGACAAGCACAGTCTGACTGAATGGAGAGCTCCCAATGCTGTAAGAGCTATTCACTTAGCAGCTGGGAAGATCAAGCTAGGCAAGGATGTATGTGACCCTTCATAGACTGGCTTGACATGTCATGCTAAACTATGGTTCACCAATAAACCACAAGTTCACACAGCACACTAAACCAAGCCCAAGCACATCACATTATGATTTAGTATAGTATAGGAACCCAGCTATTGCAAATGTAGAATCATTATAGCAGTCTCCAAACCCCCACCTCCCCAATTCATGATAACACAGTCACCAGTGCAAGTATAAGGGGGGAAAAGCTCTTTAGGACCTCTTCACACATAATTGTTATACAAGCTTATGTGATTTAGAGCATGTCACAAAGAGGAAGCCAGAGCTAGGGTGTCTAACTCAACTTGATATGAGAGTAAATAAAATTCTAGAACAAATTAGAAACATAAAAGGTTGGTTTGATTTTAGGAAGGGAGAAATGTTTGGACAGCTTTAGCAGCAGAGCTTAACAAATATTATGTTTATGCATGCTTTGAAAATGATTATGAAGAAATGCTTTGGCCCTCACATAAGCATGCCACCTCTCTGTAATCCATTAAAGCAGCTTGATTCTTTTTCAGGGTTGCGCATAAGCCTGAAAAAAGTTGAGGGTTCTTTAACGAACAGAGCAATATCATGTTCACTCAAGTACCGGTGCACTTCTAAATAAGTGAAGTGTGCAAAATAATCTGGCAGGATAATATACTGCAAAGGAATCCAGATTTTAACCAACAATGATTTATTAAGATTTAGACAACGTTAGAAGCAGCCGCTCTACAGGTTGATCACTGTTTGCATGATCTACAGAGCCCCTTGGGAGCCTTGCAGATTTTTCCATGCCACCTTGTTGTGGTCAGCTGGGTAGTGATTACTAGATTCCTATTTCACCTCTGCTGTTGACAGTAAATATATCTCTGTGTGCAACCATGGAGCAAGATACTGAGACGTAGAAACTGTGTCTCTAAGTATCTGAATGAGTGTGCATTTTATCCTGGCTCACCACTGTCCCTCTCATTTGATTGGCCCCCAAATACAACATGGATTTATAAACTTTACTTCATTCAGATTAATTTCTGAGACTCTTCCAAGTTTTTTATATAGTATGTAAGAATAACATGCAAGCAGAAAGGTATATAGGGAACTCACAACCACGTATTTAGCTAGGTAAAAGCTACAGTAAACCCACCCAAAGATCAAACATAAAAACCAAAATGGGCTCAGAAAAAGAAAAAAAATCTCACAAACAATGCCCCCGAAAGTGGGCTGGAATAATTACAGCTGACATTTGCATCAGTTCATGCAAAATTAATAGATTTATAAAATCTTCATTTTAACAATTTGCAGTCTGCCCAAATGATCCACCCTCCAGTAGTCCAAAGGAAATAAAATACCAGTGAGTTCATCACTTCAGATTCCCCAAGACCCTTACATTACTCTTCTTTGTGAGGGAGTCTTTTAACTTTTTCATTACTTTGATCTTAAATATAGATTTTTAATTAAATTCAGGACTATTATTCCCCTTTAGGGGAAGTGGGAAAAACAAATGCAACTTAGATGCAGGACCTCTGAGCATAACACTATACCTCTCTTTACAGTTCGCTTTGGCATTTTTATATATTGTCTGCCAATAAAATGTAATGATTTTAATCTTTTAGTTTGACATCTGAGACTCTTATCTTTTATCTGTTACATACAGTATTTCAGCCCATAAATACATCAAATGACAAAATAAATTACTTAATCTTGTGTTATATTTGGAAATACATTAAAGCCTAGCTCTGTAGGAAGATTTTGCTTTTAACACCTTGGACTGGCCTTATATTTTTTATGATTTTTGTGTCATGTTCAAAGAGTATCAAGGTATCATATCAATTACAAGTGTTCACAAGAGCCACATTTTAAAGCTTTACAATTTTCTGGTGGTTTTTGATAGGAATGCTTTAAAATGAAATTGCATCCAGCTTTGGCAAAGAGTATTTTCAATTAGTTGTATACACAGGCACAGACACACATGCACACAAACAACCTTTTTTTATTATGAGAACTATCAAAATCCCCAAAATCTTATTTAAAAAGTTATACAGAAACTCTACAGGATATTGTCCTATCACAGATTCTTTTCATATTCCAATATATCAGTTTGTTCTACACAATCCTACCTGATTTAAAATAATTTTTTTATTATTATTATTATTATTTATTTGATTTGTCCCCGCCCATCTCCCCTACAAGTATTGATAATTAGCAGCTGTAAAGCTAAGTTTCAATGGGAAATACCATTTTTGTCATGATGTCTGGATCTATTCTAGTAAAAAATAGAATTAAATAATAATTTTATGAGCTAAGAAAGAAGTCATTCTTCTCCTCTGAAAATAAATCAACAAAATTTCCTATCCTTTGTGAATTTCTTAAGCATTTGTTTTACTGAAAATGAGAAATAGATGTTTTCCTTGTTGTATCATATGCTTCTGTCATAGTGATTGTACCTCTTTCTTAGGATAATTGCTGAAATATGATGTGGTCTGGCTGCATTCTTAGTCATTTCCAGATTCTATTCCAGGACATTTGGGATACAGCCCAAGAGCTTAGCATGTTTTCCTTTTTTCATGGTAAAATTGTGCAAATATGCATTAGAGTGTGAAAACAAACAGTCTAATACATTTTTGCAAAGCTCTTTATGTTTACTGTTTATTGCAGATACCAGATCCTAATTAAAAATGCGCTAACAAAAGCCAAGATACAAAGAACAAAGATATCATGAAGGCTGGTATTTTTGTTAAAAATATGATTAATCCTGGGGGAGTTTTCATTCGACATTATCTCCTGTAAAATTAAAGTTCATATGACAGTGAAGAGAATGTAGTATTAAATATTATGATGGACTTCACCAAACTGTATTAAAAATGAATCATGTTGTGGTTATATTTCTGTGAATTTAACTTTTTTCCATATACCATAGCTGCATCCAAACCTCTTCCTCCATGTTAGGTTTTAGTGATTTTCGTGGAAGAATGATTGAACTTTTAACCCATAACACAGTTTAAGTTTAAAAATGGAGTGGGATCAACTTTATTTTGAATTTAATAGAAACTAACAATTTTTCAAATTATATGGCATATCCCTTTTGTAAGAAATGCTGATAATCTAACATTTCTTAGCATGGTACCCTCCAGATGTGTTAGGTGTCAATTCCTTCCTCCAGTTCTCGGTGAGCATGACTAATGCCTAAGGATTGTGGGATTGAAGTCTAACACATCTGTAGAACACCAGGTTGTGAAAGGCTGCATTAATCTACATTAAGTCAAAGCTAGATCAGGATTATCTATGGAAGGCCTGTTTTTGTCATGGGAAATGCCAGAAGAGAAGATTCCACAGAACAGGAATCAGCACTGGAAATTTATGGACAACCTGGCAAACATGGATTCCATTTCTAGCCCTCCTGCTTAAAATAAGCAGGAAGCAGTTGATAGGAACCTGCTATAGGGAACTACTGTCACTCAAAAGAGTTCACGATAGGCAAATGGGAAATAGTTTGACCTAGTCTAAGTTTTCTTTTATTTTTCTTTGTGTAGCATGCATTTGATAACTCTGGAAGGTGGTATATGAACTTTATCTGGTTTGACTATGTAAAAATTGACATACAAATGAGGATATTGATATTCATAAAACAAGTATTGCTATACTGATCATTTGAAAGGCTATGAGTCTTGGTTATACAAAAGCGATCTGCAAACCTGTTGATGTGCTTCTAGGTTGGCACGTCTGACTTCCTTACAATATTCATCTGAATCCTGTTGAAGTGAAGGTGTCTTTTGGTATGAATGGAGAACCATGAAGTTTATCAGTTATTATGCATGATGAATGCACTTTGGTCCCATTAAAATAAAAAGAATTTAGGTTACATTTGCCATAGGTATCATTTCACACTGATTTCACTGGAACCTAAGGGAGACTAAAGTAATAACTTTAGATCTAACACATTGAATGTGCTTGCAGTTCACACAGCAAGCTACTTGTGGGAATAATTTGCTATCCCAAGCTCCTCCAAGCCAGTATCCTAACTATTTTTGCTGTGGCTGGCTAAGTATTACTGCCAATGTTTATGTTCCTAGCATCTCCATTAAAAAAAAAAAGTAGAAGAGGGTTGGAGAATCTGTGGCTCTTCTGATGTTGCTGAGTGCAACTTCCAACATCTCAGACCTATCAGAGACATTGGGCTGGGACTGGTGGGGTATCTGCAACCTATGGAGACTATAGGTTCCCTGTCCATGAAGTAGAAGGCAATATTACACAGACTGTGAGCCTGTGCACTCTTATATAGAGGTAAGCTTTGCTGACACCAATGCATTTACTTTTGAGAAAATGTGAATTACAGCAAGTTCCCCATTATTTCAGATAAAATCAAATAAACACATAACATCTTCTTGATTTACAGTATTTTTTACCATGTTTTTGTAAGAATGGCTTTTTAAAACCACTATGCAATTTATTTGTTGCATGGCCTGCCTTGTGCTTGATAGCACCCCTCTGTAAGTCTCTATTTCTTCCACTTTTAAAAATGCCCTGCATCAAATCAACTATTTTCCGGTATAGTCTGTGATCACCTTATCAGAGCACACTCCCTAACCCAAAGTAGCTGCCAGTTTTTGCCCTATATATCAACTCCTTCCTGATTTTGGCAGGCAGTTGCTGATGCCACACAGCATTCCCAGTTATTTATTCAGCTTTAATACTACAGCAAACAGCTTTGCTATGAATGCTCAGTAATTCCATCGGGGCAAGCCATTTTGCTGGAATAACCTCCAAATAGAAGGGTGTTGGCAGTAGTTGATAGAGAAAAGATTCCATGTTGCATTCAGTCTCCCTCTCTTTATTGTGGAAGCTTCATCTTTCGTATTAGCTCATCCTTTGTGTGCACATCTTTAGTATCTCCTTTAGGATTTTAACATCACACTCACTGGTTTATAATTTCCTGCCATTGCATTTTGGACTGTTTTCAGGCATAATGCATGTATCATGATTTACCTGGGATTTTTCCTACAATATATTAGATGCAATTACATTTAATATCATTTGAATCTTTCCGTTGGATGATATCATTAAAAGGAGAGAAGTGAGAAGCTTCAAGAACAAAAGGCAGTGTATGAATCAGTGTATGGATGTGTTAGAAGCAAGGATGATAGGCAAAGATAGAAAGGTATGGAAAAGTATAGCGAATGCTGTTGTGTAAACACCATTTAGTTATATTTCTTTTCTTTTTTCTCTTATCTGCTGTATTTAATCCCTTTGGCTTATTATTTCTTATGCCTTTTCTGCATTCCGCATAACATTGCTTACTGCAAAAAGGAATAGTGAAATGGATATGTATGTATGAATTTTCCTTTAGAAAATCCTTGTTGAAGAAAAAACTTCATAGGTGCTTCCTGTCATCAGCAGTGTGTTGAAAAACTGGTTAGATATAAAAAAAAAATATTCACTGACTTTTAAACAAAGAGACTGCTGTGGAGTCCTTGAGTCTCTCTGAGTTTGGTTGTTTTCTTGCAGACATTTCATTACCCAACTAGGTAACATCATCAGTGCTAGTGAATGTGGGGTTTGCTCCCTGTTTATATACAGTAGCTTGCCCTGCTAGTGTTGGGGTGTGTGTGTGTGGTTTTCGCCTTGGTAGTTCCTTTATAAACCATTTTATTGCTATTTTTGGAATTCAGAATATAGTAAAAGAAGCTTGTAGTTAGAGAGTTTTTGATTTTAAGTTTACTGAGTAAACTTGAGCCCTCACTCTCTTTCTTGCTTAGGCATTTCATAGGCTTGTTGTGAAGATAAAGAGATGCCTTGTGTAGAATTATGCCAGATTAATGAAATGTTTGAACTACCATATAATTCACATATGAAAGCCTTCTCGTGCACTAGCTGACCCATTTTTTTTTGTACAATCCACGTATTGCCCTAATCATGTAAGGTGTTTTATATTTGAACAGGACAATTGCACTGATTTAAGAAAATGCAGTTATGTTTGCATTATCTGTACATAAGAAGTAAACCATGCCAGGCCAATTGCTCCCTCAGGAAAGCATCTGAGCATCTGAGAAAAAGTTTCCTTCTGGTGATAGGTAAGGAGCAGCCTACCCACAATACCCAGGTTATCAATAAGGCTTTAATTCTCAGCAGGCTTCATTCCTGGTAATTCATTTCCTAAATTTAGTGATGTGGCAAAACACATTTTTCTGCTGGAGTGATATTTTTGATATATTTTTGTTTTAAGTAACCCTTCAGGAAAGTCAAGCTAAAGCTCAGCCTGTACTGTGTTTTAGACTGCTTAAAAACCACCATCATGGCAGATTTTATCATTACAGAGGCTAAACGTTTTGAGAATATTTCATGCTTGTATTAAGATCTTGAAGAGCCTAAATGATTTATGAAGTAAATAGTTTTATAGATGTCTGTGAAACAGCACAGATGGATTTGGCACACACAGTAGTAAGCACATATTACATCACCTAGGGTCCTTTATCTAACCTCTGTTTTGTTCCATTAAAAAGTTGTGAAAAAGTCATGATGGAACTTTTAGCTGTAAAACACTTTGCAGGGTAATCTGTTGTTAGAAAATTAATTCCATCCAAAATAGCATGATAAAGAACTTTGAAGGAGTCACAGAAAATATATCACTTTTGCATAAACAAAAAATTAAAAATAAATGTATTTTGCTCCTGATTATTCTCAAGGTTCTGATAAAAAGGACAATAGATCCTGCCAGTTGAAACTAGTCCTTTTTAAATGTTGCATCAAGAACAGAAAGTCATAACCTTGGATGCTCCAAAGAGCCTTTAGCATAACATAGCAACATGGCTGGTTCTAGCAGTGAAGACAATAACAATTTGATCCAATCCTGAAATGATCTGGGAATGACCTTGGTAGACAGAAGGAACAGCCGTAGCCTAGACAACTGCCATGCAAAAATATCTCAGCCCACAGAAGGAAAAGGGACATGGGGAGTGTCTCAGAAGGCATCCTCCCTAGTTTTTGGGTAAGTAAAATTAAAGGAGGGGAAACACGTTTTCAGACTTCCAAGATTCCATTACTGTAACCTTATAATAAAGGTAGAATTAGTACTCATGGTTTGTGCTTCTTGTATGAACTACTTTAAAGGGTCGACAAACCCTGAGTATCAGCCCTGTGATCAAGTGCTCCTTTTTTAAAATAAAGGCTGGGGAAACTTCAGCTTATGAGCCAAATTTAGCCATGTAATGTTTTATGTTTGGCTTACATTTAGGCCCCTCCCCATCTCTTCAGACAGAATTGCCATGTGAAATATCTTGCGGTGGTCTTTTGAATTACCTTTGTGTATGTGTATGAGAGAATAAACATGTGTGAATATGCATATACTTCTGAATGGCCTGTTCATCAGATTGTGAGTTAGTTCATGTATCATACGAAACCCACTCAGTGTTAGTTTATTCAACACAATTAAGCAAACAAAGAGGGTTTAAAGTGATATTTGAGCCAGAGTATCTATAGGATTGATCTAGCTTGCCTCACCACGAGGATGGGCCACCTACTATATTAGGAGCAAAAGAACAGATGATGTTACCCTCAGCCCACCCTTAGGCTGCTAGGAAGGCAACCTCCACCTAAATTTCTTGTTCCGCATCAAGGGTAGTAGGTATTTTCCCTCTTCCTCTGGTGCAAGCAAGGAGTCCTGTGTGGTTGCTGTTCTACATTCCATCCTACATACATCCAATTGTGACTCCATTCCTGCTGTCTGCCTTCAGCTGCCGTTTTGTATTGGACTACCTGCCATGAAAGTCTTGACTTTTTTTGGAAGGGGCGGGATCTTTGTCCTTAGAAAATCTGATCTAATGGTCAATCAGCTGAAAAAATGTGTCCTAGATGTTTTCAACTCTGTGTGCTTGTATCTGCATCCTACCAGTTGCATTTGCTTCATGAAGTGTCTGTTAAAGTAACACTATTGATTCTGTTATAAACGTTCTCAGACCTTGTAGTTTTTTGTCTCTTTCCCCTTCTTCCTGAATTACCTTCCTTCATTCTAGAACTCTTGAGCATTCTGTCAAATGCCTTCTTGGAAATCGCCCATAAGAGTATACACATTTTTATGGAGAGCACAATGATACACATTAGTTTCCAAAAGTCAGAAAAAGGAATGAAATATTAAGAGAGAAAATAAAGTTAGAAGTTGAGATTGGAGTGTGGGTTGTATGCTTCATGAAGGAGCCAAGGGTCTCAGTAATGGGATAAAAGGCTTGTGTAGTTTTTTTTTTTTTTTTGGTCTGCTCTCAGTCATTACTGACCCTGCAGTGACCGCCCCCTAGCGGTTTTCAAGGCAATTGTATCTTTTTGTTTTTCGGAAGTAGTCTTTGCCAGAGCCTCCTTCCTAGAGCATAGCCCAGCTGGCAAGCGCAGGAAGCGGGATTTCCGTTGCTTCGGGCCCCGTTTTTCGGGCGAGCGCGGTTTCGCGCTTTACTGGCCACTGGTCCCGTCTCTCTGTGCAAGGCGCTGCCAGCATTTTTCCTCCCACCGGAGTGAGAGTACCCATTTATCTACTCACGTAAGTTTTCGATCAATTCTAATAATGAAGATGGTTGGATAAGAAACTTTATAATTTTTCAGGAGCCTGCCCAGTAGTTTCTGATAGCTGATGATTTTCAATAGATTCACATTCAAATTGATGGCTAAATAGCTTAAAGAAATAATATGTAGGAAGCTTGGTCTCCTGTTTCAGTATTAATAGGTATAGGTCTTATCACCATGCTGGCTGTCTCAATTTATCCTAAATCCCACCCCCCATTTTTTGGAATAAAGGACACAGACGCACAAGAGAGTAGGGTGAGGGAAAGAAAACAATAGGGGCCATATATTTTTTAAAAATTGCATAAGAAACTAAAATGACAATAAAGCTTGAAGTATCTTTATTCTCTGCGCATAGTTTCAGTGATCTATGCAGGACTTAATACCTTTCATGTATATTTAATATTCCATCATGAAGCTCAGTACTTTATGGATATAGAAGCTTACATGATTTTCAGACTAGAGAATTCAAGACCATCCTTGAATTTTCATAGGAGATTAAAGTCACTATATGGAACAACTTTTTTTCCATGAGGGACCCTGCCATGAATTTGGCAGTTGTGATTTTTCTACCTTTGAGACTTCAGTAATGGAAGGCTTTTACCTGATGTTGTGGGGGTGCTTCTAGAAATGAATTAGTCTACTTGAAAAACAAATAATATAAACTAATAGCCATTTTGTGAAATATAATTTTATCTATGAAAACACTCCCTTTCTTTAGGAATAAGAAAGAATAAGTGATCTAATTTGTGGCTTTTTATGAAGAAGATACATACAATATATGATATAGGTTAGAGCAAAGCAAACATTTGGGACCAGGATGCACATTTGGAATTTTGAGTGAATATTATGGCTGCTGTAAAGTTGCTTCTAGTCATCTTCAGGATGGTCTTACACCAACTTACCTTTTTCTTTTTTCTGGTAAGGTGCACACATTTCAAACAAAGTACTAGGCTGGAGCCACCCACCATCTTATTTTCTAAGAATGCCTAGTTGAGGAGTGGGCACTATATAATTGCATTCTTGTAAACAAAAATACAGTTTGGCTCCTTGCAGGATATTATGATTATGGTTGGTCGCACAGTCAGCCAGATGTTTAGACTGGATTTGGCATTTTTATCCACCTATTGAGTCCTTCCCAAGGACCTGGGAGAGGCAGATGTCATTATCATGATTATGATTATGATTTCAAAACAAAGTAAAAAAGAATGAAGTAGGGTGGCACAGAAAATGTGATGTCACTTTAAAAAGGTATCCATAGGTATCATGTTGTATCTGATGTCTTAGATGGTAAATCAATTTCCCTTTTATGTACTCATTTTGGAATTTTGCTTAGCTAAATTTATTCAGATATATGGGGTTTCACCGCCTCTTTAATGCCTCCTTTGTTTTCTTTCCTTAAGCACATCTATGCATACATGGTTAAAAGGAACAATACAAAGTCAACACTATGCATTATCTTCTCCCAAATTACAGTTTTTAATTTTTGTTTTTGTTTTTTGTTTTGTTTTGTTTTTTTACCTTTTTGAACTAATGGTTTAGAACTAATGCTTTTTGGAAAATTACAGGGAGATTTGGAAAATGAGACTTACTCAAAACACAGTGTTATGCTCCAAATGAGCTATAGATCACAAAAGTAAGTAACAGTTTTACAAAAATAAGTATCAGATAGATGCACTTTGAGTTCATTTTCCTAGATGACAGACTTACCCGCTCCACACTCCAAGTTAGCTCCTATTTTACATGCCAGTAAATGATTAATGCCTCCCTTGGTGAGGGAAGGACATTAAGTCAAAGACTAAAAGCATGTGATTTACAGTTTTATGGCTCTATGTAAAAATCATGAAATTCCAAAAAATGTGGTCCTAAATATTGTTGATAGAAAAATGGTAAAACCTTTCACCTAATTGGTATTTTCATTTCCACATTTTTCTGAAACAGGCTTCTTGAAATCTAGTGATGCTATACTGTGACTGAGTTCATTTCTTGTGTTAAAACATTATGAGTTTTAAACAAGGCCAACTCTAGCCTTTACCAGCCAGTATGATGTGGTTCACATATTGTGCTAAAGCTAACAAAAAAAAAAAAAAAGCCAAATTTGATTTAGCATAAGTAGCATGTAGATCTTTCCTCCTTAAAAATGGTAAAGTCTTCTTCAGCTACTTGTGACATCATGGATGTGTCCATAGAGGGGTTTTTTGCCTTGCCACTGTTTTTTTCTAGGAGTTTTTTCCCCCCCTCCTATCTAGCCTATAGGTCTGGTATTCCTTGCAGGAGACTTTCATCCAAATATAGTACTAACCAAATTCTGTCCTGGTTAGCTTTGCAAGATCAGCAAATGTTGGCTACAGCCTGGCATGCTAACCGAATTTCCTCTGCATAGGGCAGCAATAAGGACACTGATTCCTGTCCAATACACTTAAATTGAAATTAAAGGGTACTTTATCTATATTTACATATTTGGGTGAGAAATAAAGTATTAATAAGTAGGGAAGGAGAGAAAGAAAATGGAAGAAAGAATAGATCAAACTGATCTGCTCAGATGCCTTACAACTTATAATAAATATCCTGGAAAGAAGGGAGAGTAATAGAAAAGACAAGATACCTTTCCCAAGTATAGAACTACATCCACTAAACAGTTATAAATTTATTCTCAGGTTTTGGGTTCCCCAGCTATCAGCTCTGATAGAGCAAGGGAAGACCTTTGGGTATGAGGAAAACCAAAGATGATCTTCATATGTTGAATTTCTCCAAGGACAAAGAAACAGAAGGAAGACATAATCATCGTATCTTATTTGCATTTGATTTAATTAGCCCAATGCATTTTGGGTGGGCCATCCATTTTGAAGGGCTCAGATTCTCAGAACATTTTTTAACTTGTGACATCAACACATGATATTTGACCATCTCACTCAGTCTTTGTATAATAAAAATGTAGATGCTGATTAAAAAACACATCAAACATTTCTGACAGCTGGTGACTAATAGTGTGACCTCTTCAACTGCATTTACTATTCACCAATAATTATATTGTTAAAAATGAATTAATTAGTCAATGAGGGGAATATCCAAATTTTGTCTGCTACATGAAAAACTGAATTATCTGATTTGTAGGAATCTATCAGTATTTAAAGGAGAGAGAAAGAGAAAGAAAGGGTACTTGTAGCTTTACTGCTGCAAATTTAAATATTTGCAGGAGTATTTGGAGTAATTATTGTGTTTTGTTAAAACAATCATGTGTATTCAGATTTAGATCTTTGGGTAAAATAATTTCAGATTCCATATTTTAGTTGTTTTAAACATTTCTAGCCTCCTTATCAACCTCCCCCCCCCCCCCCAATTTACATCTGGTAATTGAAACAAGACAGATCCAACCTCATAATTTAAAAGACAGGACACAAAATGAAAGAGCAATATGGAGGGCAGAAGGGAGGAAAATCATTAGTACATACTAATTTTTAAAGCTATAGTTCTAATAATAATGAGATATAAAGGATGATCTTCTTGCAGAGCTGCCTAAATATATAGGAGTCCTATAACAAGTCACAATTTGGGACAGATATGTATGGGACAGACACACACACACACACACACACACAGCCATCAAGTCATTGTCAACTCTTGGCAACCACACAGGTAGATTTTCTCCATAATGATCTTTTGCTAACCTGGTCTTTCAAGTCTTCTAACAGCACACTCATTGCCACTGTAACTGAGTCCATCCACCTTGCTGTTTGTCATCCTCTTCTCTTTCCTTCCATCTTTCCAAGGATAAGAGCCTTCTTCAGAGAGTTAGATCTTCACATATTGTGTCTGAAGTAGGATAATCTAAGCCTGGTAATTTGTGCCTCAAGTGAAAACTCTGGGTTGATTTGTTTGATAATCCATTGGTTTGTTTTCTTGGCTGTCCACAGTATTCTCAGGAATCTTCTCCAACACCAAAATTCAAAAGTCCAACTTTTGCTTCCATAGAGTGTTAAAGGGAACACCATAGCTTGCATTCTAATCTTCGTAGGTATAAAGAAATCACAGTATTTGAATATCTTTTCCAAGACCATGGCTGCTCTACCAAGTGCTAGTCTGCTAGAGTATTTCTTGACTTCTTGTTCCTTTAATGTTGAAGGTTGGTTCTAGAAGGTGGAAGTTGTTCACCACTTCAATACCTTCATTGTCAGTTCTAAGGCTGATTGTTCTACCTGTTGTTATTAGTTGGTCTTCTTTGTATTTAATTTTAGACCCATTTTTTCACTGTGTTCCTTGACTTTTATTACAAGAACTTGCAGATCCTTTGCATCTGCAGCTGTCAGGGTAGTATCATCAGCATAATGCAGGTCACTGATTTTCTTCCTCCAATTTTAAAACCACCCTTATCTTCCAATCCAGCTTCTGTTGATATATATTCAACATATAGGTTGAATAAATAAGGGGAGTGTATACAGCCTTGTCACATTCCTTTGCCAACCTGGAGCCAGTCTGTTTCATCATGTTCTATCCATACTGTGGTTTTCTAACCTCTAGATATAGCTAGAGCTAAACTGTACTTTCTTTTTCTCAGAATTAATATACAAATATGGCCACTAATATACATGTAGAATTGCCCTCACTCCTTGCATATTGAAACCTTCTGCATAACAGAAGGCAGTTCTCAGGAGAATGAAATTTCAGATTTTGGCCAGCAAGCCAAGTAAATGTAGACACATACGGGGGGGCGGGGGGGGGGGACAGGAATACCCCAAGATATTTAGCTACCTAAAGCAGATCAGTGAAACAACATTTCAATTCTCTACTCAAGTCAATACACTCATGTAGATATATCCAAGATCAGCCAGGTTGTTTTCTTATAATTGACACAAAATCCTCAAGTACCTTTTCCTCTGTCTGGCACTAAAATTACAACAGTACAAAATGAAATTACTACCAATGTACTATTTCATGTCAGCCCAGATCAATTGCTGGATGTGGCTATCTCATTTTGCTAAATGATAGCGCTAATCCTTTAGACTATAGTCCTGTGCCCACGTACCAAGGAGAAAACCCCATTGTGCTGTATTTATTTCCAAGTAGAAATGTATAGAGTTTCACTCTAAATCTTCTACTGCTTCAAATAGTCATGTATGTTTGTTTGTTTTACTTCCCAAAGCAACATGGTTATATCATAAATGCACGAGGAATGATAATAACAGAACAGATACAAGTACCAGAATGACTGTATAAGTGGATCTTTCATGGGGTTGGGTTACTGTTGTTGCCGTTTCGTTTACTTTTTCTTTTCTTTCATAATTAAAGTAGATCATTGATTGTTACATATGAAGTATAGAGCCCAAGTTTCTCTAAAATAAATTAGTCTTGTGACACCTTAATGATATACTGTAACAATAATATATCGTGACCCACTGTTTTTCTGCACTACAATCTCTCTTTTTCTCTCTAAATTTAATACATTTACATACTGTTTTTCTGCCAAGGAGGTTTATAATTAATAATAGATTGTTCAGTAGCTGAAGCTCCTTAAACTCACTGTCTTTCCTGAGATCTTTAATAGCTTCAGAGTAGGTAGTAGAAAAAAAAAACCCTCAAGAACTCAACTCTTCATTGCTATTCTATGTATTTGTTCATTTATTTGATATATTGTTACACTGCAGTTTATTAAAAAACAAATAAATAAGAAAAACACATGAAAATCTAGACAATAATATAAGTGGAAAAAATATTAAAAGCCATTAACAAAAGTAATACAAACAACATATTGAAGATTCAGTGCTATATCATTTAATTCAAGGACGTATTTCTCCATAATGGCATCATCTGGTTTGCTTGTGGTAGTTATGTCACTCTTCGACTTAGAAAAAGCTTCCATGCGGCTAAAAAAAGGCTAATAATAATAGTAGTAGTAATATACTGCAGCTGATTCTGAGACATCAGATTAATGCTTAATAAATGGAAGGTTGAATCAAAATATGATGTCTGCACATTTGTGAAAGTCCAGAGTTAGAATATTATGTCAGGTGAAAAGCTAAAAGCTGAACATGCCACTGTAGTGTACAGAAATGGCTTTCAGCATCTGGCAAGGTCCTCATGGGGAATTTTACTGAAAATTAGGCCTAGTAGAGAGAACTCAAAGAACTTATCTTTGTTGGGCCAATATAGGCAAGAAGGAAAATCTGAACCATTCCAGTTCAGCATTGGGCATCCACAGAGGGATAGTTTCAAAAAGGTCAAGATGGCAGACATAACAATGTCATTGAAATCAGGCCTCCTTCACAGGTACATTGCATGCGCAATACACTCAAAAAGGGCAGGGCTTCAATCACACCATTGTGACCTGCTTATTAATTTTTTATCTCTCTGCCCCCACCCCCCGCACTCCCCAAGGACAGGTATCTGCAGGACTTGGGATACCAGTAGTAAGCTCTTTCCAATATAAAGAAAACTAAATCGCTTGTTAAACAGAAGCATATTGCGTGTCTAGGAATGACAAAGACCATGTACTATGCAAATTATTTTATGAACGGAAGTTCCTTAATGTTTCATAAAACATCTAAGATATAAGTGTATGACGGCATTTGGTTTGAACCTGCCAAATAATTGATGCATTAGAATTTTAACATGTGATTCATATAAGCAAGTACGCTACTTTCAGTTTCCTTTCCAGGTATTCTGACTGATACATTCTGCAGTGAGAAAATTATTTTGATTTACATTCAAACAAGCAATTTATGCTGCAACATCTTGCAGTGGTGCAATATTGTGTGAATATTCAAACATCTAAATCTTCTTTTCTATGGGTTTAATCTGAAGTGATTAGGGTAGACTAACGCAAAGAATTCCAGTTCTATTTGCATCTGTGTCTATTTTTCCAGCCCTTCATAGAAATGCTAATATAATAATACTTTGTTCATGAGCTAGTTATTAGGTTCATTATTACTATAATGCTGTCTTTGTAATATCTGCTGATATAGTAGAAAAATACAGTAAGTTAACTGAGTGTTCTTTGAAGATTAGCTAATGCAAGTGAAAGTATGATCTGGGGCTAATATGGTTTAAATCTATTAAAGCCACAATCTTTTCTGCAAGAAAAGGAATTATTTTATGCCATTAATAGCAATTTATTTGAATGTGTTCCTCAAAGTTCATATATACAGTATATGAATAATGAGAAGGATGGGGAAAAAAGTGAAGTCTGCAGAATGATAGTTATACACTTTATGAAGGTTTCTTATCAGAATGCCATTGCAGTTTTTACAGACATTTTTAATTACTCTGCTTTTATTAAATAAATAAATAATAATAATAATACACAAATGTACCTTTTGCATTGAAAATCCTGCACTTAGCTAAGCTGGGAAGAAAGGACAGACACTAACAACCAAGGAGCAAAACAAAACAAAACAAAACAAAAGAATGTGGGGAGAGGAAAGAGGAATAAGAGGAATTAAATCTGTAGATTTAATCTAGAGATCTCAGTTTAGAAATAATAAAGTTATGGGTACCATCTTAAAAGTGGCTACAACTTTTTTTATAAAGGAGTCTGAATTTGGGCAGTTATTATCCCTCTAGACTTGCCAATAGCATATGAAAATTTCATCCTGTTCTATAAAAACCTAAAGAAGTTACAAGCATTTTGAGACTTTTCATGCCAGCCAATACAAGGCATGAATCATGTTTCAGGCTTCGGACCTGGGAACAATCATATTATTATCCATATAATAAACCAAAGAAAACATAAACCAAATTATGTAATCATGGTATCTCTCTACCAGGTAACCCTAATCCTAACCAAATTAAGTGACCAGTTAACACTACTACTTTAGTTTATAGAATTGTTCTAATTCAGTCTTCCACAACCTCATGGCTTCCATATGTTTGGAATTAATTTGGAGTTAAGAATCATATGATGATGTCAGGCCTAGCCCAAGGAACTCCAGGAGACCATGCGGATTCAGTTCAGCAATGTTTATTAGCTACAACCTCTAGCAAGAATCTTCCCAGACTGAAACTCAGTTCCCAAAGTCAGCCAGTCAAAACAGAGTGAATTCCTCAGGGAGGTGCCAGCCTCATCCTTTTATCTCTTCCTTGCCCCTCAGGAGACGAAAGAGCATGCTTCCCTCCCTGAGTTTGGCCTTCATAATTCCATTCCATCACAGATGATGAGAACACAACTACCATTTTATCTAGGTGGCCAGCAGATGTTTTAAATGAATATCCTGTCACTAGTTTTCGGAATAGTAATGTGTATCTTTCCTGCAACCATTACTCTTAATTTTCATGAGGGCCAGCAGAAACCTCACACCAACACAATGTCTTTGATCAACTCCAAAATCCTCCCTAGTGCAATCTTTAGAGCAGTGTTTCTCAACCTCAGCAACTTTAAGATGTGTGGACTTCAACTCCCAGAATTCCCCAGACAGCATCTTAAAATTGCTGAGGTTTAGAAACACTGGTCTAGACTCTTGAAAATAGAGTTGCTGGAAAAATTTGCAGGGGTCAGAAATGAGCTTTGCAGACTCATTAAGGTTCACCCAAAAGGAGGCAGAGCACTAGAAACTACAGTTCAACATTTGAAGTAGAGAGAACTGGCTCTGGGAAAACAGGATGGAGGCTAAAACTCATACCTGTTGCTTTCTTAGCCTGCTAGGAGAGCACGATTTTGCCACCCACCATTTCTAAGCAACCTCCTAACTATTGTTACTCTGCTGGTTGAATCATCTTCATGACCTCAAATGTCAGCATATTTTGCACATGTCCTGTGATCTCACATATAAATGCAATCACCTCAATCCATAGCATATTCATTTATTTATTTATTTAGATTTCATAGGCTCTCCAAGTCAATAAAAATAACACAAATAAATAGAAATACAGTAAGGGAAATAAACAAAAATGCAATCCAGACAACTAACATCAAAATATATGTAAAGTATGACAAATATATCTAACGAGGGGTTCCATCTACCCTGCCCTAAGGCCTGGAAGGACAGCCAGGTCTTTAAGGCCTTCCAAAAATGCCATCTGGGTGGGAGCCATCAGCTGTCTGCAGTCCTCAGATGGCAGTTCTTACAACAATTCTGGAGCAGGCTGCTCATTATCAGTCTCCTCATCTGAGTCTGAGCTTGCCATGACACCAACTACCAGTTATCCCCCACCCCCTTGCTGCCATAATAATGCAGGAGAGACTGGGGTCCAACAAACAGGTGACCAAACTAACAGTAGAGAAAACCCCGTCTTCTTCCTCAAGAGTTACTGACTCAAACTTATACCAGAACATGCCACCAGACTGAGCCCCTGGCACTTTGGCCAGACCCCCCCAGTAGGAGTCCAACTTGGCATGGAACTGAGTGACTTTATCTGCCAGGTAGTAGAATATTCCATACAGTGGTTCTCCAGATGATCCTGTGGTCAGTGCCTGCCTAACAGGGATTGGGTTACTCTAAAAAGGGCCACTGGATGGCTATTGGCAGATGCAATAGTGATGGAGAATTATTGGCATTTTACTACCCTTATTGGTATGAGGTAATTCTTAATATGGCTCTTAACGATGTGCAGTCAGATTCACTCTGAGTCCTTCTCCAATGATGCTTTAGGCATTTCTTGGAGCTTCTCAGTAGCTCTGGATCAGTGCACAAGAGGCGGCCATATAGGGGCGATGCAGTCCAAGTTCCCAGCCATCCACTCATTCCAGGTGGTGACTAAGGCCTCAGCTGCACTGTCCCCAGATCCTCAGGGAATATCCCAAGTTCTGTCTGGAACCCCAAAAGGTCCATCAGCACCTGAAGCAAATATTGGTTTTACTGCTCAACTGAATTACTCTTTGATACCTTCAACAACCTTTTTCATTTGAAAAAGACCTTTATGTATGTCTACATTGGTTTCTTATAGATAGAAATAGTTGAGTGGTATATCTTAGTCTTCTAAAAGTAAGCAAGAGATTCATTCAGTTTATATTTTACCCATTAGTATGGATAATCATAGTGCATGGAAATTGTGGAAGTTGTAGCTTAGTACTCTGGAGGGCTACAATAAGTCATCATCTGTTTCCATGCTCAGTAAACAAACAATATAGTTATATATTGATATAGGAATACATTATTTTGTTCTTCCTATAAAGTCAAGTCAAGTCAAGTTGGCTCCTGATGGCTTCATGGGCACATCCATGTAGTTATTTTGCAAGAATATGGAAGTGGTTTGCCATTCCCTTATTCCATGATGTATTTTGAATTCCCCTTTTCAGCCATAGCCGTTGGATTTTCTAGAAGTCTTCCATCCAAGTACTCATTAGATCTTAGTCTATTCAATTGTGTGGATCAGCCAAAGTCAGCTAGGTGCTGCCACCTGCTGTAGGTTCACCCATTTAAGTATATAAGTATATATGCACTCTATGCATGGAATTACTTTATTTCTCTTCCATCTCAATTATGGTTCATATTGATGAAAACATGGGGAAGTTTATTCTAGTATATTTGCAATGGCTTTAGTTATTTGGTCATTATGCAACATTCATCAGAGAAATTCACACATTTACCTGGGCTAAATAGTCAGGCACATTCTTTTGAAAGATTGATTCCTGTTCTGTTGCTCTGTAGTTCATCATCTTAGCACAGAAATGAATGGATGGTAGTCTCTCATGTCCACAATTATAAGCCTGTATTTGGCTAGCAACAGGGGTTGTTGGATGACGCACGGCTGCTTTGTATTCAGTTCCTTTGTTAATGTCAGAAAACGATACAGTGGTGTTAAGTTTTTGTTTTTAATATGCAGGAACAAACATCAATACTATCTATCTAAAATGTCCGTACTGTGGACAGTCTCAAAGACAGAAGTCCATAATAGCTTGGGCAAACCACAGGGAGAATTGGCTAATGCCAATGTTTTTATGTGTAATTTATTTTTATGAAATTAATCTCCTCTATGAAGTACAGGGTTTGCTATAATATTAATCTTCAGTTTTGATGAGGTTGTTTTATGAGAAACATCTTGAAACAGCATACTGTTCCTTAGTCATTGCTTCTATTTGATGCTATATATATATATATATATATATTTTTGCAAGAAATCTACATTTATTTCATGAATGGGGGAAATACATAAGCAGAAGATGAAACAAAAGTGTTATCCTGCTGTGATCCTCAGACAACTCTCCTACAGTAGTTCTCCAGAATAATGTCTTTGATATTGCTATTATCATTATTCCTATTTATTAATAGCTTTGTCTTCCATAAATTTGTTTGTGTGCTGTGTGGGAAAAGGTAATTATTTCTTGAACTGCCTATCACTGAGCTTCATTGGATGATCCAAGTTCTAGTATTAATGAGAAATGTAAAAAAGCTCCCTCTCTACATTGTTCTACATGCAATATACTTTTTTTTTTAATTTTAAAAAATCCTAAAAATCTAAATATTTATGTAAAGGCACTAATCAAGGGCATCCACAGAGGGTAAAAAAGCCCTGTGGATGCCCGTGTCTATATAATTGAAGCCCCACCCCTAAAGTGTGTCATGCATGTGGCAGATGTAAAAATGGGAGAGGCTTCAATCACACGGGGACAGCCTCCATCCAGACATTTTTTACCTTCCCTGCAGAAGCCCCTGGTACTAATAAAGTGCAGTTTTCTTTTTTATTCCTTTTGTGATGATTTCCAACACATAATTTTTTTTTACAGCAGTGACAAATCAGGTTAACATGTTCATTGAATTATTCACCATCAATACTATATTCCTTTCCCATTAATCACTAGAAGTTCACACACCCATTTCTTATATATATGAGGACTTTTTGCCCCCGTGCGCCTCACTTTACAATGTTGAATCATATTTGTCATTTTAATGCCTCTTGCCCAGTTTCAAGATACTTTTCAATTTCTTTTCCATGTCTTTTTAAAAACTTTTCTAAAAAATTTGATGCCACCAACACATATACCACTTTCTTTTATCAAACCTCTCATAGAGAACTATTTTCTTTTTGAAATTCAAAACAGCTCAGTAGAACCGTTGGTGTATGCCCGTCACTTCACCCATTGGGGCAAAATCACGTTGCTTCTAGCTGAAATGCACTAAATGTTAACCTGCATAGAGCTAGCCAAGAACTTGTAGCAATATACATTATTTTCAGTCCAGGCGGCCCTATTCAGTAACTGGCATGAATCCAGCCACTGTAGTGTATAAACCATGGTTACTTGTATGTTGTGCAATTCCTTTAATTTATTAGATATATCATGGTTTGTTTGATTGTTTGTTTGTTTTAAAAGACTTATGTAGTTTTGCCTATGTTGCACAACCATGGGCAACTCAAGACTATAAAATTGGTCAACCAACTGTAGCTCAGCAGGATGAACCATGCCATAAGAAGAAAGTCATTTGGCTGAGTCTTCATGTTTCTGAAAGACCATCAATAAGTTGTCTTTAGGAGAACCACTTTCCTCACTACCAGTATCTACTTATTCTCCTTTTCAGTCTAGAGCTGGTCTCCACAGAACCTAGAGAGAGAAAGGGTAGGCAAACGAGTAGGCAGATGTGTCTTGTCACTGTTGTCACCGAATACCCAGAAAGAGCAACAGGATAGTAAGAAAGAAAAACCAATAGCAGAACCAGGGAGGTTATAGTGAACTGTGAGCCTCTATAACTTCCAGGCAAACTTCTTATAGCAGAAGTAAGCAATCTGCAGCTGCAGATTCACCTCTGCTCCTTGAAACCCTTCCAACTGCACTGGCAAATATAAATTTTCCACAGTTTTGAGGGGAAACACAAAATTGTCATGATTTTAATTTTAATTCCCCAAAACATATGATCATTCTTCTCAGAGAGGAGATATTTGAATGTAATATTGATACTTAAAAAAATTTATAAAGACATCAATGTGAAAAAGATGAGCCAAATTTCATTAGAAGCCTTAATAGCATTTCTCATGGATTAATAGAGGTTATTACATTATATGAAAATAAAATTATTATGTGGTGCAAGAATGTTTAGGTCTAACATGGTTTTAACTCTATAGCTTATTTTTCCTTCATCCTTTTCCTCCCCTTGTTCTCACTTCCAATAATGATGATTTGTTTATACACATTCCTTTTTCAGGGTGAAACACTCACAGGGAAATCCCTTCAGTGCAGGGGTGTGCAAAAAGCTTCAAATTTGGGACCATATTGATATAAGAACATTTTTAGTAAGAGCTGAACTGGGACTGTTACCTAAATTAAGCAACAACTAATTCTGATACTACTTTGTCATATTAGCTCTTTAAATTTAATTGTATAGATGTATGCATCTATTGACCCTAACTGTGCTATAATTCCCAGCATCTCATGAAAAATATCGGAGTAGTTAATAATCAGGGCATGCCAACAAATAATTTAAAAAGCTGTGTTTTTCAATAAGATAAAGCACTTGAGAACCAGATACAGTTATATTGTTAACAATTTTCAGACATCTTCCTTTTGGCTACATTTCTTCTTTGGCTTATTATAGGAATGTTTCCCTTATTTAATTCCCTCACGTTGCCAATAAGTCACAGTTAGGTAATGAAAACTATTTAAAAGCTCTACTAGTTAAGAAGGATCCTCTGCAATCCTAAACTAACTGGCTACACTTAGAACTAGATTGACCTAATGTAATTTTGTGCCCAGAGTCCTACTGAATTAAATAAATACAGTTAAAAAATGGAAGACATTTTCATCCATAAACCACAATTACGCACATCAAATTCTCTTAGTTCTATTAATCAGGAATCAATAGAAGACAAATGCTTCATCAAGCGTTGATGTCACAAAACTTGTAATACAGTTAAGTCAAAGCCTCACATTTTTCCCACTGTGCCTGGACAAGCCAGCTGAGGGAAGAGAGAGGAGAGCTTGGAGCAAGGTCCAGTTAGGAATCTGGCTTCGTCTGCACATGCAAAGTTCAATCCCTGTCAGATTATGCTCCGGGCTTTCCTTCTATCTCTGCCTGGACAAATGGGCTGTTGGCTTGTCCAGGCACAGTGGGAAAACGTGAGATTTGGCTTGCTTGAATGTTTAACAACCTCTTTGCACAAATCAAACTGAACCAGCTAGATAACACTCCTGATCTGAACATTTGAAATGTTTGTGTAAGTTCAAAATGACTCCAATTCAAAATGTTTTACACACATCTAATTTACTGCCCAGTGAATTAACAGAAGATTCTCTAGAGTTTATTTATGACCATTATCTAGTAGTTCTGTCTCGTGGTCCTAAAAGCAACCATGTGTATTCTCCCATCTTTCTACAACTATATGTTCTCATAAAATCTTTCCCACAGGACATTACTCCAACCATCTTGTAAAGCGTGTGATCATGCAGTTTAGAGTTGAAGGGGCCTACTGAGTCCACCTCCTCTTCTCAGTGCAGTAATCCAGATTAAAGCATCCGTGACAGAGGACTGTCTTGCCTCTGCCTGAAAGGTTATGTGAAAAAAAATATTTAAGGTGCCACAAGACTCTGATTATATTTGCTGCAGCTGACTAATAAGGCAAGTTGCCTTGGAACTTTTAAAAGACGTTCAGACGAAATAAATATCCCACCCCTATCCTCTTGAATCTACAGTGTTATTATGAAAAAAATATTAGCCTAATTGCGCTACCTGCTCCAGTTCTCTGCCTGCAAAACACGAGGTACTGGTACTGATCACCAAGAGTTTTCCCACTCCAGCCTCACATTTACTTCCCCTCCAATATTTCAGCAGATATACGCCATGGTTAAAATGTATTATTTTTGGTGTGCCAGTTTCTTACACCTGTTAATTCATGATGTTGTATTCTGAATAGCCTTTTGCTATTGCTATACTAGCAGTGGCTGAGATGTTGAAAATTGGTTGCATGTAGAATGCAAGTCCTTCAAGATCCTAGCTTTAAAATCCACAAGGCAGCTTCTTTTCCTTCCTGTGCAACAATGATTCTTCTATGCCGTGCATGAAAGGCTTAATACTTACCAAGATATACCAGACAGAAAAAATATTACAGCTGAACATTTCTAATGGGCCTGTTTCATAGACGAATAACTTAAATATGCTTGGAATTGCTAGTATTTCCAAGAAGTCTTGAAGATTACTTCTTTCCGTATCTTGTATTGCTTTGTTGCTTTTATATAGATGATACACTAGTTCCAACCTATTCTTTATTCTGAGCAATGGGGAATTTAGATGTGTGGGAAGGGTAGCTGGTATTTGAGGAATGTGCCATTACTGGTTTGTGCATAAATTTTATTTCCCTAAAATTTTGAGGAGAAGGAGATATCATCCCTTAAAATTTAGAAGAGGAGGAGGAGGAGGAGGAGAAGGAAGGGAGGGAGGGAGGGAGGGAGGGAACATTCTTTCCCATGCAGTTTCTAATATGTCAGTACATTGTGAATTTTAGCCTTCACTGTGAAGAATTTTTTTTCAAATAATTTTATTAAGAATTATAAATGAAAAGAATAAAAGTCAATACAAACTCCAAAAATACAAACAGAATAACACAAAAAGGGGGGGGGGGGGAGGAGAGTGTAAAAAAGGAAAAAGAAAAAAAGAAAAAGAAAAAAGAAAAAAAGAAAAAAAAAGAAAATAAGAAAAAGTAACTTCCCCCTTCATCCCTGCAGGTGAAAATAGTTTCAATAGCTTATCATCATCTGTAAATAAAGCATAATCCTTCTTCTCCCTGTAACTCATCTCTTAAGTGACAAAAAACAAAACGAAATCCAAATGTTTCATCAATCATTCTTTGTCAGCAAAAGTCCAGTATAGCTATTTTCCTCTTTTAGCCCTGATCAGACAAGCCAACCTTATAAACTTTCCCTGAATTTTTAAAATTTAACCCCTTCAGAAAAGTCCCAGAAGTAATTGGATGATCATCTGATAATCCTTCAGAACTTTAACAGATTTCTTTCACATGTCCATTAGATAAAGTTTATCCTTTTGTTTGTCAATGCTAAAAAAGTCTTTCCAAACTTTAGCAGATCTCTTTTGTATATTCAGAAGAAAAAAAAATATCCAAATCAATTTCCATTGGATCCATTTGCCTTACATTTAAGTCCTCCTTCAAATTAATTTAATAAACATCCATTACAACTGGCTCTTGTTTTAGAACTTCATTAAAGCATTTTCTGTTCTGTTTCTCAAGTAATTGATCCATTCTATCCAGTAATTTTGCTGAGAGGTATTTAAAAGTTTGCACTAAGAATTTCTGCTCCATTTTCTTTGTTCTCTGACTCCCTGTAATGTCCAACCTTCAAGGTCTTCTTATCATAAAGAAACAAAAGCAATCACCATTTTCCCATAAGAAGATATCTTCTAGTAAATACAATAAACTTTGCTGGTCCAAAGGATCTTAATCTCTCCAATGTATAACATATAAAAAATTAATCCAAAAAAGTGATTAAGATATAAAGCTTGGTTGAGCTTAGTGTTCATAAGGCTGCTTGAGCTTGATGTAATCCCTACTCCCAGCCGTTCCACTCATAAGACAAGTATAAAACGAGAGTTTCCATGGTCTACTCATGAGTAGTGGCTGTCTGGAGTCATATGGATTATCTCAACAATCTCTCCTTTAATCCGGAGAGATTATGCTGGCACAGATCCAACACCCAGCTGTGATTTCCCTTGCAAAAGCTGTCTTACTAGCCATCAAGCCAGTAAGACGTCAGCTCACCGTGGCGCTCACAGGAAGTGTCCACTGTATAGAATTTCCACTAATAGGGATGTCTGACCACTCATTTCCAAAGTAAACTGCTGTTTGCATAATTTAATTACTATGTTACAATATATTTACCATTACTGCCATGTTAAACACACACAAACACAATTTTCTAGTCATATTTCAGATCCCCCCAAATACTTATAGAGATGTTATGAAAATCAAATGTTGTTTGTTTCCAATTCCCCAAACTTCCCCATCAACTATAGAAAACAATAGATGTAAGGTTTTTTATTTTTATTTTTTTAACTAGCAAACCATCTTAAGATAGTTTTATTCCATGCTTTTATCCCAAGGAGCAGAAAATTACCTAAGTGACAATGCCAGAAAGCACAGATTTATTACTTTTTTTAATCTTTTGTTTGTGCTGCCAGTGCGTAAAAAAATAAAATTTTGCAATTTTGAGAAGAGAATAATGTACTTTTTTATTAAAATAGAAATGACACACTGCTGCATATCTAGCATGATTTAGTGTTTTTATTAGTTATAAGTGTTTTAATACCATACTAACTATTGTATCCTCCCTTAAGGCTGTGATTGTTCTCACATGCTAGAAACAAATTGATAATTCAGAGGAAAAAAATAAGTATTTCTTGGTTGTTTGCTAACAGCAGAATAGCAATCCGTCACCACAGGGTTACCACACTGGGCATCGTTATCTTTGGAACCTTATCAATTTCACTATATGGGTAAGTATTATTGCTGCGTACGGCAACTCCTTTGGTGTTATTGCTTAATTTTAATTGTGATTGTAAAATGTGAAAAATGTGGATATTTAAACAACAATTAAACACCTGCTATACTTGTTATGCATTGGCATTTAAAGATATACTGAGTATTTAGAAATCTGCTGATTCAGATATAATACTGAATAAAATAAGTAGGGGGAGAACTGTTTTGACACCCACGTTTGCATAAGGTAGCGGCTGTAGAGAAGTTTAATTGTGTCTAATATCTGCTACCAACTTTTGCAGTAGACATTTCCAAAGGCACATTTTTACAACATGCTGCTTTTCAGTTCAGCTTCAGATATGGTGCCAGTTCCCTATCGCTCCCAATAATCCTTCTCTCATCTGTGTTTGTCCCACTGACATTGTGTTAATGGAAAGCCTTGCACTGGGAAACACCTGCCCAGCATTAACAAGATGTTAATGGGAAAAACATTGGAAAGTCAAGTTACTGAGAAGCAAAAATGAATAAACTGTGGAGGAGGAGGAAATTTCAGTTGATTCCCTGTCAAAAGTTCTTCAAGTTTGGAGTCCAAATCGATTTTTAAAGGTGCAGAAACATCGTAATTAGTACATATAAAAGTCCTGTAAAATGTTATGCATGAGAACAGCTTACATACTAGAAATGCTTTGACAGGAAAAAAAAAAAAACAAACCTTGGATGTTGCCGTGTTCTTTTGGTGCAGTATCAAGGCAATCTTTTCCACCTAAAGTTCTCCAGATGTATTGGGACTACAGATATAGTAAGTTACAGAATTCCCAGCCAGCATGGCTAAAGGGTCATGCAATTGGGCATGACTGTTGTAAGGACTTACTGTGTCCCAGAAATGACTTAGCACTGTGTATTTTTGTAGGCTGACTGACCCTATAAGTATACAGAAAGTTGCCTTAAACCATATCAGACTGTTTGTTAAGTAATTCAGTCCCATAGACTAGCAGCAGTTCTCCAGGACTTAAGGAGGTCCTTAGCCAAAGAGGGGGTAAAAGTAATGTAAATTTTTAATGTTGTCTACAGAGTACTGTCGTCTGCCTACCAGTGGTAGTCTTATCTAAGGTATGGGTTTGCTGGTTCTACCTGCAGGAATAGCTTTTTCATTTCATAGGAATGGTGTTAACAAGGAGATTATAAAGACCTTCAAAAGAAAGCTATTGCATATCATTATTGTTACTATGTGCCCTTGTTCAGTAACTTTTAAATGTCTGAATTATCCCACCAAATGGTTGATGATAGGACAGATGCAACAGTTCTTTTATGAAATGCGTCCATGTTTCTCAGTTTTAGCTAGGTTGGATTCTGCTTATACTTCAGGCATTATCTCTCTGTTGGGCCTGCTTCTTCTGAAGTCTACCTGGAAATGAACTGTATTTGCTCTTGACATCTCTTTTGCTATGACATTTCCTTTGACCTCTTATTACTGGATCCTGTTTAGGATTCAGTTCCAGTCTCTTCATTCTGACACCGAGGAGCTTCTCCTGTTTTTCCAGAGTGACTTGTTAAGTTCAGATTGCTCCAATATGTTTCCTTTCCTAAATGCCCATTAGAATTCACCAGACAGGTAATTTTGACACCAAGTTGATGTAACACTAAGTTAACATTATGGCTTCAACTGAAAAATAATGACTGTATATTCAAAATGCCTATCAATGATATTAAATATGATGCTAGCGTCACCTAGAACTTGTAATCATATAAGTCAGAAACTGAGTAAAAAAAAAGCTCAGAAAAATGGAGAGATCTCTGAAGGATCTGGTACACCTGAACCGAATTCTAGTTTATATATGGTACCTCTGACTGCTGTCATTGCAGATTAGAAGGGCAGAAAGTTTTTTGTCTATGAACTTTGAATTTCATTAAATATAATCTACTGTTAACATCTACTTTGATGTCCATAAAATGACCAAGTGAATGTCTTTCTGCTATTTATGAGATTACATACATAATAAACTTATGTGTAGTCTTGCTAATAAAAATCATACACACATGCATTTATCTGATGACCAGGCTTTCATATGGAGAGCTACAGTGTTCCTTATTTTAGCCTTTCTAAGTAGTGGTGGAATAAAAAGAGCTGGGCATCCATTATAGAAGTGCATTAACTTTGATAAGATCCTATTTCTAGAGTGTTCAGAGTTGTTGGCTAATGGAGTTTGATCCTTCAACCTGACATCAAAAAGAAATAATTTCATATAATACGTCTGCTTTATAGAACTTATTGGAAAGTAAAAAATATATTCTGTCAAACTTCAGCAATGTCATGTATCATCTACAAAACACCAAGGAAACAAGAGGGAATTGAGAGCATCTTCTAAGACTTCAGTATGGTCACTGAAAGGGAAAATTAAAATTAGAATAAATAACTTGCTCATGTATCAGATGCCATCAATCGCCAAGGAGTGCCCATCTTAAGGAAAGGAAAGGAAAGGAAAGGAAAGGAATGTTGTGTTCTCAAAAGTTGCCTGACTGACAAAAGGAAGTACTTATCTAACCCACACAAAGGCTTACTGCTGGCATAAATGCTGCAAGTTCCCCTCCTCTCATTTTAATTTTCTCTGGTGTAGCAGGGGATGGTAATCAGGAGAGATGCAGTCAGACAATTTAAATATACATAACAATTAGAATATAATAGATGCCTTAATTACCAAATTGATAGATTTTATATTGTTAATATTTGCTATTGCCATGTGTGCTGTGTGTGTTAGTAAACAGCATGTATGTCTGAGTTTGTGAGATATAAGCAATAATATGCTGACTTGCAAGGCAGTTTTAATATTAGAGATCCTTGCTTGCAGCAATAGCAGGAGCATTTGGGGGTTAAACCTGGGTTTTGGTGGCATACTGACGGATATGTGCCAAATACTGACTGATATTGTGTTAGGATTAGAGCGAGTCATTTAAAAAACAAAAAGCAAGGTATGAATTGTTGTATGGAAATGGAAGCAAGGATGGCTGGCCTGAACTGAAAGAAATGGAGAGGTATAGAAAATAGTACTGGTGTAAACTAAATTTAGTTAAATTCCCTTTTTTTTCCTTCTCTCCTGCCTTTAATTTCTTCTGCTCATTACATCTTACTCTTTTTCCTGTACTTTGCTTAACATTGCTTACCTCAAAAGGGAATGGAAAGGCAGACATGCATGCTATTTTCAGTATTATATTTGATATTGTGTGATATCATTCCAATTAAGGCAATTCTGTAACCATTCCAAACTTCAAATAAAGTTTGTAAATTGGGTGAGGTGATGCTTGCGCATACGATATAGGCCGGTTCTATTAAAGTTCTCTTTTGGTTTGATGTTGGTAAGATGTGTTATGGTAGGTATCCTAAACACTACCAAGACCCGAATGAAGGGTCATGCAAAATAAAAACACACATTTTTCCCTTTTGTACTTGTGTTGCAATGCACTGTACAATTTTCATTACAGGATGAAGCACATTTCATCACTCCCCACCCCCCCGATCTCCCACCCTTGCAGATGCCTATGGGGCATTACAGTTTAAGGACACAAATATAATTTTGAATTATAGACAAAAGGCTTGAAATTTCTTATCTAGAAAGAACTATGGGTTTATCAAACATGCCTTCACTGTTGAAGAGTAGAACTATACTCTGTTTTTTTCTCTATTAAAGCATAATTTGTGTGTGTGTGTCTCTCTGTTATATATGGCTATTATATCACAGATACAATAGATACATATGTCTATGCAATTATAGATACAATACCATATCTTTAGAAATACAGATATATATTGCAATGAAACAAGTGTTTATATATGTGCATGCCATTACTATATTACTGTATTACTATGAAATTTTCCATAAACAAGAAAATAAAATCACAGAACCAGTGCAGACATAATGTCATCCTTAATAATTAGATTTGCAAGAGTTAAAGGAAGTGTTTAGTACTGTACTTACTAGCATTTCTTAACAGATTTTATTATATTCCCTTTCTCACGTGGCTGAGAAAAAATTTTTGTCTCCTGTTCCATCATGGCAGCTGCAATAGTAGCAAATTCACTGGGAAATATTGCTTTCCTCCTGTTTCATGCTGGGGGCAGCAGAGAGAAAGTTGACCTCTCTTTCTCTCCTCACACCTGATGCCTGGAATGCTGCTGTGACAATTTTCCAGAACTCCTGGCTCACATTATAATTCATAATGATTATATGAATTAAAGGTGTCTTGGGAAACTGACATTTTCCAGGATTCCTGGCTCACACTGGTGCAGAAAGAGAGAGACCCAATCTGCTTTCTGCCTTGCAGCCCCCAACACTGAAAAGCTAGCACATGATGGAAAAGTGGAGTTCTTTGATTTGCATTCAAACTGAGCTGAAGGTACCATATATTATGTTTATCACATGTGGAAGGTAAGAATTACGTGCTACCAATATTAGCATTTTGAAACAAGAAATTATGAAATTCGGTGCCATCAATAGATATGATGAAATAATTATTTCACCACTTTTGCTATGGGAACAAAGGAAGCTGCTTTGCTCTATGTAGCACAATATTGTTGTCATGCACTATCAGCATCTCTCCAGGGGTTCAGGCTGGAGTTTATTTCAGCCCTATTTAGAGACTGATTCTGGGACTTTATGTATGCCAAGCATATGCTCTATCACTGAACTTGATGGCTCATTATTATTGTTCATTGTTCCTTTTAACAATCAAACGAATGGTAGAAACATAACAAACCCTTTTCACCTACTTTTTGTTTATCTTATGGGCTGGTTGCTCTAAACATTTAACATTCCTAACAAATGATTAAATCCTCCTTTGTTAAGAGTTGTTTGCTACATAGCAATGCTATGCAATGCAACTTTGTCAAAGGTCGTGCAGTGGCTTATGATGAGTTTTTGACCATGAATGTGAAACCGTGGTTTGGCGAGCTGTTCTCGATGTTTGCAAATTTAGAGAATAAAGTATTTCTTTCACAAAATGAAGTGTTCTGCTGTAAATACAGCAGAAATATAGGTAGGAAGTTTGGCACATCAGCTGCGTTACCAAATAAGCCTTTCAACAAAAAGTGTGTGTGTCAATTAGGATTAGGATAGTCCCTAATCCCTTATAGGCAGAGATGGACAGGCTTCAAAATTATGGAATCTAATATGTATTCTTTACTGGACTTAAGTCATCCAATATCTGATGGGAAATAGTGATGAAAGGAGAAAGTAAGAGGTTCAAAATACTAGTTTTAGAGCATGTTGTATCCAGAAGCCATTGGCTGGGTTGATTTGCACATGCAAAACTACATCTGAGCTAATAAATATTAGGCATTCTAAAGTAGCTCCCCCCCAAAAAAGGCTGGATAAAGACCTGAATACAGTCTACTTCATGCATGAGAAAGTTTGAGTGTTGTGCCTTTTAGAATGAAATCAGTGATGAATCCTGTATCACATTAAAGAGTGACACATTAATTATGGTATAATGTCCACAGGAGGAATCCAAACTTTTAAAATTTATTTTATTTTAAATTTATATGCCACCCAACTCCCAATGCCTGAGCAGTTGCTTAAACACCAATAGATATATTTCAACTTGTTGCTATGATACATTTATTAGTCTTTAAGGTGCCCCATCAAGGTCTTTTAAAACTATGTTGTTTATAGTCTTTGATAGATCTAGCTGTGAAAGCTAAGAGTACAAGAATTCAAGAGTATCTGGAACCAGAATCAGACATATTTTTGTTTGCTTTTTTTGGGGTGCCAACTCTTATTCATTTTCAGGGGAGATGAGAACTTTAATGAAATTCTCACGGACCAAGTGGGGCGCTCTTCTATTAAGTAAAGAGGTGGCCAGGGAACATCTGCTTTCTTTAATTTTATCATCAGCTCTCCAGCAGGATGAAGCCTTCTAAGTGTCCAACCTCAGTAAATCCCAAGGGAAGACATCCTGGGGGAACTCTTCTTGTGTGGCTTTTTCACACTGGGCTTCAGAGTGATAGAAAGGTAGTAACAGAAAACAAGACAGTAGTAACACCACTTTACACTACTTTCAACAATGAACACAAACACCACCAAAGAGAAATTTTGAATGAATTCTCAAGCAACTGGATAGAAAAATAGGAGTCTCCTTCACAGGAAAAGTGTTTTTTTTTTTTTTTTTTTGGAGAAATTAGAAGCAAAGTTATCTATCCTGACCTTGGTCTGAACACAAGATGTGGCTCAGGTCCTATCCTGGTGCCTGGAGGCTGTTGGTGTCTGGATGCGGAAGAACAGGCTTAATGTCAGTAAGATGGAGCAGTTCTGGGTACAGAAACTTCATGATTCCAGACATACTCCATCTTTGGTTCTGGACAGGGTCACCCTTTGCCATGTGGAATTGGTTTGCAATCTGGGAGTCTGCCTGGACTTACAGCTCCTGCTCAAGAGCAGGTGGCAGCTGTGGCCAAGGGAGTTTTACAAAGTTGCAGCTGGTAACCCAGTAATTATCATTTCTGCTCTGAGAGATCCTGCTTATAGTCACTGCTGCCTCACTCACCGCCTGTTTGATTACTGCAATTCATTCTACTTGGGACTGCTCTGAAGACTACTCAGCTACTCCAGCTGGTCCAGAATGCAGCAGTTGAATGAAGTGCTCCCATGTAATACCTCTACTTTGAGAGCTGCACTGGTTACCAGGTGCTTCCAAGTGCATTTCAAGGTGCTAGTTGTGGGGAAGAGCTTATGTACACATTGGGGAAGTGGCAGTACACCAGATTCAGCCAAATGTCCTTATTTATGTTGGGCCCATTTTATTTCTAGGATTGGGAACTTGCCCTACAATGTTCCTTTAACAACAATGTCACAAGCAATGAAATCTAAGGAAACACTGAGACTGTACTAGAGTGGACAGAAGAAGAAAAAAATAAAGTTTTGAGCAAATGGTTTTCTATCAGAGAAGGCAGTGCAACATCACTTTTTCAGACCTTTGGAAGGCAGGCATGTTGAAGATCAACCCATGTAAAATAGATCTGAGACAGCAGGCACAAAGTCATCCTGAAAATTTCCATGGATGAGATGGGGTCTCCCTAGTCTAGAATTTTAACCACTGCATGCCAGCTAACATTTTACTGCACTGTAAAGAGCAGGAAGAGTAAGCTGGTGGAAAGATTTGAAATCATTATCTGCTCCCAGTTTTCTATCCCAAACTTTTAGAATCAGGTTTTATCATAGTACTGGTAGCTAAGGATTGCTATTATGCAAGATGTTTTACTGGGCGGGGGAGGGGGGGGAATCTAGGCACTCCCAGTTTCAGGAGAAAAATTCAGGAGATGGCATCTATTTCATGCAATCATACTGCACTTTAAGGTTCTGCCCCAACCTGAAGCTTTAGGCAGATACAATACAGCCTCATTTGGATACATGGATCTGCTATCATCCTAACTTCTTTGGCTCTTAATTGATGGAAGGATTTCATTTTTTTCAGAGAAATCTATTGTTTGCACTGCAGGAGAACAAGAAAATATATCATTAAATATACAGTCTAAAATTCTCTTTGTGGGTGGTCCCTTCTTCCTTTGTGACTCTGTAATTTTTACATTAAGTTGTCCTGGCAAGTTCTTTCTCCCCGTGTCTTTTTTTTCAACTTCAAAAAAATGTTTTGTTCAGATTCCATTCAATTCAAAATATTATTACCATTGCAAACAAGGAAAATGTGTTTATCAGAAGCTGCAAACTCCTTTAGGGCCTCATAGGATTAATCACGGTTATAAAGTTTTATTAAACAGAATTTTTGTTTAATGATGAGCTCTACCAGTCCTTCCCATTCCAAACCAATCCTGTCCTAAGGGTGTATCTAACATAGCAGATTGTTTTCAACAGTCTCTCAAGACAATCCCCATTACTTTGTCATGCACAGAGATATTTTTCTTCCTGGATAATTTGAACTTCCTTAAAAATCACATCTGTTTCATACTTTATTTATTTGTAATTTAAATCCTTAAATTGAATCTTTCATTACTAACATCTGGGCTTGAAATGCAGCCCACTTGAAAAAAAAATACAAATTTTATTTTATTTGTCATCAGATCCCTCCCTTTCACTTGGTAGCATTGGTACACACATTCCCTGGCCAGAGGGAAAACAGTCGGGTATCTTAAAGCTGTGAAGTCGTATCACGTGTATTATGGCTCACTTGAACATCCCTGAAGTGACTGGCAATTTGCCCAGAATTAGACTGAATGCAAGTAATAAGCTGTAGAAATTCCACAATATTGACAATTAGATATCTCTATACAGCAGCAGCTGTGTATTGTTCTCATGGTATATTCCTCCCAAAGTATCTCCTAGAAAGAAGGGGATAAAAAAAGAAGAAGAAGAAAGAAGGAAATCCTGGCAGAAGGTTGTAGGCAGCAGAAAGGTAATATACATTGTAGAGAATATCGCAAATTCAGATTAATAGGATGCTTCCATTAGTGCTGTTTTCTACAGTGGAAACCATGGCTGAAAAAAATGCCAGAGAATTGTGCATTTATAGCAGCACATCTGTACAGGGTAATTATTATATTTTTAGCATTTTCAGGGGAAGATACCTAACTCTGATTTCTCCTAATGTGGAAGTTAGAAAATTTTAATCTGGAGTGCCTTCAAATGCTCATCTGGTAAAGATGATTTTCTATGCTTTCTGAAATTGGCTTGCAAAACGTTAGAGATTCTTAGCTCCTTTTATAAATATAGGTCTGAGAAATAAAACTGAGAAATGTTCAGTTTTTCACCTACTATTAAACTAGCCCAGTTTGTGTAAATGAATTTTAAAAGCTGCCATTTATTTAGTCCCTTTGCCTCAAAGCTTTTTCCCAGCTCCTTCCACTGAAAAGGAATTAATTGAGCTTATATTTTGCTCACAAAGCACAGCAGCTCACAGTGAAAACATTCTAATACTATTTTTTAAAATAACATTTACTCAAGTTTGTATTACGAACTGTTAGGCTTTGATCCTTTGCTCAGTGAATATAAAGGAGCTACTTTTTTGTCTAATATACAGTATGTCAAAGTTTGGGTCCTTTTATCTATTTATATTATATAAGAAATGATAATTTTATTATCAAGTAGACTGCAATTTTTTTTCTGCAGTTACCATAAAGCGGAGACAACAATGAGATGTCAAGTTTTATATTGCAGATGCTAATTTATCAAGCTAATTACTAACAAAATGCAGCTAAATTGCTGATAATCGTGAGACTGATTAATTCAGCAACACAGATATTGGTGAGTATTTAAAGGTTATGAATAGCCATATGGATTCCTTGTCTCTTTCTGTTCTTGCTATGCCATTAATACACTCTCTATTGTGCAGTCTGTGCAAATTTTTTACAAATGGTATAATGGTGAGCCATGTGTTTGAGAAATAATTGGAGTCAGAGAGGTTGCTGCTACACATCAATGAAGAGAATGCTACTTTTGGAGACAAGTCATTATACCAAACATTGAAAGAAATGTTTGAAAATGTTGTAAAAATCATCGTACCAATGTTTTCCCCTTCCTGCTCCAGCAGTAAACATTTTCCAGTTCAATTTAAGACTTATTTCCACATTCCCACTTTTTGCGATACTCCAAATGGTTATGACCATACAATCATCCAGCGTCATTCATGCAATTTTATTGGGCATCCAGACATTGCTCTTTTCCATTTATAATTCTCTCAGATTCCTCTATCACTTCTCTCCCCTCCTGCAGAAAGCCCCTCCCCCAACCACACTGACAAGAAACACTTGTAGTTTAGAGTTCAGGATGTGTTTAGAATGAGAGTGTACAACACACATCTTTACTTACTGTTTTTTTCATTTTTCATTTTTTTTACTGCAAAAGCCCTTTTCAAAGAGTTAAAATAGTCCTTTGCATTCATTTTTCTTTGAAGGAAAATAATAAATAACAAAATGGCTCACTAACGGTACAATCATTCCACTGGTGCATATTTTTTCCCCCTAAAAGAAGTAACCCCCCCCCCCCCGCCTTCGCTTGAGAAAAATAAAATTATATTCTAGGAGAAAAGCTAGGCAGTGATGGTCTTCTCCATATGCCCTTCTGTGTAAGCTTGTGCTCAGCTAGAACTGTATGCTGCTTCAGAGATGAGAACTCAAGAAAATCTGTCTTTTCTGGTCAGGGGGTGGGGGCACAGGGAGAGCAAGGAAGAAAAGACCAGTTTTTGTTCTTTCAACTCAAGTGCAGCATCGTCCTGTGGAAGTGAGGCTGCTGAGTCAGTGCCTAATGAGGCCAAATCATGATGTGTTATTCCTCTGAACTAAAGACGAAGCTCAGATTGTACGAAATTGCATCACTGGGGTCCTTGTACTGCCAGCAACATAATAGTGAGGTCCCCACAGTGCCGAATGTACTCCAATAAAAGAGGTTAAAAAGCCAGGACATTAATTGACTCTGGTGCCAAGTCCCTTTTGTAACCTGTGTTATCAGCAGAAGTACAAGCGTGGCATGTTAAAGAATATCATTATGAAGCAGATTTCCTGGGAGAGAAATGAGGCAGCCCAGGTAACTCTCCTGGTTGTAATGAACATGCTGCCCTGTTTATGAACTCAGCTATAGATGTTCTTCCTTTCATCTTTCTCTGGGCTGTAGAGGGAAGAGAGCGGGGAGGGGGGCATCTCTTTGTGGGGAGCAGGAATATTTCTGTGCAGGCTCTCAAAGGGTTAATGTGCAGTTTACTATTGAATAACACAAAATGAGCTGTAAATAATGTAATGATATGTATTGTTAAACGACATATACTGTACCAGGTGCAAGTACTCCCACTCCTCACTTAGATATAATCTGGGGCAGTCAACAATCACAGATGTATTTTAACAAAGAAAAAGAGAGAGAGACAGAGAGACAGAGAGAGAGAAGGGAGAGACAGACAGACAGACAGACAGAGAGGAGAAGGAGGAGGAAGAGGATGGTAGGGGAAGAAGAAGACAGGGAAAATAAGAAAAATATGTAATGCAGTTTAATTAAGGCAAGGAACAGGTAAAACTTGGCCTATTTTCTACAGAATACCTTCAGCTATGCTTGGGGAAAAAATTAACGGCATTTGACTTGTTTTTGGAACACGCATGAGCCAAACACGTGTGAAACACCTTGACAGGCCTTTTGTATAACTACAAGAAAACTGATAATCCTAAATCAATTACATAGGGAAAAATATGAATCTTTGAATACTGGTAATTATAATGGTTATCTTTCACCATTGTAGCACCTGCAAATGATGCATCGTATATATAACAATGATTCAAAAAGCCCCTAATTAACTGTTTATTTTTTTCCCTTGTTTGCTGGCTGTAAGCAGTGTGCATTAATTGACAATTTATACATATATTTTTTTCCCACAAAATATTTTCCATTACCTTAAAGTGCCTGAAAATCACACACTACTGATTATTCCTTCCTTCCTTCCTTCCTTCCTTCCTTCCTTCCTTCCTTCCTTCCTTCCTTCCTTCCTTCCTTCCTTCCTTCCTTCCTTCCTTCCTTCCTTCCTTCCTTCCTTCCTTTTCTGAGGCTTTAAAAAAAAATAGAATTCAATAGATGGTAAAAGATGGGTGGAAAATTCTGGACTGATTCTACCTAGAAGAGAAAAACCACAGCCTTTTCTGTGATTCACTGACATGGCTCTTTCCTAATTGTGCCAGTCAGAATTCTTACCTATCCTGACCAAATGTGAAAACAGCAATTCTGGGAGACCTCCAGCCGTGGCTTCTAGTACTAGTAGATTACTCTAGGCTATTCATGGACCAAGATTAGCCTGAACCCCATTAAAAAAAAAAATCTTTTGTTCTGGACTGTATGCTAGGTTAGACTGAAACAAACGGAAGGAAAGCTGAATTAGGCAGCCTAATTCGCACAAAAATGGGATTGGTGATTATACAGTGCGTTGTTTGGGTTCAGGGAAAGTCAGATTTGTCAAGTTCTAGATGGAGACGGAGGGAAATAAAGCTTTGTTTTGGCAGTCCTGGGATTTTAAATGTGGATAGAAGCAAGAAACGGCTTTCAATGTTTGTAGTATAGAATAAGTATGTAAGTATAGATACAAGTATGTTTGTTTGTTTGTTTGTTATTTATTTCCAACCTCTGAAATCCATTGATTAGGGATTCTAAACAGAAGTGTCTCCGTGGTTTTTTCTTTCTTTCCCCTTCAGTGCAGTTGTTGTGTGGCTGTTCCAAAGGCAGTGAGACAGAACCGGCAGCGTTCCTGTGATTGGAATGAAGGCACGACAGCACCAGACATGATGACACAAATGCAAGATGGCCGAGGCCACCATCTGCAGGACATCAAAGTCTGCTGCCTGATGGTAAATGGGCTGCCAAAGCTTCTAAAGGCTTTGGCGCAGGACTGTCAATCGGATGCAAACTGTCCATCTGCTGCATGGCACAAGTGACAGCTGAATCTTTTGCAGTCCGTAAGATGAACTAGACCCTAAGCCAATCCATCCCTGTTCCTAATCACACAAGGTTTGTTCTACCAATATCATTAGCCAGATACACGAGATACAGTATGTGGTTTTTCATTTTGCCTGGTACGTGACGTGATAAAAACCAGCACTGGGGGTGGGCTGTGAAACCAAAGGGGACACGCTGTTGCTACTGCTGAGAAAGCATATTGGCAATGTTCAAAGCATATTGGGGGCATAACAGTAGTCTAAAACCCCCAATATGGATTAGGACAGCTGACCAGATGTCTTGAGTGACATTTTTTAATGAGATTCAAGTGTGTCCCCATAGTGCATAAATGCAAACTATACATCTGTATCCTTTTTGCCCACTGGATATAGGATATGTAGATGTTTGAGTCTAGCTGATCATTCCAATATACAAGCAGAGAACAGTGCAATGTTCAATTTATGGCCTTTTCCCAAAATAACATAGACTCTCTCCATGCAAGTTCTGCATTTGTTAAAGCAGATAAATCAGGTTCCGTAGTTAAGGAATACCTACAGCTTTCTTAGTGCAAAATGAAGTTATAAATACCTTCTGGGATTAGTTCCTGAAGTTCTGAAAGACACATAGCATCATAGGAGAGTATGTATATGTATATGTGTATATATATATATAAAAAAATAAATAATCTGGGTGTTGTTTAAAGATTTCTTCTGATGTGAAGAAAATCCTCAGGACAAAAGTTCTGGAAATATGCATGTTTCTGCTTGAATTCCTGCATTAGAAAGACCATTACTTAAAAACATATTATTTATTTTTCCACTGCTAGCAAGAGATGTATTCTTTGTATGGGTATCACCTTCTAGTTTCATGTTTTACAGTTCACTCTCATTTGAAACAGTTTCAGATGCAAGAGGATCAATATTTGTTTATTTCTCTAAAGTAATTTCTATCCTGAGGAGTCCTTGGTGCTCTCTGAGCTTGGTTGTTTGCTTGCAGATGTTTCATTACCCAACTAGGTAACATCATCATTGCTAGTTTATATACAGTAGCTTGCCCTGCCAATGTTGGTGGAGGTGTGGTTTTCTCCTTGGTTGTTCCTTGATTAGGGTATTGTTTTCTGCTTGATTGTTTGTTTGGTGTTAATCCCTGCTTATCTGGGTGTTGGCTGCTGGAGAGGATGTGTTCTGATCTTTTTGTTTCCTTCTTAGCTTTTTTATTGTCTCCTTTGAATGGTGGGTAAACATGGTTTATTTCTATGTGTCTGTTCATGGCTGATTTGTCTGAATGCCAAGCGTCCAAGAATTCCCTAGCATTTTTTGGATTTAGCTTGGTCTACAATGCTCACAGTTTCCCAGCTGAAACTGTGGTTAAGTCTGTCCATATGTTGGTCTGTCTGTTGCCTGTCTGTCCTACATAGTGGCTATTACAGTCCTTATAATGTGTGTTGTAGATGACTCCTGTTTTTTCTTCTTTTTGGGCTACTGGGTCTTTTGGTTTACTTAAGATGTTTTATAGGGCTTTAGTTGGTGCGTGTGCTATGGTGATGCCTTAGAAGCAGCATTTAAAACCACAGGACTTACCACAGAGACCCAAGAAAACATAAGGCAGACAATCATGCCACAGACCAGAAGAACGCAAAAGCTACTCAGAGCAGAGAATAGAGCAGCCCTCAAAAACCTAAAGAGGTACCAAACCATCACCATCCTCCCAGCAGACACAAGCCAAACCATGCTTATCATGGATAGAAGAAAATACATACAAAACACCAAAGAATTATGGAAGGACAAAGAAGCCTACATCCCAGTAAACACCAACCTAATACAGGAACTGGACAACCTGATCAAGAGATCCCTCAACAACCTAACCAAGAAAGGTCAAATCACAAAAGAAAAACATTGGTGGATAAAAAGCAGTGGACCCATTCTCCCTTGCTTTTATTGATGCCCCAAAATACACAAGCCCAACATACCTCTTCATCCAATTTTATCATTACGGGGGATCCCAACATACAACATAGCCAAAGAACTTACAAAAAAGCTTGGACATCTCACAGAGGGGAGCAAATATTCTATCAGCTCCCCCCTTATGGTGCCTCCAGAAAATCAAAGACCTAAAAATAGAAGATGAAATTATGGTTTCATTTGATGTCACAGTACTCTTTATGGCCATAGATCCAGAACTAGCAAAAGAATCCATGGCAGCAGTACTACACAACACACCTGACCTAGCCACATACACTAAGATCAAAATACCCAGAATCATGGACCTCTTTAACCTCTTCCTCAGTTTGATGGACAAATATACCAATAAATCAGAGGAACACCCGTGGAATCGCTACTCTCAGGACTCATAGCAGAGACTGTAATGCAGCATCTAGAAACTATAGCACTCCCACACATACAACCAAAAGTATGGATCCACTATGTAGATAATACCTTCATCATAATAAAAAAGGAACAACTAGAGAAGACACATGAAACAATCAAAGACATCGTCAAAGGAATAAAATTCACAAGGGAAGAAGAAAACAACACACTACCCTCCCTGGATATCCTCATCAGCAGAGGAAACAATGGCAAATTAGAAATGCAAGTCTATTGGAAAACAACCCACACTAACCAAGGGCTTTATTAGCAAAGTAACAACCCAACCTCCCACAAGAGGAACTGTGTAAGAACATTATTCAAATGAGTACAAATGCACTGCAGCAACCCAGAATACCAGAAAAAGGAAACAGACTGCCTATACAACATCTTCCAACAAAATGAATACCCACACAACTTTATCAAAAAGTGCCTGACCACTCAACCAACACAAGCTATGAAAGGATAACAGTATCACAAACAGTATCAAAAACATCTCAGAAACAACCAACAGAGAATTACAACCACATGGCATCACCGTAGCACATGAACCAACTAAAGCCAACCTATAAAACATCTTAAGTAAACCAAAAGACCCAGTAGCCCAAAAAGAAAAAAAGAAAAAAACAGGAGTCATCTACAACACACAGTATAAGGACTGTAATAGCCACTATGTAGGACAGACAGGCAGAAGGCTAGCAGAGCACCTCCATGAATACCAACTAGCAATCAGAAGACATGATGAAAACTCCTTAATCTCACAACATATGGACAGACTTAACCACAGTTTCAGCTGGGAAACTGTGAGCATTGTAGACCAAGCTAAATCCAAAAAATGCTAGGGAATTCCTGGACGCTTGGCATTCAGACAAATCAGCCATCAATAGACACATAGAAATAAACCATGTTTACACACCATTCAAAAGGGACAATAAAAAAGCTAAGAAGGAAACAAAAAGATCAGAACACATCCTCTCCAGCAGCCAACACCCAGATAAGCAGGGATTAACACCAAACAAACAATCAAGCAGAAAACAATACCCTAATCAAGGAACGACCAAGGAGAAAACCACACCCCACCAACACTGGCAGAGCAAGCTACTGTATATAAACAAGGAGCAAACCCCACACTCACTTGCACTGATGATGTTATCTAGATGGGTAACAAAACATTTGCAAGAAAACAACCAAGCTCAGAGAGCACCAAGAACTCCACAGTTCAACCCTGAGCTACGTATATTCTCTTCTACTGAAATTTCTATCCTGCCCTTTCTTACTGAGTCAGATCTTTGTAAAAATGAACAAACAAATATTCTAAATGTAAAAAAAAGAAGAATGGTAAATAATTATTAATAGGTAGAGCTAGAGCAACACTTATATAATACTGCTCAAGCCTCTGCAGTACTTTGGATTCATCTCCCAAAACAGCTTCTGATCATGTGGAAGCACAAATATAGCAGCCTTCTGTGACCCTTAAAGTAGCTGTATTGTTTCCCAAGACTGAAGGAAAGATGCAGCTGCTTTAAGGGACTGCAGACAGTATGTTCACAAGGCTGAGCCCTCTAAAGTACCTTTTGGAGATCATTCCAACACTGTCATCCACTTGATGTTTCCTGCACGTTCACTGATTCGACTAAGAAATGCATAAACAAGAACTAGAAGTTGTATGCTTGTAACAGTTGTGTACAAATAAACCAGCAGGATGTAGTGGAGTTATCTCTCTCTTGCAACCTGGTAGTGCAGTTCTCTCTCTCTTGCAACTTGGCTCCAGACTGTTTCTCTGCCCTCTCCTGTTTTTGGTTTACAATGAAATCAGATAGCTTCAGCTGTAATCAGCGGAATTTAAAGTATGGCTAAATTGTTCTGCCATTTTCAAATAAGTCTGGATCCAGCTCAATGACTCCATGACCTGTTTACCATTGCTTATTATTTATTTGCCTTAAAGATACAGAGGACTGTTCCTTCTGTGTCTATTATTTGTAACGATACTTCATTTTATAAGAAATGAACACACTTTTAATGATACAAGGGGAAATTTAAATTCATTTTGCATTCCTTCTTTTCTTGGCAAATGTGTAAATATATGCCTAGAATTGTTATAAGGGCTTGCTTTGATGCACTTGTTTCCTTCATAATCCCTCCCCCCTTTTTTTGTCAGTTTGGATATACACACAGAAATAGTATGTTGTCTCAATAGGATGCTGCCAATATAGCAATTTTATATTTACTCTTGACAACAATTTTGTCCAGCAAATGAAGACGCATTTTCATTGGTGTTGGTCGGCTGGTTGGATACATTCTATGAATGTTTATGGAAAGAGATTTCTTGTTTAACAAATTGATATAAAGTTTATGTTGTACTGTGATAAACGTCCTCCAGAACATGAGTTTAGATTTGAAATGCCCGTTTTCCCAGAAAGAGATGGTTAACATTGCAATCTTACACACACCTATCTAGAAACAAGACACGTTGAAAAAATAGGACTTACTCTCATGTAAATGTGAACTGGCAGATATGAACAAGAGTAAGGTAGAATGGCATTTTAGACTGATTTTTCAATGGGTCAAACTATTTATGTTGGTTCTGGTATGGGCCCAATTCTGCTTCTGTATAATCATAGAACCTTTACCAGACTGATTTTCCAATGAAATTTCATTTATATTAAGCCCAATCTCTGCACTAGAATACATTATAAACTATGCTTCTAACTTTAAGGAAAATAAACAACTTTTTGGACCATGCAACATTGCAGATAACCACAAGATGACAGCAAAGCATTCAAGTTTTCTGTTTCTTTTTGCTATCATCTAGTGGTTGACTGCATTTTTGCAGCCCAGAAATTATAGCCATAATTAATTAAAACAGAATTGTGCTTGTGCATACAGAACTGTGCAAAATGGGATTATGAGATGTGAGGTGTTCAGGTAAATTAAACAAGAAGTCCATAATTCACTTACTGGTTTTGTGATGCTAACAAGGAGGATGCTTTGGTTCAGAGGGTTTTGTTTGGGGTTTTTATTCTTAGGCCTTTTCATGTCATTTGCATAATAAAACATTATATAGATGTTATATTAGAATTCTGGGAGTTGAAGTCCGTGCATCTTCAAGTTGCCAAAATTAAGAAACACTTATCTATATCACTGGGATCCTTGTCTATTAATGTATCTACTTAACAAATTAAAGATCTCTTTCTTCATACTCATTAACATGAATTTTTTTTTTAATGCAACCACAACCAAGGACTTCCAATCAAAACCGAGGACCAGGAAAGATATAATTCAATATATCTGAACAGCATCAATTAAGTACTCTGCTCCAAGATTTTCAGAATCGGATCCTGATAATTTAGGATCATGGTCAGGCTTTGTTGCAGTCTTTCAGATTTTTCAATAAGAATTTAAGTAAGAGAGTTGGGGAAGAACGGTATAATACAGTACATGTTTGCACGAGTAGCAAGATTTTAAGGTGGTGATGGGATTTCTTGCAGTGCATAGTGAAGCAATATATCTTTTCCAATAATCAAGGCAGAACCTATTGCAGATTCTCCTTCCTTGTGAGGTTCATGGAGCATGGATCAAGCAACAGGCCTTCTGAGTGGGAACCCCCATTTTGTGGAATAAACTCCCCCCCCAAGAACATGCATAGCCCCAGTATTGCTGGCATTTTATAAGCAGACCAAAGCAATCTTGTTCCAGCATAGCCCTTAGTTTTTCATTTTATGATTGCCTGAGATGTTTATTGTTGACTTTTCATCATATCATTTTACTTTTTAAAATTTTGTTTGCTTTGACTTAGTTGCACCCTGCCCAGACTCTACTAAGAATGGTGTGGGCTATAAATCTTGTGAAATAAATAAATGGCTTCATTATACTAAAAGACCTGTCAGAGTTTCCTGCTGGGAGTCTGGCCTGGAAACATTTAATCCAATGAAGAAATCTCCCAGTACTCTGATTAGTGACATTTATCAGAAGTAAGGTTAACATTACAACACAAGAATTCCAGTGAGTACCTCATTTTCAAATGAGACACTTATATCTAGGCAATTTACGGTGGCAAAACTCTTGCCCATTTTTCACATTCTTATGATGAAGAGGGCTGGAAGCTTGCTCTTTTGTGAAGACAGATCAGTATGCATTTGTACTGATTGTTTTTATAATTGCTAGACTTTTGATCAATGTGGGAAGTAACTCTCACAAGGTCAGACAAGTCTAATGTTTAACTCCTCCTCATTGGTTAGGAGATGCATTTTGGTTGGCAGCAAAGCTGGGTCATCTGCTCAGGGTGCTCAATAAAGGCAGTCATGACTGCATGATTGAAGCTTCATCCCTTTTATATGTGCATTGATGTAGCATGCACACACAAAAGGGCACATTGTGACTGTGCTGCTTCAGATTTCAACTGCTCACACTCAACACACAGTTGCTTATGGAGTTTAGCAATTTTACTCTGGGGCTGAAGAGATAACAGCAAACAAAGTAATGTAAACAAAAGAGTTTACTTTCTAAATAGGAGCACACCAAAGAGTAGTGCAAATCCAGGGTTCCAAGAGCCAGGCCAGGGTTGCCAGCCAGTCCAGAAGTTCAAGGTTTCAAACAAAAACAGGGTTAGTAGGAATGTTACACAACATCCAGAGTTGTTTCCAGCATAGAGAATGTGGGTCAGAGCTATTTCTTCAATAAGGCTGCAGCCAGCTGTCACTAATCAGGAGATTTACTCCCTTGCTTGGCAAGGAGCCTAATAGACCTTCGCTGCTCTGCTCTCTTCTCTACTGGTCAGGTGCGGGGGCTGGGAGGCCTTACGGCATCCTCATCTGACTTCTCCAGCTGCTCAGGTGGTGCCTGTGTTTGATCAGCCTCATGTAATTCCTGGCTTTGTCTCTCCTGAGGCTGACATTCCACAGGCTCAGCTGGAGCAGCTTCTTCAGGGTCAGATTCAGAATCTGAGTCCTGAGCCTGGGCCATGACAGTGAAGACAATCAAAACTTCATATAGATTCAGGAACTACAAGTTAAGTAGATTTGCATTGCTAAGTATCCCTTCATTGCTGGACTGCTACTATTTCTCACAACAGAATGTATATTAAATGGCTGGGACAGTATTCTGGTTGCATCATAGAACTAGCATAACATCATAAATTTTGATACTAGGCCAAATATTACATATTTGCTTATTGCTTCATAGAATCAAAAAGCACTAAAACAAAAGAAAATACTCATCATTTAACAATTCTGTTGGTTATGCACACCACACTGTTTTATTATAAGCCAGGTTCACATAATATATAAGACCTAAGCCATGGTTACAAATCTCAGTGTCTAGGTTCACACAGCAGCAACCTAACCCAAACCAAGCAAATCACATTGTGATTAGCAAAGTCAGGGGTATAAATGCAGCCATAGAATCTTATATGGTGCTAGTTCACAATTAATTGATGTAATGGGATGTCCTCATTGGCTCAACTGAAATTATGCTGATATCCAGCATGTTTCATGTGTTTAGTCAGAAATATTTAGCTGATTCACAGTCTTGTCTACTAGCCAATTTAGTCAAAGCATTTGAATTTAATTTAAAATTTAAACCAGTTTAAATTCTAATATGTGGGTTTCAGAGCAGTGACTTAAGTAGTATGATTTTTGTTTCCCAGATTCAGTTTCTTCCTACTCAATTTTGGTCTTTTTTGCATGACTTTTGTCTCTATATATTCCTCTTTATGCACAATACATCCCAATTAGAAATCATCTGTATACCTTCTCTTTCTCAATAATAAGATTTAGGTTTGAAAAAGCCCTTTATACTGGATAATAAAGTGATGCTATATGTTGTGGTACATCTTCAAAGGTAAAATTAGCAAATTCTACTGTCCACTTGTAAAAATTGCACCTGGAATGAGTTCAAAAGGGATCAACATATTCCACCCCCCCCATCTCATCAAAATATTTATTAATAAAATTATACCCAGTATCAATTAAATCTATCTTTGGTTGTTCTTTTCAGCACTGATTTGTTTCAAGTAAAATATTTCCATCTCAGCTGTTAAGGGACCCTGCTTCTGAAATTGTCTGTAGGTACAAAGTAAGTAATATTTATACTATCACCTGACTGAATTTAATCACCTGACTCCATTTATTAAATATATGGAGCTATGCTGAACCTTATACAAGTAATTCTAGTTGAGGCACCACAATTGGGACCGGCGACTCAGTCATTAAGCAAAGTGGTTGCTAAGTGAAACTGCAACTGTGCTTATGATCTTACTTCAGCTTTCCTTTGTTTCACAGATCTGCAAAGGTCATAAATGTGAGGATTGGTCGTAAAGTTACTTTTTCATCACCATTGTAACTGAATGGTTGCTAAATGAGGCAGTCACTAAACAAGGACTACCTGTAGACCTGTATCTTTAAAGCAAGAAGCTCAATAAGAAAGGAACACCTTTGCTCAAGAGGAAGAGGGATGAATTTGGGTTTCCCAGAGTCAAATCATTGATTTGCACAGGACATGCCAAACCTCACATAGCTGGCAGGTATAGGGAATCAGAGCACAGATACAAGAATCAATGGATTGTATGAGACACATTCATTTCCTCTTGACCTCCTTCTATTTTTCTTATAGAGTTATTTTATGAGAATAGTAACCCAATTACCTCTGAGATGTATCTCAAATGCATCCAGATAGAAAAACCACTCATTTACAAGACATCCTGGTATCCTTGTATTCAGTAACTGGTTCATATTCATATGGCAGATGTGCACTTTCTGTTTTACCTTTCACCAGTAGGGGCCACTTGCCATTTTCTGAGAACAGTGAATTCTTGTTCTACCACCACTTGTTCAGCGACTGTTCGAAGTTATGATGGTTCTGAATGAGGAAACTTATGACCAGTCCTTGTAGTTGTGGCCGTTGCAGCACCCCCGCAGTCATGTGATTGTGATTCGGGTGCTTGGCAACTGGCTCACAATTATGATGGTTACAGTATCCCGTGGTCACATGACTGCCATTCGTAAACTTCACTGCTGGCTTCTGGCATGCAAGTCGATGAAGAAGCCAAAAAGAGGTTGCAAATGGTGATCTCATGACAACGCGCCTAATGACTGCACAGAATTCGCTTAATGATGGCAACCGGAACTGCCACAACTGCTGTTGTAAGTTGGCATGGTCACATGATGTCATGCTTTATGACCATGTCTCTTAGCGATGGAGTTGCTGGTCCCAATTACCATTGTTAACTGAGGACTACCTGTACCGGAATGGATGATGTCATCCTACTCCAACTCCCAGCCTCTTGCAAATGCACTTCACACCCATCTTTTCTAGTTTTGGTTCAAAAGTGCTGTTTTCTAACTAAAGCCATCTTCAGTCCCCCGCAGTAGATGGCCGCCAGCACTTTGTTCCATTCTAGAAGCAGCCCCAGATCTGATTGGCTGCAGTGCCTGGAATGCTGCCTCCCTTCCTATGACTGATTCCTGCCCTGGGCAGCCATTTTGTTCTGGGCTGCTGGGCTTCTATGTTCCCTGCTGGTCAACAGTTGCTCTTTTTTTAAAAAAAAAAATCTTGCAGTTGATCCAGCAATGCCCTATTAAATAAATGAATTATACTCAACCTTAGAAGTTCATGCTGCATTCAACTCCTATATTTCCTGTTGGGCATCCTTTTATTTTCTGCCTAGGCTCGGTGAAGCACGCTCATCTTGCTTTCCCACTCCCTACTCATAGAACTGCAAAGCTTCCTTCTCTTCTCTTAACTTTTTAAACATCTTTAAGTTGCAACAAAGGAACATTTTTACCAGCCCAGCCCTACTGCCACCCTACTACACTTTGGATTGGAATTTCTGGTTGGCTTAGAAACAGCCAGCAGCAGCTTCAGAGACAAGCAGCTTAGCCTACAGTGCAGAATTGCCCATAGACAGATTCAATTTTGGTTGTTTTTATTGGCATTCCAGATAGATAATACCTAGAAACCAGTGTGGGAAGGCATCAGAAGAGGAAGAGGAAGAGGAAGAGGAAGAGGAGGAGGAGGAGAAGCAGAAGAAGCAGAAGCAGAAGCAGAAGCAGAAGCAGAAGCAGAAGCAGAAGAAGAAGAAGAAGAAGAAGAAGAAGAAGAAGAAGAAGAAGAAGAAGAAGAAGAAGAAGTAGAAAGATCCATATCATTGAAAAAAACCAAAAATCCTGAACTAAACTATTTGGAGGGTTTAAGACTGTTCAGTACAGATTGAACAGAAATCAGGATCCTTATCACAACCAATAACTACTTTGTGAATGGTCACTATCAGTACCTACGTCTCCTATGTTTAATTTCTCCTCCTTGACTATGAGTGTATGTGCACACATAGAGACACATTCTTCAAATAATATTCCATGCCTCAGATGAAATTAACTGAAGTGGCTAAAAGAGAAGGTAAACTTGTTCTTGGTTGAAACAGAGCAGGATAAGGACCAATAGTTTGAAAGGAAAAGAAAATATATTCAGGCTGAATGTTAGGAAGAATTTCCTGATGGTAATAGTTGTGAAGCAATGGAACAGTTTGCTTAGCATGGTGATAGTCCCTGTCCCCTGGGAGGTTTTCAGATGGATGTGAATTCTTGCATACAGCAGAGGGTTGGATGAGATACCCCGTAAGATACCTTAGAACTCATACATTCTATGCCATGAAAACTGTTGCTATTCTTGCTGCAACAGACTAATATCCCATCTGGACATTTGTATACATTGTCAGATTAATCATTAGTGATTCTAACCTTGCAAAGCACTCTACATTTATTCAATCAACCAATGTATTTAGTTATTGATTTTAAAAATAAGAAAAATGAAAGACAAGGGGTGGGGCTGGGGCTGGGGGTGGGAAAAGCAAACGTTCAATTCTTACAACCAGCTCGAAGGGAAAAAAATCAGGTGCCGTGGAGCCAAAGGGAGCTGTTCTCTCAGAGTCAATGGGCTGGTCCTTTTTTTTTTTCCTGCTCTCCCTCTGCTGCAGGCTGTTATAATGGCTGCAATTATAACACACTTGAGGGAGATGTGTCTATTTTAGTCAAGTAGGACACAAACATCCCCATTTTGCAGATGCAACAGTGATGTTGAAATAAAATTCCACTCAGAGAGCTCACATTATTTTATTTGACTGGATGTATCTTTAGAAGGTCCTGTTTGTCAGCTTCATGATAGTTTTTACTTGAAATGTTTTTGTAATAATATCCTGTTTTCCCTTTTATATTAGTTAAATTAGCTATGCCTGGCAGAAATGGATTGTGTCTTGACTGATTAAAAACATTTAATATGTAGTTTTTTTTTCCAGTACAGTCCAAAAATGTAACATTTCATTTTTATTCCTAGCACTGAGCACATTGTTATCCAGGAAATTATGCATCTGTCCTATGTAAAAAATAAAATAAACATCTAGTTGGAATACACACACTCTGTAGTTTAGAACCTTTCATATTATTAAGTCAATTCACATTATTTTTCCTTCAACACTAAATTGTTATACATTGTAAGTCCAGAGAATAGTGCTAACGGCATGCTTCTTCAGGAAATGATATATACACAAGCCATTAAAAAGGCCAACCTATAGCATTTTGTGTGGGTGTAAAATCTCCCTTTCTCACTTAACAGCTAATAGAAATGGAAGTGCAGGATGCCTTTATAGCAATCGTGAAGGGGGATCTATCATTAGAGTGAGTGAGCCTTCAAAGTACACCTTAAGAAGAAACAAACAAACAAACACACCATTTTGAACTTTTAAGGCATCCAGGCCCTTTTCACCAGCACCAGGACTGTGATTACCAAGTGGGAAATAATTATTAATCGTAATGGAACCCTTTCTGGCTTGCAAGTGCTTATCAGTTCTCAACACACAATTCATTCTAAGAAGCTAGCCTACTGGAATGAAAGGAGGCCTGGTACTCACAGATGACAGTGTAGGGATCCAAGAGAGGTCTGAGGGGAAGAAGTGGGGTTTGAACAAACCGATCTGGTGTTTAAATAGGCTGATTTTCTTCATACTAGAAACAGAGGAGAGAAAAAAGCATGAAAATAATGACTGAGAAATGGGAAGAAAGATGGCTAAATGCCTAAACAAGGCTAGTAGAAAAACAACTTTGCTGTATAGGGAGACTCCAAAGGAAGCTACACCATCAGGATTCATATCTCATGATGTGCTCTGTCCGTTCTGCCTTAGCATGATCTGCAAACTCAGCCATTGTGCCTTGTAAACTATCTTTTTTATGGCTTGAATTCAGCCAATTGTGGTTCATTTAATAAACCCTGGCTAAGGATACATGGCTTAGAAAAATGTATGAACTCAGCCACCAAACTGAATCTTGTGAAGTCCTGAATATGTGTCTAAGATTAGGCTACAATCTTATATAAAAACTATCCAGATATGTCAGATTACTAAACTCCCCACCTATGTAGAAAGTTAGCTGAGACTAAGACTTATTTTTAAATCACACAGTTAGCCACTAATAATAAACAAAAATAACTTACAGCCCAATTTGGAAGAAATGTGTTAGCACAACTCAGAAGTTCTGCATTTTGAGGATGATAGGGCAGATACCCAGAATGAGATACACATAGATTGGCTTATGATTTATTTATTGAATGTAGAATGATGAAGTTCTGCCATGTTTAAAATGTCCTCAGAGCTGCCCTGGATCATGCCCCATTTTGTACCTCCTCCTAGTATGATACAGTCAGCATCCCTTTGGCAAAATAACAGGCTTGCTATCTAGCAAGAAAGGTATTTCTTGCTCATTCTTGCTAAACCAGTGTTTTTTAAACTTGGCAACCTTAAGGTGTGTGGACTTCAACTTCCAGAATTCCCCAGGCAGCATGCTGGTTGGGGAATTCTGGGAGTTGAAGTCCACACATCTTATAGTTGCCAAGTTTAAAAAACACTGCGCTAGACAGTAATTGCCCATTGATGGTTCTTTTGTTTTATTTATTTTATTAATTTATTATCCTGCCTTTCTTCCAGGAGTGGAAGGTGGCTTTCCTCCCTCAATGTTCTTCCACAAGGGAGTTGTGAGGTTGTGCTAGGAAGAATGACTGGCCCAAAGTCACCCGATCAGCCATTAAGGAAAAAACACAGTCCAGCTCAAATTATTCCCTGACTGAAGTTAGATCCTGCAAATAAAAACACTACAGCCCTCCATATCTCTTCCCCTATTCCCATCTTGGTATATAAGGAGAATTTATTGGTATATAAGGACACACACACACACACACACACACACACACGCATATATATATACATACACACCATTTTCTATGGTATACAAGGAAAATTTGGAGTTACATTGTGATTCCAAAGTGTGTGGTTTGTCAATCATGGTTTATGGCATAGCATAATAAACCAGTCATCGTTTATGGTGTCTCTTGTGTTTCTGAGACCTGGGTGGGCCCAGAGAGGGTATGTCCTTTTTAGAAATGTGCCCATCTGGGTTTCAGGTCTAGCACTAGCTGAGACTCTGGGGAGGGGAGGTGGGGTGGCAGTTGTCATCTGTGAGTAATTGTGAGCTTTCAGAGGTTCTGCTCCACAGATAACTGGGTGTGAGGCCCTCTGACTGAAGTTGGGCTTTAGGGAACAGTTGGATTGCTGTTGGTGTACCAACTTCCCTGCTGCCTGGCATCATCCCTGCCTGAATTGATGGATTCTATTGCTGGGCTGGCAATAGAAAACCCAAGGCTGGTGATGCTTGGAGATTTAAATTTGCCTCCTGGTGTTGTTGAGTCTGGGGCAGCTCAGGAGTTTCTATCCTCCATGGCAACCATGGACTTGTCCCAAGTCACCGTGGGCCCAACACGCACTAAGGGCCGTACACTGGACCTGGTTTTGAAGGACATTGTCGTCAGTCTGTTGCCATGGTCAGATCATGGTGATTTTTGGCTCACTGGTGTCATCCTACCTTGCAGGGAGAGAGGACTGTTAGATCAGCGCACCCCAAGTGTCTGATGGACCCAGATGGGTTTCGGGGAGAACTTGGGATTTTCCCCAAGGATCTGGTGGGCAGTCTGGCTGAGATCTTGGTTGTAGCCTAGAATGAGCTGAAGGCTTTAGACCAGAGCTTCCCAAACCTGGGTAAATTACCCAAACTTGGGTAAAAGTGGTTTTTCTTTGGGTAACGATGCATGAACTCATTACATAATCACAACAGGGACATTTAAACTGACTTAAAGATTGCCATGTGTACTAAGATATATTCAAAAATCTACCAAAGTATTCCTATTAAGACGAAAATTGAAGATATTACCAATGGTAATTTGTTGAAATGACATAAAGATCATTCAATGATGTTGTTTTTATAATACAGGTAGTCCTCGAGTTACGATCATTCGTTCAGTGACCATTTGAAATTAGGGTTTTGGGTACTGAAGGAAAATGTTTGGGAAGCACTGCCCTAGTCTGTAGTATAGACTATTTAGACTGTAGACCCCTATGGGGTCTCTCCTCTTGCACTGATCCCAGTTTGTGCATTGGTTTACTGGGCAGTCCCAGGAGATGAACATGCGAAAAGACATCTAAAGGGACCATGAAGAAGAAGAGTGAATCTAACCAAATACAGGTAAGAACCCACATTAGGGCTTACATTGTGGCAATAGAAGTGGCAAAGCATTATTTCTCTGGCTTGATTGTGTCTGCTAATAGATGCCTGGTGGCCCTGTTTAAGGTGACCTATCCCTGTTGGGGAGGATTGGATCACAAGACTATCTGCAGGGCTGTTGTGAGAAATATTCTCACTGTTTGGCAGATAAAGTTGCTCAGATTTGCTCAGAGTTGGACTCCAACTGGGCAGGTACAGATGAGATGCCCAAGGTACAACCTTGTAGGGTTATATGGGGCAAATAGCTCCTGTAACTCCTGTAATTCCTGAGGAACTCCAGTTACTCCAGTAGAGCCAGTTTGGTCTAGTGGAACCAAGCTAGAAAGCAGGAGACTATGAATTCTAGAGCTGCCTTAGGCATGAAAGGCATCTGGGTGGCTTTGGGTCAGTCACTCTCTCTCAGTTCAACTGACCTCACAGGGTTGTTGTTGTGGGGAAAATAGCAGGAGGAAGAAGGTATGTTTGCTGCCTTATTTATAACAATAATAAAGGCCGGATAAAAAATCTAAAAAAAAGAAATTTCTGAGGAAGTGGACAGGATCCTCCAGTCAGTGAGCTTGGACATGTGTTTCTGTCAGGCCTAGCCCTAGGAACTCCAGGAGACCATGCAAATTCTGTTCAGCAAAGTTTATTAGCTACAACCTCTATCAAGAATCTTCCCAGACTGAAACTCTGTTCCCACAGTAGCTGTGCAAACAGAGTGAATTCCTCAGGGAGGTGCCAGCCTCATCCTCTTATCTCTTCCTCGCTCCTCAGGAGACGAAAGAGGATGTTTGCCTCCCTGAGTGTGGCCTTCATAATTCCATTCCATCACAGTTTCATAAATATAGGCCCCTCCTGGATGGTTAATGCTTCTCTGCTTCTCTGTGGGAGGGATTGTGCCCTTAGCCTTGAAGGAGGTTCTAGTGTGCCCACTCTTAGGAGGCTATTGCTGGATCCAACCATTCTGGACAATTTTCATCCCGTCTCCAACCTTCAGGGAAAGGTAGTAGAGAGGGTGCTCAGGCTTAGCTCCAGAGGATCCTGGAGGGAGCAGATTATCTAGGCCTGTTTCAATCAGGTTTCAGGCCAAGGTTCAGTACAGAAACAGCATTGGTTGTGCTTGTCGATGACCTGTTGTGGAGTCAGGATGGAGAGGGTACAACCATCCTTGTGTTCCTTGATCTCTTAGTGGCTTTCAATATCGCTGACCACAGCATTCTTCTGCACTGGCTCTGGGGGTTGGGAATTGGGGAACCATATTGCAGTGGTTTTCCTCCGTCAAAGCTAGCTCTAGTCTATACTGGTGGAGAGGGGAGGTCACCCTCTAGGCCCCTCCTTTGTAGGGTGCCACAAGGTTCAATACTCTCTCCCCTCTAGTTCAACATTTACATAAAACCACTGAAGTCATCCGCCAGTCAGGGTCTTGTATCATCATTAGGCTGATGATACATACCCAATTATACATCTTGACCCCAGGTCGACCAACTGATGCTGTTGAAGTCCTGATCTAGTTCCTCAAAGCTGTGCAGGCCTGGATGGGAGGAACAGATTCAGCTTAATACTGGCAAGGCCAAGTGGCTTTGTTCCAGGGACCCTCCATTTTTAGTCTTTAATGGGGTTGCACTTTAATGGGGTTGTACTGGGGCTCCTCTTGGACTCACAGCTCCTGTTCGAAGAGCAGGTGGCAGCTGTGGACAGTAGGGCCTTTGCACAGGTTCATCTTGTGCACCAGTTACTCTCATTCCTGAACTGGGAGGGTCACTCATACCTTGGTCACTTCTTGATTGGATTAAAGTAATGTGCTCTATATGGGGCTACCCTTGAGGACCACTCAGAATATATAGCTATAGGTAGTGATGCAGGCAGTGATGTGTGTTGTGGTACGTGCGTGTGTCCCCCACTGCTCTGCAAGCTGTACTGATTGCCAGTTGGCTTCTGGGTACAATTTGATGTTCTAGTTATCCCCTATAAAGCCCTGCATGGCATAGGGCTGGTTACTTGAGGAATCGCCTGTCTCTATATATTTCTTCCCATTTGGCAGGTCAGCTAAGTTCAGGTCAGTTAAGCAGTGCCATCGTATGGGACCCAGAAAGTGTGTCTTCTCAGTAATGGTTCCTGCCCTATGGAATGATATCCATAGATTTGTACTGCTCCCACCCTTCTGACTGTTCATAAATTGCTTAAGACCTGGTTATCCTTCCAGGCCCTGAGCCAGCATGGTGGTTCTTTTGGTTGGCTTTTGACTGCTTGGGTTTTGGTTTCTGGTTCACTGTCTTCTTTTACATCTTGATATGTTTGGTTTTCTTTTCTGTAAGCCGTCCAGAGTCCCTATGGAGTCAGGTGATCTTGAAATTGAAATAATAGTAACAATCAACAAACAAACAAACAAATAAATAAATACCCAACCCAACCCAACCCAACCCTCCACTCCATTCACTGGTGTTGCCATTCATGACTTATCTCCCTTGTAGGGGGAGGTCCAGCCTGTACAGACACCAGGCCAGGCAAGCAGAACCAAGAGTCTATTTAGCCCCGAAGGTTGTTATTTCCCTAGCATTTTTCCTCAAGGCTCTCTAGAAAAGAAAGTTTGGTAGCTGAGAAGGGAACTTGATTACTATTGCTGTACCAGTAGAACCATCAGATTGCGGAAGTTTGGTGGCAATCGCTGTTTATAAACAGTAAGACCTGACATATTAATTTCCCTTGTTATAGAGGTTAGGGCCACACAACAGAACAGACATTTCAGCAAAGATAATAAATGCTATAGTTCTGCCTGTGTATTCTTTTATATAATACAGGTAATAAGCTATCATTTCAGTTCCCGTAGCCCTTTCTACCCTTCATTTTTATCATACTTATTTCAGCATTCTTCTATCAGCAGCATTTAGTGACACTGCAAAAACATGGTTCAGAGAAGGATGAACTTTTAATTGTGACAAGAAATAAGTTAAGCTTAATTATGCCGTGTAAGTTGAAAAGCTGCAGTTTGTTCTTGTTCCCAAGCCTTTCCTCCCTAATCACAATTCAACACCCTTTTTCAAGCATGGCTATGGATGAACTTCAGGCTGCTAGACAAATAAATTCTTTGGAAAAATGCACATTTTTATTTGGAAATAATGCCATCTCTTTGTTAGATTTGCAGCAATCCTATTTTGCCTCTACTGTTTTTAAGTCGAAAATGAAAAATTATTATAGAAGATGTTTGTGCATCATATTGTGCTGAATGGTATGTAGGTCAGCATGCTGCACCGTGGAAGATAAGGCACAGTGAACAAGTGTTCTATGTACTTACAAGCAAATATCAGTCATAATAGAAGTAGACAGATCTACAAGAGCGTTTTGGCTTTGGAAATGCTTCTTGTCATTAGCATTTTTAAAAAGCTATGAGATTCAGGCCTATCAGCACCGATTCACTGCAAAGCCTGGCTTATACAGGTTGTTATCTGTTCTGTACAGAGGTGCAGCTGGTTAGCAAATGGATTTGCGGATTTTTTCCAGTTTCTTCTTCTTCTTTTTTTTTAAAGCAAGGATGAGTAAAAAGGCAAAGAATCAGGTACTTACAACCCATTCAAAATGTAACAGTTTTGTTTGTATTATAAACCAAACCTTCTGTTTGCTGTTTTTTTTAATGCATTATTTTTAGAAACAGAATAAAAAATATCACGTTTTTGATACCGGAATATCAAAAGTATTCCAGTATTCCCAAGGGCTCAAGTATCCAAAAAGCAGTATCTGGAAGGGGAGGTTTGCATTTTCCCATGATGCTGTTTATGTTGCAGCTCTATTTTGATATGTAAGTCAAAAGGCAATATTTGACATTTAATTTATTTTCTTTCTTTTTTTAAAAGGGATACTGTAGTCACTTGCCGGCTGAGGCAGAAGGGCTATAGTGGCTCTCTCGGAAGGTGTGCAGCCTCCCAAATTGAGTGTTTTCTGGACGCAGTGAAGGGGATGCAGTGATGGCAACTCTTCAGGGGGGTGACCCTGTGACAGTTTGTGGAAGGGTAAAGGAAGGACAGCAGCTGAACAGGTACACTGTCCTTCTCTTCGCTCAACTTTTCTGTTCAGCATCACAGTTTTTACCATGTTTCCATTTGCTTGTCCCTGTTATGTTCGAAAGTTCTTGGTCTTGCAAGAATTTTTTTTTTTTGCAGATGGGACTATTGTAGCTGCAATCAGAGCTAGATAATGTGAAAACCATGATCTCCAAATCTTGTTATAATGGTGCTAGAGACTGAACGGCAACTGCAGGTTGATACCCAGTGCTGAGGTCCTGTTCCATCTTGTTCCAGCCACCTTTTTTATGTTCCTGTTGCTCAGATCCATTTGCTTTCATACATTGCAACTTCTGTACTGGAAAGTCTGCTGTACTTCTGAATACTTCCCAACTGATGGAAATCCCCCGGAAATCAGGGTTCTGAAGTCTGGGCAAAGGCAATCTGCTTCAGCAAGCCAAAATTCCCCTTCAAAGGCATGTTCTTGCAAATCCAAATAGTGTTTATTTGTTAAGAGTATAGTCCCTGCTGCAGTAACACAGGAAGGAAGTGAAGCTTGAAGGCTGGGAACATCATAGATAGATGGGGACAATTAATGTGTTTTTGCTCTCTCATTCACAGTATTTTAATAGCATATTTTAATATTTTCACCAGCCTGACACTCTTTGATGTATTGGGATTGCAGGTTCTATTATTCCTAATAAATATGGTCCAAGGTTGGGAATTCTATCATAAGGGTTATATAGCTATATAGTAAAAAAAAGAACTTCAGAATGATGCAGGTCCAGATCAAAGGCCTATCTAGTCAAGTACATTTTTCATGTTGACCTACAATAAGCTATGGAAATGAGTGACAAGCAAGACATGAGCACAGTAGCACCCTCCCACTTATGTAGCCAGGATCAAGTATCTTAAGTTGCACTTCTTTTATACTGGAGGCAATATCTAGCCATCTGATTGCCTTACCTTCTATACACTTTTAATCCCCTTGTCAAGCTGCACAAGTTGATGCTGATGCTACATTTTGTGAGAGCAGTTTCTGTAATGTCAGTATGATCTGGGTGAAAAAAAAATGCTTCCTTTTTTGTGTCTAGAATCTCCCAATATTTAGCTTCAATGGATAATGCTGGACTGTAATACCATGATAAAATGGCCCTTTCAAATTTGTCCTTTCCCTGCATAATTGTATATCTATTCATCATATTCCCCCTGATTTCCTTCTTTTCTCCTGATTTAAAAAGTATAATCTTTCTAAACTATAATATTTTCCTAGAGATCAAGCAAAGAATGTTGACTGGCCCATTTGTATCTTCATCCTTGTTGACAACCTCAGAAAACTTTAAAACAAGGTTGAACTTGGCTGAAGTGGGTTCTTCTGCAGAAGTATGTATCCTCTCATTCATTAGTAATTTTATTTTTTATTAACATTTTCCTGGAATTTGCCTAAAATATTTGTAAGGCTAATCGGTCTAATGTCCAACTGGTAGAGAGGAATTTGTCAAAATTTCCAGGAGTAGAGCTTAGCTAGAGTGGTCTGGAAGGGCTTTCTTTGCATCTTTGCTGCTCTGTGCATTGATTGTATGTATATTCAGCCTTCCCTCTGGGAACTCAAGGCAGTGAACATGGGGATCTCCTCTCACTGTATTCTCTCAACAATGTTGTGAGGTATATTGATCTGAGAGAGAATGACTAGTCCAAAGTTGCCCAGAAAGGAACTGAATTTGGTGTCCTTTGTCCCACTGCAACATGCTCCTACATCACTACACGGTTTTTCTGTTCCTTGTAACCCTCAATGTACTATCTGCTCACAATGCCTGTTTGACTGATGCTGCTACATTATAGCTGTAAATCATGGGCATTTCTAAGGAAAGGTAAGAAAGAAAGAAAGAAGGGCACCTCCTGCTGGCCATACTTTGTCATTGTCAAACATTTGAACCAGGCCAGGTGATAAAATATATCAGATACATTCATGAAAGTGTCCCTCATTTAGAGAAAAACTATATACAGTCTGCAAAAGCATTTTGAAGTATAGTGTATTATTTTATCCATTTTGTACCATTATTTCCAAATAAAATATAGGATTACAAGACCAAAATAATTGAAATGTAATTTATAGCTCAGCTGATTTCCTAATTGTAGGCAAAATTCTTCACCATTTTGCTGCTTTATTTCTTTAGGATGATGGAATAAGGAACTTACATTATAGTACACCTATCCTAAATCCATCTTGCCCTTCCAACACTATCTTTTTTCAATATTTGCAAATTACAAATAAAGTTAAAACTTCTTTGGGATGCTCATGGGACTGTTGTGAACTTATCGAAGTGGCTCACATTTTAGGAAATTCTTGCAACTAAAGTCTTCAGATATTTACATTAAGAAATGTCCAGTTTCTGGAGGTATCCAAACAGGGAGCCAATACCTAGAAGCTGATCCTAAAATAAGTCTCCCTAAGTAATATAGAAACCAGGGATGTACTGAAACTGGAAAAATGAAGAACACCGAAAACATTATTTCATTTTATGATGAAAAGAAAAAGTAAGTAGAGAAGGGGGGAGGGACCCTCAATTTTCTTGCTTGGAAGAAAAGCAGCAAAGGTAACTGTTATTTCATACTGTGTAAGCATCCAGTTGATTTTATTGATATGAACATATTTATCTGGACTTTCAAAAACGGAAGGTCAGGAGTAACCTCCTATCAGCCTTGCGAGGTAGTCCAGACAAGAAGCACATCCAGGAGTACTAGCTCTATCTTTATTGTAAGGTTGCATTAACAGAATCTTGCAAGTCTGAAAGTACATCTCTCCCCTTCCTCACCTTTACAGTCCAAGAAACTAGGGAGGGTCCTCTCTGAGACATTTGCCATGCCCCATTCCTTCTGAGGGCTCAGCTGCCTCTTATCTGACTGTTGTCTAGTCTGCTGCTCTTCCTCTTGGCTCCTAAGGTCATTCCCACATACCATTACGCCTCCAATATGCTAACTAAATATTAACATTGATACACAGCAAAATGGGATGGACCTATTCCATTCTCTTTAGATACCAAATGCTATTTTGACAAAAAGGATCCCCAAGCCAAGTGGCTCATTTTTCCATGTTCATATGACATGCTAAGCTAAAAGAATTCATGGACAAGGGTGTATATCCTGCATTTAACTCTACTTTCTATCCATTTATGCACTGTATTTTAATCAAGCTCTGTGGCTGGCTAATGTCATGAAAACCTGAAATGGCCACTATGTTCAGTTTCTGGAAGTTGGAATTTGTCTATGAAGCCTATGAAAAATGTGGGGTACAATCTTGGTTTCTGGAAAGCAAACATGGTGTGTGTTTTGGTGCAGATGACACAAAGTTTGGATAAAATGGATCATGTGTGCAGGGGGCAAAATGGCTATTATTAAGCAATTATGAAATCCAGCCTGTTAAAATTCTAGATAGAATTTTAGTTGTAGATAGCTTGGTTCCTTGACTTTGAAACTACGGGAAGTTATGCTTTGGCCATCCTATGCTGGCCATCTCATGAAGATAGACAATGTGATCCTATGTCTGTCTCCTCAAAAGTTAAATTTTACTGCTTTCAATAGGGTTTACCTTTTGGTTAGTAGACACATATATAGCTTGCATCTGTATGTTATACTGAAATTTTTTAAAAGGTTTTTTTAGAAAGAGGGAAATGAAAAATAAACAGGGATGGGGAGGAAACAATTTTCAGTGTTTGAGCTTGCTTTGCTTTATGGAGGAATTCTGTGACTTTTGAAAATGTAAAAATGATTCCAAAGCACATTGGCACCTACCCACAACTGCAGTGTTGACTTGGCACTGCCTACTCCCATTGCTGGCAGTGTGGCACATGGACATCTTTAGGCTTTTTTTGTGCTGTTTTCAGCACAACAGCCAATCGTTGTGGCTGCTCATGAGGCAAGATTGGCAGCTGAAGAACCCAGATGCCAAGCTCTGGATTGTATGTCTGTTAGGTTTGTGGCTGATCCCTTCCCTGGCACTTACCCCGCACTGCAGCAGACTGTGTCGCTATCTATGGAGCTGGTTTAGGGTTGGTCTTCTGTTGGATAGCATGCTTTTGTCATCCCAGTTAGCCTGTTAATTTACCATTGATTCTAAGGAATGGCTTTACAGATATGGCTCGCCTCATTTATGATGAAGAAAGCATACTGCATAAGACAGTTTCCTATTCCATTAAATCACTGAGTACAGCTAGTTTAAGCCCTACTGGCAACCATCTCTTGCATATATGAGATCAGTAAGTCAAACAAGAAAGCCTTTTTGAAGAATGAATTAAATATGGTTCACTTTTCCTTTTCTTGATGGGTGTCTTTATCATAATTTCCCATTTTGTCCCATATATGACTTTGTGATGATGCATTCTATTAACTTCACTTGGTAGATTTCTGTTTAGAAGGAAAAGGTGTATGTCTGATTCATAAAACAGCAGAAACTCTTGTGGAAAAATAAATTCATGTTTATTTATTATTGGATTTATAAGGCTGCCCAACTCAACCACGGCACTCTGAAGAATGTACAACCATTCTAAAACAATAAAGGAATTCACATTTATTCTGGGTAACTGTCTTATCGTACCACAGATGAGGAGCCTTCTTCTTTACTCTTTCCTTTATCTTCAGGCATATATTTTACTCTGCCTTTTTTCCTGATTTCAGGAGCAGGTATGAAAATAATTTGCTCTGATATCCACCACCAGAAAGTTAGAATGTGACTAGTTTTATATCACATTGATGCTGTCCATAGCATGCATGTCTACAAGCCTTAAATAAATATTAAAAGGCCCTAGAATAATGAAAGATTTTGCTGCATAGTAATCAAGCTGTCCTCAAAGATTTTGTGCGCAAATCTGAATATGTATCGTGTGCCAAGATTATAAGAATCGGTAGTTATTGTAACAATAAGTTACAATGGTTGTGTTAATGATTGGTTGTATTAGTGCTTGGGTTAGTGACTGGTTGTATTAACGATTAGGTTTGAGGTTTCTCAGCTGCTTTGTATTTTTTCTAATGTCTGTTCCTTATTTTAGTTTAATTCTGTTCACCACCCAGAGTCACCTGTTGAGATGGGTGGCCATATAAATTGGATAAATAAATAAATATCTGTGGAACTTGGTATGATAGTTGGATTATGAGTAGAATTATTTGTGACCAGGAGACCTGCTCCTTCCGGGTCTTGGATTATGGGGAAGCTTCAGCTTGGGGGTCAGTGACTGGGGAAAGGGAGGGTGTGTAGCCAGGAGTCTCATCTATGCACTCTTATCTAATGATTGGATAGGACTGTTCTAATTCTGTGAACATTTCTCTTTTGCTGAGTCTTTTTTTCTGATACTTCCTTTTTTTCTCTGTGACGTGCTCTGGCTGGGGCTTCAATCCATGGTCGTGCTCGCCATTTTGGTCTGCTTGTCCTTTGTTGTGGGTGCCTCTGGCTTCTACCTGCAATTCATTTATTAGTCAACTGAGCAATGAATAGCTAGAAGCAGAGTTAAGAGACAGTGGCATATCCATACTGTAAGCTTCAACTGCTGTTGTCTTGTGCTCCTGCAAGATTAATTTAAGCCTCTATGATTTAAGAATTTTCTTCCATTTATTTATTTGGCTTTATTCACTTTAACTTTGGCCCCATCAACATTTGAATATAGCTCTTAAAGCCTTTCACAGAATTGGGCAGTAACAGATTCCCTATGTTTGGTATAAATATAATGAACACAAAGAAGTCATTGTTTGCATGTCTTGTGTGATTTATATAAAGACAGACTATGTGCTTTGCTCATTGTCATAAATTGGGCACATTGATATATCCATGTCCTGAGATTCTTCAACTGTATTGGGACTCCAAGTGCCTTCAGCCATACTGGCTAGCAATTCTGGGAGTTGCAGTCCCAACAATTCCTGAAAGGGAGCAGTTTTGCAGAAGGTCACTCTAACACATGGTTATGAAGTTTGTTCATAGGATTTCTACTGTCCCATTTGATGCTTGGGACAGCTAATTATATATATTTAAAATGGCATAAAAATAGTTTAAGTACTATTGCAACTAACTCAGATTGAAGCTATCTGTCTGAAAAAGAAACTCTTGACTCTTTTCCTAAATCCCCAAAGACAGAAGAATATTAATGGCCTGACTATAAGTAAAACCAAGTCAATAAATGAACAGGTTTCTTCCTTAAGCACTTAACACTTTCTTCCTTATGCAATTAATGTATTGTGTAAATAGCTTGATTTCTCTTCAGAAACCTCTCTGAAACAAAGTGTCAGAAATCTTTATTAGAAAGCTATTTACAAAGAAACATGAATTCTATATCACCAAGATAAACAAAAATAAAGGGAGGGGGTATTTTAAAATTATATCAATAAAATTAAAAAGGCATAGAATCAATGGATCAACTTTTGATGCTTGTGATACTTAATAACTCCTATGTAGTTTAATTTTAACAAGAAACTTGGCAACGATTAGATCATAAAATGACTAAATGCTCCTTAATTTGAAAAAATAAATAAGAGAAGCTAAGATAATAAAACTCCAAAGGTTGTTGCTGCACAGATATAAAACTTCTTCCCAAAATGTTTATATAAGATGTTTTAATTAGGCAACTAAAGCTATATCTGATAGATTGGAACAGCTTATTCTGTGGGGTAAATAATGTGCATTTAAAAATATTTCTAAATCCATATCCCTCTCAATTGCTCAAGCTATTCCAGTCCACTGAGTAAATAATGTATGTTAAAAAATTTATAGCTCATATGATATGTAAAAAAGCTGCCTCTCTTCCATACATTTTAGACTTAACTGTACGAATAGCTGTGAAGTAGTTCAAGTCCCAAATTATAATGTCACATTTTCTTTAACCTCTGAAGAAGGTTTTCTTGAAATAAATAGCAGGCTTCTTCTATGGACAAAATTCAGTGGCATGATACTGTTCAATAATCTTTTCTCAAATATCTCCCATATACTTTTTACATTACTTTTTATATTTCCCTATAAATATGGGTGTGTATTCTCTTTCTTCATTACGCAATTTTCTTTTTTCTGAAATGTGTAAGTGGCCACTCCATGTCTATCTCTAGAATGATAATCTGTAATATAAACAAAAAGTTTTCCTAAGTTCTGAGGTGCATAGAAACCTAACCATCCTGCATTATTTTATATGTCATGTATGGATTCTTGCCAGCCCAAAAAAATGAGAAGGCTTATATACCAACCTATAGGTCAGATATTTGCATGTTTGCTTGCAAAATGGTGAAGGTGACTGTTAATCAAAGCAATAATTAAATCCAACAGAGGTTTGTATTCTCTGCGCTTTTTTTTATAATAGCTTTATTACATTTTAAAAGAACAGTAAAAACTAACAAGAACTAATATTAAGAAAAAGAAAAAAGAGATTAGAAAAAAAGGGATAGTAGGGATCAAGAGTGCAGAAAAGAAGAAAAGAGACAAAAGAAAAAAAAAATTGACTTCCGACCCTCCTTGCAACAGATATAAGTAACAATGTACATCAAACTCTTGCTCTAAATTTACAACTTCCATTATTTCTATTAACCCATTTTATTTCTAATCATCAAATCCATACGACATAATTTCATTTTTTTCTGTTTCCCACAAAAAGTCCCCCCCAAAAAGGTTTCCAGTTAGCATTAAAATTACACAATGTCTTATCTTGAATCAAAGCCATCAATGTTGCCATCTCAGCCAACTCCATTAGCTTTACTATCCATTCTTCCATTGTAGGTAGTATCTTATCTTTCTACCTCTGTGCATATAAAAGCCTTGCTGATGTTATCATATATAAGAACAAAGTTTTTTCAAACTATTTATCCTTCAAGCCCAAAAGGGAAGTCTTTGGTTTTGATTGAATATTAATCTTTAAAAACTTCTGGATGAAAATATTTATCTCATTCCAATTTTTTTTTTTTTTTGGTTTTTTACAGGTCCACAAGAGATGATAAAACGTCCCTTCTTGTTGTTCACATTTCCAACATACATTTGAAGTATCTTTGTACATTTTAGATAATTTTTCTGGTGACAAGTACCAACGATACCTCATTTTATAAAAGCTCTCTTTAAGATTATAACACAATGTGAATTTCAGTCCTTTCTGCCACATATTTTCCCATTATTCCACCTGTACTGTCTGAACTTCTATTTGAGAGCACAACTGGATATACAATCTCTCTCCCCTCCTCCCTCCCTCCCTAACAACAAAAGTGGCTAGCAGGATTAAAAACAAGGGATTTAAAGCAGTATTTTTAAAACGTGGCAACTTTAAGATGTGTGGACTTCAACTCCCAGAATTCCTCAGCCAACATGCTGCTTTAAAGCATCAGTAACTGTTTCTGTATGAAAACAAGTGCTAAGTGAATAATAAAAGAAGCAGCAGAGAATACATGTAGACATTGAGAACATATTTAAAACTTTTCAAGGTGCACTTTGAAAGGGTTGGGAAAATAAATGCTAGGTGATTCTGTGGGGAGGATAGTCAACCACAGGAGTGCCACCACTAAGAAGACTCAGCCATAGCCATCCATATCTCTCACCTACTGCAGGCCTCTGAAGAGCTTCTGATGATGTTTTGGAGTCCTAGCAGGCACATACAGGAAGATTCCAAGCATCAAGGCTTCTGCATAAGCGGGTCCGGTAGTATATGGTAAATCGCTGCTAGAATTATATTAGCATAATTTAACCCAAGGGTTTGTGATGAATAAATGCCACTCAGCAGATTCCATGATCCCATCTTCCCCGTTGGGCAGATCCCTCCGGTTGGTGCAACTTACTCCTTTCCATGTGCATTTTTACATATTTTTTGAGCTCCTAAGCACCACGATTCTGTACGTTTTGTATCTGCTAGCCTTAGCATTTACTGCCTATGAAACCTCATAAATCTACTTCATTTTTCTAATAAGACATGAAAGTCCTTAATTGGCCTTAATGAAATGCACTTAAAGGGCAATAAACGTGTTTAAGCCCCTCTTTCAGGGTGAGCTACAGTACTCTCACTCTGCTCTGCTTTAGCCTTTGTGGTAATTAATCACTTATTCATATGTGGCACATCAGTAACAAGATCAAGCAACTACTGCACAATTGCATGATAATAAGCTGCTCATATATGTGTCAAGATTTAGCAATCCTTTTAAAAGCCTAATTTAAACTCATTTTACAACTAAGCCGACTGTTTCTCTGAAGCATTTTTATCCGGGATCTTTTTACATATTTCTGTGGAAATGTTTCCTCCCACCCCCACCTCATTTGTTTATAGAGCTCAGTTTGCCCTGAATCCATTTATGGCTCCAGAGTGAATTTCAGCAGGGTTTTTGCATCAGTAGGAAAAGCTTTTGTTGCAGCCTTGGTGCATAAATGAATATGACACTATAAATTTCAGTCAGCTGTCAGTCTGTGTTACAGACGGACCTATTAAATCAAAAGAGGTTCTATAATCATCCTCTCTATTACTGGACATGAATTGGTATGGGGATGGCCGTTTTAAGACTCTGAGACATCCAGGAGCAAAATGTAAGTTTGAGTCACTTTTTCTCCATGTTTTTTTCCCCTCCTTTTTTCTCCATTCAAATCAATGGCCCAGTAAAGAAGAACATGTGAAGAAACTCAAAATTGTGAAAAACTCTTGAGATTGTAAGTTTTATTACCTTAAATAAAAGCCATTAACCCATTTCATAATTTCAAATAGTCACATTTCTAACATATATTAGAGTGCCTTTATACATTCTAGATAATTTCTCTGGCGTCATGTGCCAACAATACATCATTTTATAAAAATTCTCTTTAAGATCATAACATAATGTAAATTTCACCCCCTTTAACCACATATTTTCCCATTGATCCATCTGTATGTTATGGTACAATATAGTTAAAGTTAATGTGGATTTTAAAAATCATTTTATTAGACATGCCATATTGAGAATATGGAATAAATATAAATCCAGGTTGTGCCCAAAAACACCTTTATGGATCTCAGCTCAGCATTTCATAGAAGAGAAACAGCAGACAAATGATTGACATACCAGGAACTATTGGAAAACCATCAAGGGGAATTTGAAGAGAACAACTAATAGCAGAAAGATATAGTTATCAATGGTTTTCCCATTTACAGTTATCTGAAAGATTTAAAATGGACAAAAAGACTTGTGGTATGGAGCAAAGTAAAAATTGAAGTACTATTGCGCACTGATGATGAACATGTAACTGCTAAAATCTATAAACTTTTGTTGAAATTTGAAACAGAGGAAGAACAAGTTAAAGAATGTATGATAAAGTGGGCTAAGAATTTTTGTTATATCATAATTTTAAATATTGTATTATATTGGAAGGGTCCCTTCTACAGGTGTAACCCAGGCAATTGGGCTTACCTAGAGATCTTGGCTTTGGGTAGCAGCTTCCTGGGAAGACCATCTTCCTGAGTTAACCAGACTAGTTCTTTCTTTGTTGTATTTATTGGAGGCCCCATTAACTTCAGCCTTGTTCTGAGGAAGCATGCAATCTTAACTGTGATGGTGATTGCAGAGCAAATTTTCTTCAAGCACTGGTCCACCACTCTGTTTAAAACTAGAATCCAAAATCATTCAGTTGGGAAGGCACTAGACTTCCTTGATTGACAAATGGTTTTTCTAAGGGTTGGGGAGAAACAAGGGGAAGAAGCTTTGGAAAGGGGAAGGCTCACCATTATTGTGCACCCCCTGGCACATTCCCATTGCTCCACTAGAACTTAAGATATATGTTGCTGTCTTTGCCATGATTTCCAGAGTAGCAATACTGAATGAGGTTGTTCCCAAGAAATTCAAAAATAATTGATTGGGTTTTAATTATTTGGTTTGGGGTCATACTGAGAACTTTTCTTTATAACTCAGATACTATGGGAGTACAACATGTCCAGTTGCTCTAGTCTGGAATCTATCCTGCTTATGAAAAATAGCATTCATGGAATTGAGCTGAAATATGCCGATGGGCACTTAGGGCTGCACTGGAAATGCCTTATGATCCAGAGTATTGTATTTAAAAGATAGGTTGCCTATCATCTTGTGTAGTGTGATAATTAAAAGCCTTAAAAAACATGACTGCTGATAACATGGGCTATACTAACTGAACCTGCTTGAGAAACTGCCCTGTAGTATCATCCAATGCTAGAATCTCCATTTAAGCACTGCTTACTCCTATGAATGATTAAATCCTTAATTTGGAATGGCTAAAAGTAAAAACAAATGAGAAGGAAATTATTATTATTATTATTATTATTATTATTATTATTATTATTATTTAACAAATGGCATCTTGAATAGTCTTGCTCAGTACAGAATTTACATATGATCTTTCTGGCCAATGCTCTTCCTGCTAGAGTGACAGATGGTCAATATACCGCTTTCCTTTTGAAGATTGAGTATGTATTTGCTCAAACACAGAGGTTGAGTCTGTTTCACACTTCCTTTTAAAGTGTCTACTGTATTCACATTGCTGATCAGAGCTAATACAGAAGCTCTTGAGTATGATAAACTCTACTCATGACAAGGAGATTAAGCTATTCTTATTAAATGATCAATACCTAGGAGTTCTGAAAGCAGTAGCAAAATGTTTATATATAGCCATAAGTTACAGAAACCATTTGGTGCCTTCAGTGAAATGTTAACTTTATAGGGTTTCTTCCTTTTACAGGTAGTCCCGGGTTAAGAACATCTGGCTTATGGACAACCTATAGTTACAAATGGGTTACTGACTCAAAATGGTGGACAGCACTTTCCCCCGCACAGCTGATGAACCATCAAAGCTGCGCAATGCCTCCATGAGCATTATGAAGTAGTCCATGCATTTTTAATATACTGTACAGCCTGTAAACCATTGTGTGGCTTCAGCGGTTTGTCGACTCAAGGAAGAATGCTGTTCGCGATTTTGCCTCACAAATGCCCCTTCTGGTATGCAAGAAGAGGCACGAATGGCCCTTCTGTATGCAAGACAAGATGGAATGGGAGCACTGTGTTAACCTTTAATCATAATCTTTTTTCTTTTTTTCTCTGTCTAAACTGTTTTAAGAACTATACACATACACATACACAGATTCTCTCTCTCCCTCTTCAGACTAATTGATGCTAAATATCTATTCTGGCTTACATACAAATTCAAGTTAAAGACAAAACTTAGGAATGGAACTTGTTCTTAACCAGGGACTGCCTGTATATACCTATGTACTGTTGTACATGCATGTAATAACGGTGTGCTGTATTTTAAATTCTGTGACTTGGTCTTGGGCCGCAAATAAATAAATAAATAATCTTCCTGGCCAATAAACACTGTGGAGTTAAATGGTCTTTTCAAGGCCTTGTGACCTTTTCAGGGTCATCTAAAGGTATACATTTTTTTTAAAGTGAACATAATCATGTTCCTAAGCACAACACAAGAAAATAACAGGAGTAGAGAAGACAGTAAGTAGGCAACAATAAATTTAGAAAACTAGAAGGGGGGTGGGGTGGGGTGGGGGAACCCTAACCATCCTTGGTCAGTCACTGCTTTATCAGCTAATCTGATTTGTCATTCATTTACTCTGGGCAACTGGACAATAGGATTTTCCATGGGCCACAAACAATGACATAAAACAGCAAGATGGACTGTATTTTACTGATACATAATATAAAGGGCAGCAGGGGACCAGTCAAAGCCCAAAATTGTGAGACTGTAATTTTTTACACTAGTTTAATTTCCTAAAACAAAATATTTAAGAGATGGAGGTATTAAAAACAAGTCATCTCACATTGGCTGTCATAGAAGTAAACCCTAGACCTATTCTTTCTTAGAATTAAATTAATACTTATGAGTAATTGCATTGTTTCAACATTTTATTATGACTTATGTTCTAGCTGCTCTGCCTAAATTGAAGTGTTCCTGGTCCTATTTTTTCCTACTACTAATAAAAATAAAAGGCATAATAATTTAGGATGTGTTTGCATTCTCAGGCCCTTTTAGTTTCAGGGCTGTTTATCTGATGAGGGAGATGGACCCCAGACAGGAGCCTTATTTCACATTGTGTGGAAAAATATAAATCAAGTGGGAGGAAAAGCTAACCCTTTGCACGCACAATTGACATTATTAATAGAAAGTCTTATCATTTCTTTTTAAACACAAGTAAGTAGAAATGTGCAAAAATCTATAAAGACTGCCCTTCATTTTCATTCATATGCATTACCATAATTACAGTATATTAATATATTAATAAGCATCTCCTAATTACTCGGTGATTTCCCATAATGCTTAAAAACGAGAGGGAAAATGGCTTTATTGATGATGGACAGGAATTATAATTTTCAACCATGACAGAAAATGATTTTTCTTTCTGTAGTGATTATCTCTGAAATCAGATATGGTAAGATCCTTATTTAAAAGTTTGAAAGTATCAAACAGGCAAAATAAGAATATTGTTTGATTTTCAGAAGCTGAAAGAAAGGTTTTTTTCCCCAGTCATGACTTTTCTTATACTTGAATGGTATATTCAGATTAAATATAAAGTATATTGCCTATATGAGACTGGAAAATATATTCAGCCTTATTATCTTAATACAGTTCTATGAAGCAACTCTGTTTCATCCTTGTACTTGGTATGCATCTGTATACATTATTGGTAGATTTCAGTATTGACACAGTGCCTTCCATTCCACTGACTGTCTTATTTCAGGAATCTCATATGCACCAAGACTTCAAGCAGCACCATGGTTAAATAATGAATTTATTTCAGCCTCAGAATTTGTTATCATATGCAAGTTTGAACTGTAAGTTTCTAAAAATCAGTATCACATATTAATTTGAACGTCTGGCTAGAATTGGGGGAGCCCAAATTAAGCTAATTTCGACTTAGCGCCATCTTTCTAAAATAGGATAAAAGTGGGAAAATGCATACACAGAATCTTACTCTGACATTATTTTAGGCCAGTGGACACATTTAGAGTTTTGCAAACATGTCATAGGTGTTGCAACATGGCTGCTATGATGAACATGGCCACATTAATTTACCATAAGGCAAATTGATGAGATTATACCCATCTCATGGTAGAATAGAATGGGATTTAAAAATATAATAAATGAATGTGATCAGCAGTTTTATTATAGGCCTAATAAATTAAGGCTTTTCCCCAAGCATCTCTACCTCACTTAACTAGGTATGTTATAACTTTAAGCATTTTAAAACAACTCCCCCCCCCCTCTTTTGTCTTCTTTCCCGTTTTTATTTTTATAACTCAAGGTGCCATTGTGCCCTGTAATTGCTGTATTAGATTCCATACATTTCTGACCTTTCACACCCTGGTTTAGAACAAGATTACTTAACTGTCAGTTGGGACCCTCCATGAGATTATGAGAAACTGAGCGGGGGGGTGGGGGGTGTTGCAATTTTTTAAAAAACTGATCTGGCTTGTTTAGGCAAAGCAGGAGCACTGTCAAAACTTACTCTAGACTTTGCTCCCTATTTTAGCTGTGTGTAAGCTTGCACTGGGGAGTTGTCTTCCTGTGAAGTTTGAGAAGCCCTGTGATATACAGATTAACATGTAATTATTAAAACTAATTGGTATACAACTGGTTTAATTTGGTTCAGGGAGGAGGGGTTACACAAAGTCATCCTTCATTTTAGGAGGTCACACCAGCAGGGCAAAATCTGAGAACTCCTGTGTGGCAAGATTAAGAATTCTTCCTTTCCTCAGTCCTTTCATGTTTCTTAATAAAATATTTTCTGGTTCCTTCATATTTCCTAGCTGTGACCAAGTAGGATTTCAAGCGGTTGTGTAATTCACTTTGATTCCTGATTTTGTGGGATTGTTTATACTATAGTTTCCCAGTTCAATTATCATGGAAATGTACAATGAGGGAAACAGGAGGAAAAAGAGGGAATATTGAGGAATTGAAAATATGCCATTTGAAAGCTGCAGTGTCTTCAAATTATTGTCATTTTGCAACCTCCATTAGAATCCTAGTCAAGCATTTTTTTTTTAAAAGCTGTTAATATTAAGACAAAATTAAAATTAAGAGAAGGGTTACTTATGTTTAATATGCCCATCAGTGGCAACTTCCTTTATTGTGCCTAGGTATATGGGCAAAATCCTGCCACTTCAATATTAGCTGAAAACATGTCCTGTACCTCATCATTCACCTCCCTGCTATTAAAAGCGTCAGGGCTCTGTGCGTAGGGCAGGCAGTGATTCCAGCAGTAAGACCAGAGGTCATGGGTATAATGTGGAGATTTAAAATCCCTTACTGCACAGTTTTGACATTTTATGAGAGATCTGTAAAATATAGCAGTTTTTCAGGCACAGAGGTAGAAAGCCTTGTCTATTCAATTTGGAAGCTGGGTGGGAGAAAGGTTATAGTGGCTGAATTTTCCCATACGTTTGAAGTATCCAGCTGGAAGTTGATCTTCAGTCACTACAGCTATGCACTGCAATTACTACTTTTTAACTTGAGGACTGTGTTCCAGTATGGAACCAATTGTGGATTGGTGTGATCACATGGTAGCTGGTTTTAAGGACCATGGTAGTAGTTTTTTGTGTGTGTTAGTCATTAGCAGTGCATTCTCAGGATGATGCTAAGATAAGCTCCATATCCTTTGTGTTGATCTCAGTTGATCATGTTAATCTCTGGGCTTTCCTCCACTGCCGAGTGCTCTTCATCCCCTCTTATGTTTCACAAAATTCAATCAGCATAAAAAATTGTGGTGCCCATTGCTAGTCCTGTCTCTAAAGACACTGTTCTGCTCTTCAGATTCAGGGCATGTTAATCACAGCTATTAGGTAAATCCTCTGACTTTGCTCCCCTCCCTCATTCTCAGTGTCACCACCCAGAAGGAATCCACCTGCCAGTCACAACCCTGCATATTCTTCCATTAAAAGGAATTTGTTACCCTGAAAGAGGCTGTGGGCTGATTTTCTATGGTGGAAATCCAGTTGAAAGAAGTGGACTCTCCCACTGCTCCTGAAAAGTATAGCCCTGGAGGACAGAACCAAGGACTGGGGCAACAACTGAATGGTCAATGAAGCATGCCAGATGGCACCCATGGAAAAACTGCCAAGGCTTGTTGCCTGTTTAAGGAGGAAAACACTTTTTAACACCAGAACTGCTAAGGACAATTATCTGCTTCAGTTATGGGTTTGGGATGAAATGAAAAAAGGAGGACATGGCAGAAAAAAGAGACGGCTACGGCATGGGAAGTGGAGGAGACAGATTTCTGGGGAAGAAATGGCACACTGAAGACAGCTCTGTGAAAAGCAAAGCCAACAACCATGGTGGAATGAAGTGCCGGCGAGTAGACTGGCTCTTCATAATTCCTCTCTGGATAAGGAGAGGACTTGAGATCATCTATAAATGCTCCAGACACAAGGAGACCACCTACAAGTGCTCCTCACAAGGAGACCACAAGACAGCAGTCTCCAGTGGGTTTAGAGCTCTGGGAGACAAGGGAATAGCCATCTTGTTTAAACTGTGGTTGGCACCTTTAAAAGGACACTGGGTTCTCATACTTCCTTTTCTAATCACGGTTGTAAATTGCTTGTTAACTGCTTTTCAGCTATTAGGAACCTTTGGATCAACAAGTTTTACAGCACTGGGTGAGTTTCCTTCAGTGCTTGGTGAAAGAAGTTTAAATACAATTTTAAGGACTCAAACTCAACTTAGTAATGCAGAATGAATCAAAATATTTTAACATTGGACATATTGAAGGATATTTTTGAGCAATAGACCACAAGTTAATTTTAAGAGTGTCTGCCTCTATAGATAAACTGTGTTTAAAAGATGCTATGGAAGAGGAACAAGTATTACCTGACATGACTGAGACTGATCTGAAAGTGGATTTAAAAATGGCAGGCTACAAGAATGACATGGAAAAATATGTTATACTGGACATACAAAAGAAACTGGCTGATCTCTTAATAATTAAAAGGGATATACAAATAATGAACCAAGAGAGTGACCTGGATAATTTTCCTATATTGGATTTAACAAAAGAGGCTTTTAAAGCTTTGAAGAATTATCTCTGTTCTCAGCATGTCATGGGAAGAAGAATTGGAAATGAAGATGATTGTGGATCATAGATGAACTGGTTTTGAGAGACTGAGAAATGGAAATGCTCTTAGTTATCATGGGATTGATTCCAAAATATAGCATTTATCTTATCTTATAACCTCCCAGAGTGGCTCTTTGAGTGAGATGGGCGGTGACTAAATTTGAAATATAAACAAACAAATAAATAAGAGTGGATCAAAAATAATGCATTTCCAGGTAAATTGACGTCAAATGTATAGCTTTGTTTTAAAAGTAAATTATCAAGTCAGAATCACAACGTATCTGCCTATACCTGTAATCTGCATTTCAGTTTAAGTAAAACAGAGAAAACTGTTGAAGACCACACTTCCATTTCTATATCACAGAACTGCTGTTCATATTTGCCTCTTAAGCAAACTCACTCTCTCTCATCTTCCCATGCCAAAAGATATAACGGAAGATTAAAACACAGAAAATATCTCTGAAAATGTTTGACGTTGTAATGTATGCCTCTTTTCATGCTCTTCAGAAGCAGGCTACACAAATCAGAATACGTTATGATAAAATTTGGATTTATGTTGTTGCCTTCCAACTCTTTATTGCTATACTTGGCTGGCTTCTGACTGTGGCTGCAAGATATTTGTTGCTGTGTATTAAAAAGGGGATGGAAGAGAGTCACTTCTGCACATGTGGATTTGCTGCACATCATGCACTGAAGATCACAATCTGGCCAATAGATGTGTTTCCAACAAATAAAAAGAACAAGACCCAATATTGTATTATTCTGATATGATAAAACATCAGTGTGTCTTGGGAGGCGCTCACTTTGAAGGAAGTAAAGTAGAATAGTATGTAGGATTTGGGGAGTTGGGTTGGTAAAGATTTGTACATTTCATATGCTAAAATGTACCCAAGGAGATAAGAAATGAAAATAGATGCCATGATTGGGTCAATTCTCTTTGGTGTCATATATTTGGAAATTTGATAGCCTAGTTGCTGACAGTACAAAATAGCCACATTTCCTGTTCTTATCTCATGCCTTGAATTTTACTATTTATTTCTTATACTTTTTCTGAGCTCTGCATAATATTGCTTGTCCCAGAAAGGAGCAGCATGATGGGTATGTATGTTTCTATGCATATAGAAAATAATCTTGAATCTTTCTAGCCCAATCTCCTTTTGGAAGCTGTAACAACTGAGGCATAAAGGAAGAGCTTCCCCCACTTTTCACTGAAAGAGCAGAGAAAATGGACATTCCCAGCAAGTAAAAGAGGTAATTGCATTAGGAAGCTTGACAAACATTAGTTATGCCTACATTGGCTAATTCAAGGGTTTTTCCCTCTACTTAGTTGTTTGTAATAAAAATCCATGTAGATCCTGCACTGTTTCAGACAATATGAATTACATTCTTAACCTCATGTGTCCTTGGCCATAAGCCTATGGAAAGTATAGATAAGAACTATCTTTGGATATGTCAGTTGTAGAAAAAAATTAGGGCCAGAGAAGTGGATTAGCTGCCTGCTTCTTTCTGTAATACAGAGACAAAAAACAAGATGCCATCCAGATGTTTTAGACTGCTGCTTCTATTAGCTCTAGACAGGAACTGTGGGAACTATTGACCAAATCTTCTGGATGACATCAGTTTCTCAGTCCTTTGATTTAATATGCATATTCCTGTGGTTGAACAAGTCTAAGCATCATCAAGTAGTTAGCCCTTTGTTGTATCTTACAAATTTTTTTGCATGAACTTTTCCAAATACTAAACGTGTATCACTGACTGAAGGGAACTTTTGATTGGGCAAGAGCTATCATGCAAGATGTTCCCATGTATGGATATGCATATCTGAGGAACGTCTATAGTTCATGTTTTACAGCCTTGGTATCTTCACCTGAAAAGAAGATACTTCCTAATAATGAGAAAGAGCTCTGCTTCAGAGTAGACATTCCGAGGCTAAATGGACGAATAATTTAGGGCTAGGAGATCTAGATTGCATAACTCCAGATAGCCACCAGATGGCAGCAAAGGATTCTCTCTCTCTTGTGGTAAACCCTATTTTTGCAGACCAGAATGGGTAGCCCTAAAATAACTATAACCAGTAAGAGGCAGGTAACTATCTATATCTTCTCCACCAACCTACGGGTTACCAGCCATGGATATCTGCAGGCTCTTCTTGCTTCTGTCAAGAGCATCATCATACTGCAAGCTCTACACCTTCTGGATGTGTATGCAACATCACAACATGTCTACAGAAGAGGTGGGACTTGCATCATGTTGGCACAACACTGCTTCATCAGACTGACCCATTTCACCTCACTCTCCCACCAAAGACTCCATTGTTACCAGCTAGTGTTCCCACTCTATTCCTGCACCTTTGACTGAAATTTGATCTGATATTATACATAGAACTGTCTTAATAAACAAATGTGCACACAAGCCTATTTAGTAGAGAATACTGAAAGGACCACACAGCAAGTCACAGAGCAGGGTGATCTGAATGCTCCTCCTTCCAACTCCAATACTGACATTTTTGCCCAAAACTGGTGTACTATTAAAATAAATAAATAAATCAGAGCAAGGACAACTTTGACCTGGAAGTTAACTCCTTCGCTATTAAAAAGGGACTGGAAGTCCAAATTGCCATATTGATATTCCACTTACAGTCCACTGTTTCTCTCCTTATATGTACCGTGAGCTATCTAATGCTATATTTTAATGGATTTTTGGAAGTGCAAAAAGCCTCTCTTTGTTTTTATTTCAGAAATATACTGGGATGCATCTGCATATTGGGGATTTTTTTTCTCCCTCCAGCTCACATCATAAAGAAGCAATGATGCTCACATTGGTTATCAGAGGAAAAATACATATTTCACTCTCCCAGGCTTTCTTTGAATAAAGAAATTCCAAACTGAGCTCCTTAAAACATCAATGTTGCATATTATTCCCCTGATATATGTATACATCTTTATAATGTTGCACTTTACAAGCAAAACTCTTGAGTCTTTTTTGATTGGTAATCACAGAGTTTCCCTATTAATACAGCAAAAAATGTAAAGAGCATAAACATTTTGCCAACTCTCTATATGTAGATATCCATCAGCAGCAGCTTTAAGCATCTTTATGTTTCACCCATCTTGCATTTTATAGGCTTATAGGGGGAGAAAACAGTATCAGAAAACTAACTTCAATGACTTACATTTGATGGATAAATCCTGCTATCTTGGATATTAGATGTACACAAGTTACATTTCATCACCATCGTAATTCTGTGTCAATAAAAGGACAAAATTGCCTCCATCTGTTTTTTCCATTCTGTCCCCAATGGCTAGGCTATTTTAGTCTAGGCTAAAATAGAGATGGGCAGTTTATAGTTGTGCATTGTAGGATTTGAGCCATAGCTTGTGCATGTTGTGGAAACTAGGCCAACCACATTAAGCCCTAATATGGTTTAATTGTTTGGGCATAGCAGGTTATGTGAACAGAACCATTGTATTTTGTTACCCCTGGTTTAGAGTTTTGTGTGTGGTATGAACTCAGCCAATTTTTTTTTTTTTTTTGGTATTTAGATGATGCTCTTGGAATAAATTAAAGGCACAGAATATTTAAAAGCACATCAAACAATGGAGAATGTCTGGAATTAATAGCAAAATAAATACCTGAAAAGGAACTAAACCCTTCCTAGATCCATTGCTTATCACATTTAGTCCCTGTCCTAACATCCAGGAGTTAATTGGAGTTTACTGGAGTTTAGCTGGGCACATATGTTCCTGGACAGACCTACAACTCAGTATTGATGGATGGTACTTTCTCCCTAAAGGACACTTGTGATGTTAAAATCAGTTCTATACTTTATCCAATACTTCCCAAATTTGGTGCCCTCCAAATTAGCTTTGAATTATGGGAAATGAAATCCAGGTCCAGTTGGACTGGAAGTCTGCTTGGATTGCATTTAACTGAGAAATACAACACTGGGATGTATTTTTGCTTTTTTTTTCTGTTACTGCTCTCTTGGTTTTTTGCCCCCGCTACCTTGTGATTACTTCTGCCCTCAACCCCAGTATCATGTAGCATTATTTCAAGGAGGATCTGGAAAGAAGAGCATTCTCAGTGAATATAACAGCTTAGGTATGTTATATCTAAATGTTGTACATTATTGCCTCACAGTGGATTTCCATTATTTGGTATATATTGCTTTATCTTGATACTGTGTCATATGCTATAACTTAATTCTTCTTTGATGATCAGATACTTGTCTTTGCTTGATTTCCTCTTCCCTCCTCATTTATTTTTTTCTTTTGTGCTGTACCTTTTATGTAATAAGCCTGTGATTGACATGGTGTTTGTAAGTAATCTAATATACAATGCTATGAAAGTTTTTTTTAACTAAAGAATAAAAAACTTTAAATAATTAGATAATTAACTAATTAACTATATAAACATTGTTTTATGATTTTGACTGTTTTTATGTTTTTATTATCATATTATCATATAACTTATTCTATTCTGAATCGCTTTAAAAATCAATTGATGACACAGTATGTTATGAATATTAGACATGAATGAATGAATGAATGAATGAATGAATATACATTAAGTTTTATCTGTAGTATTCTTAAAATAATGTCTAAATAGAAGATTAACAAATCACACTATGGGAACACACCCTGTGTTTGATTTTAGATAGTAAGTTCCTAATGCATTTTTTCAAAATAGGACTACTCTGAATAATTACTGGAAACTAAAGCTTTGCATATGATGCCCTCAGTTCCCTAGTCCAATGCCACCTAAGATTTAGAATCCTAAGGGCCTCCAAGTGAAGACCACAGGCATGTTTGTTTAATCTGGCTTTTCCCACATACCACCATGTATTAAGACATGTGTTAATATTTGTTTAACCACAAGTGCTACTTCATAAACAAATACGTATTATATTATGCTGATTGGAAATTCTACATACAACATATTTTTTCATTACCTTCAGTAAAAAAAAAAAAAATAGTGTTCACTTGAGTGAGTTCAAGATAATAATTAATGAATAAAATGAGATTCTTCCTCCTCTCCATATTCTAACCAGATAGTAGTTTGGGGAGGGGAAGATGTGATTGTAGGTTGTTAATTATTCTTTCCAGAGATACCAAAAATCCCTGTAAGTCTAAGCAAAACAGCCAATCCACTTGTTTAACTTTGATCATCACCTTTTCACTCCCCTAATGCCAGTTGTTTATGACTCAATATCTAACAGCAAAAATTCTGGTGGAACGTTAGTTGGCTGCATGCAATTATCTCCAGTTGCTTTTAGTCACAATCTAATTTCCTAAGGAACAAAGTTGACCCAGGGCCTGCTCTTGATCTTCTTGAACACCTCTCATACAAAGCAGCCTGTGTAGATACTTGAACTGATACTACGATGTTAGAAAGGGAATTGCCACTCTCCCTGGGTGCCATTCCTCAGTGCAAATTGCCTCTAGAGCTTTTTTTAACTATGCACAACATTTCCCCATTAAGAGCAACTGTAGAATATATGTAGATAGGCATCACGGGGAGGCTAGGGCAAGAAGGTATTGATGGAATCATATCTTCCATTTAAGGCAAAGACCATCCATCAGCTGCTGCCTTTTGTAAAAAGATAAGCTTTGGAAACCGTCAATCCCAGATCGCCATTTTTATTTTAACCCAACATTTGCCCTATTTATAGTTCTAGCAATTTAAATCTCTCCATCAATCCTAGTGTTTTTCAAACTTGGCAACTTTAAGATGTGTCAACTTCAACTCCCAAGTTTGAAAAACACTGATCTATCCTATTCCTAGAGTAGATATAAAGCTCAGATCATTGCTTATATTATTTTACCTATTATATCTGTCTATTCAACTGCATTGTCTGACAGAGCTTGAAACTCAGAATATACATTAAGTGGTTTCTTATGAGCAGTGGCACAAATAGTCTCCTATGAAGCTTTCTCCAACGTTATTATATAATCTATAGTTACTGCTGCAGGAGGATTTACCATTTAGCTATATGGAGCTGGATTGCTGGGTTTATCTATATTGAATTATAGAGGAGCCAAAAAGAGGTTCTTTAGATGACTGTTGAGAGGGTATGATCTACCACAAAGCTAGTAGACAGATGTTATGGTCCTTTTAGATGTTATTAAGCCTTCCGAGCTTGTCTCTATAATCTGAACACAGGTTTTAGATTTAGAAAAGAAGCATAGGCATTATATGGAAGAATTTCAATCCTACATTTCTCTACAGTATTAGAAGAAACCCTCGATTAAAAGAATGCTGGAATACCACTCTCCGTATTCCACAGTAGTTTCTTTCTGGAGGAGCAATCTTTCCTTCAATATATAGAGATATTGCAATCTCTCCTGAAATATAAGACACAGGAAAATGGGGATGGAGAATACACCAATAAGATGTCATTAGGACTTATGGACAGACTCATGGAAGGTTAGAAAATATTCATGGAAGGTTGTTTTTATGTATTGTAACTGCAGCGAGTGTATTATATTCACGAAGTTGGAAAGGTTCAGAAATACCTACAATGGAGGAATGGCTGGTGAAGATGACTGAATTTGCAGAAATGGCAAAATTGATTTGTTTGGTTAGAGAAAAGACAACAAGTACATTTATTAGTGACTGGAAACCCTTTATGGACTTTTTGTTGAAAATGGAAAAAAAATGAACTAGTGATTTATGGATTTGATGATTAAGAAAGGATAAAATATGGGGAGAAAGGAATCATGATGTAACCTTAAAGAGGGAGGACAGATGATAATTTTATTTATAACTACTGTAAAGAGTATCAGAAGCTGCTTCTTTATATTTTTTTCTTTATCTTTTCTTTATCTATTCACCACTTTTCTTTACACTTTTCTTTACACTTTTCTCTTTTCCTTAAATTTGTATCATTTTTACTATTGTATAACATTCTTCAATAAAAATTAATAACTAAATAAAAAAGAGAATATACCAATAAGATGTCAATGACATCTTTAGAAGGAGTGGAGAAACAGTTGCCCTCCTGATGTGTTTGAACTTCAGTTTCCACCTGCCCTGGTAATCATGGTGAATAACAACGGACTGTAAGAGTGGTAATCCAAAACACCAAGAAGAGACTAGATTATCCGTCTCTGATCCAAAGTCTTCAAAGCATACCTCTGGATGATGACTAAATGTCAGCGATGGCAAACAAGCTATGTCAAAAAATTACATATTGCTGGAGCTGGAAATTAATTAACTAATGCTTCCTGGACAGATTTCAAAGTAGCTTGAGGAAGATGAAGGGCAAATTGATATGTATGACTATCTAATATTTATCTCTGGGAAGCCTTGATCTTACAAGGAGATATGTATAGGGCTCAACCCAACAAGGTACTTCAGCATATGTTTAATTTGAAACACTTGAGTGATCTCATTAAGTCCAAATATACCCTCATAAGCTTAAAGCCAGGTGATGTGCTTGTGCTGGATCAAGCACCTCGCAACTAAATTAACAAACAGAACATTTGTCTCAGAAATGTCTACAGACATTTAGGCATCTGCTGAGGCTAAGCAACTAATGGTAGCAAGGACGGTGGAAGTTGCCTGGGACCAGGTTCTCAGTGAGCAGAAGCTGGTGTTTTTAATTACATCCTGTGATGTGTCTATAAAATGATAGATGATCTGGTGATAGAAAAATAACCCCTAAATTCTTGCCACTTATTGAATCCCTGGTTAGCAGCTTCAAAGGAACGGAAAGAAGCAGTGTTTAACTTACTCCTCTGCACTGAGACTAGTAAATCATAGCTAATTATTTATACCTTAGAATGAAAAATCACAAAGCTTAGCAAACAGTCAATTGTTTTAATAGGCAGCAAGACTAGACAGGAGTATTTTCCTCAATGCTTTCTCTATTTGCCAAAGTAAACTCTGCAGATGGAAAGCCTCCACAGATTTGGTGTCCCCTCCACCCTCCCAGCACCTTCTTTAAAGCAGCTATTGTTCTGTCATGCCTTACATTTTTTGTCTTTTTTGGCTTTATTCTCTCCTTTATTAGGTGTCTACTCCAGAATCTGTCTACTCTCAGATTTACTCTGAGAGAAAAATCTGTCATGATCATAACACATGCGTGCCTGCCTGCACAAAAGGAAAGCCTTATGAGCTGCAAGGAGATACAGTTTTTTTCCCTCACATTCAAGGTCCATCCTAGATTAAAGAGGCTTTTCCAACTGATTTTCTGAATGGGCAGCGGGGACAGAGTTTTGACAAATATCTGTAAAGCAAAATTATTCTGAGGCTTAATTACAATCTGAAAATCTCATAGGAGAAAAAACCTCAAAAATATTCCTAAGAAGTTCCCCCCCCCCCCCCCCCCCATTAATGGATGGAAGTGTACCCATGTGTATCACTGGGGTGGTGGTGGTAGTGGAAGAAGCAGTGATATCCATGGCTGGGAAGTGGCTATTTATTTATTATTCATCATATGATTTTTTTTTTTAAACCTCTTTATATTATATTGTTCTATGCTGGTCTTTTGCCATGATAAAGCTTAAGTTGCATTTATTTTTTTAATATACTGTACCTTCTGATGAGAGATAAAAGGTTATTATCTTGTGACCTGTCTGAAGAGGTGACATGCCCTCAGGACTGTAATGGGTGCAATGGTTGCTAGGTAACATATGTAAAAAGGGCTTCTTTCCACATGGTCATTGTGGAATCTTTGAAGGGCAATAATAGGAACAACCACTCCCACAACAGCATTCACGCACTTAGCTAAGTACATGCTATTAAGATTAAGGCTGTGCATCCTTAGCAAGAAATGCTTCTGACCTTGGGGGAGAAACTGTTGAAGAGCTTTAGACCTCACTAAAGCAACTCTCAAAGTTGTGGCATCTTTTGTCAGATTTGCATGGCATCCTGAAAAAAGACATGGCCGCTTTAATGAATAATAGAGAGGTACTATGGTTGAGCTCCCACAAGATCCAAACACTTCTTTAGAATCATTTTTAAGGCATGCACCCACTCTAGTATGCATTGCACCTTGCTTATCTTGGCTGATCTCAAAAAGCTAAGGGAGTCAGTGCTTGGAGAGAAGACTATCAGGTTAGAATGGTGTAGAAGACATAGGGAATGGCCTTCAAGGACAGGAGGAAGAGTTGCTACAACTGTCAGATAAGCAAGGCTTGAGTCCTACCCAAGAACATAACTTGAGAAAATGTCTCAGACAAGTCCCACCCTAGTTTACATGAAGATAAAGTGAGGGAAGGGGAAAGCACATTCAGACTTGAAAGATTCTGTTACTACAGCTGTTACAAGAAAAGTAGTCCTGGCCTACATCGCATTGGATTATTAGTCTGGTCTACCTTGTAGGACTGAGAGGTGGGAAGGAAAGAAGAAGGAAAAAAAAAAACTGGAAGAAGTCAATGACAAATCACTTTTATACTGTTGCCATGCAGTCACCAGGAGTTGAGTTTGACTTTATACATATTGCATATGATCAAGGAAGGCTAAACCAGGCCTCCAAAGAATCCAGCTCAGTCATCAATCCCCCCCCCCACCATTGCTATTAGGTAGCAAGTTTTCATATGAGTGAAGGTGAAACTATTTAAATGGTGGGGTGCTGGAGGAGGAAGGGAGGAAGAAGAGGAAAGAAATCCTCTATTGTTCTTGATGAAGTTCCTCCCCAAAGCAAAAATTGGGGGGGGGGGGGGGAGGATCATGCGAATCTTGGGAAGGAAAAAATCAAATTAAATAACCTTCAAAGTTTAGTTGAAGCTTGATATAGCTGACTCCTTGTTTCCCCTAGCACATTCATGCACAAACACTGCCTTTAAAAATGGAACCTTATGATTTATTAATTTAATTTAAATTATTAATAAATTATTAAATTATTAATTTTCACATTATCAGTCACATAGGATGCCTACTTTATACAAATATTTTCAATAAAGAAAATAGCTTGTCATCCACATTTACCATATTTACATCAAGAACATCAATAAAGCACAGACCTATTATTTGTTGCTTTAATTTTTCTGGACTATTCAATCTGTTGATCAACCCTTAGTGAAAATGATATTAATAAGGAGGAAGTAGTAAGTTAAGAAGAATAAGTATTTTTAAGGGCAAGACACTGGACATCAGTAGATCAGCAAGTATAATTATAATTGATGAATATGAATGAAACTACAGGTCTGAATTTTCAAACAATCACATGGACATATCCGTGTAATTGAAGAAAACTATAGACATGTTTTGTCTCTTGCTGTGTCTTAAGAAAAGGCAGAGATGGACATATTTTCTCTATTGAGAGCCCTCATTCCCCTTAGAATAAACTGTCAGTGGTTATGTGCCAATGGTAGGTGATGATGAAGGAAACAGTGAGTAACGCCATAGCCCAAAATTGATAGAGTCAACAGGGGTGTTGAGGGGGGCCAAAAAGATCAAGATGGTGGTCACAACTGTGCAATTGAAACCACAACCCTTTTTACATATATAACATGTAAAAGGGGGACAGATCTTCAATTGCACATTTGCAATTGTCATTTTGACTATTTTAATCCTCCTTAAGGATGTCAACTATTCTATGTCCCTCTTCTGAATCCTCCTTCCTTTTTCTTATTTTTCTTTCTGATAATTTCTTCCTGCAAAAGCAGGTAGGGTTGCCAAAAGCTGGGACCTGGAACTGATTGCATGCAGAGAGCTTTTAAAATTAGACTGAAGGAGCACATGAATCTAGACTGAAGAATAAAGTGGTTTTTTCTGAGCATTAGTATACTTGTTGAGAATCAAAAAAGTATTCTTGGAAGAGATGTTACTGATAGTGAAACTTGTCATGGACAAAAGTTTCCTCTAACATTTGAAAGAAGTATAATTATTTATTTTTCTTAAAGATCACTCAAAACTATATTGAAATATTTTATTTTCCATTTATAGATATATTTTAGTTCTCAATGCAAAACACATTATTACTGCCCTCAGTTGTCCCTAACATTTTGATATGATTTTCAAACCAGTTTTTCCCCCCTACACATTAGTGATTTTTTTAAAAAAAGCTTAATATAAAAAGACAATAATTAAATCCATGGTGGGTCTCACATTTTGTGAAAGACAAAGAATGGATAACAGTAGCTACAGCCAGAAATTGTCTGGGCAGAAAACGTTGAAGCATTAAGCCACTGCTTGCCAATGCAATTTGATCTCAACTGTCAACCCTGCTGCTCTTCGTTCTTAGGTTGTCCTGAACAAAGGATGCTGTTTGGTTTGTAATGTGGACAAATGGCAGCTGAAATGACATCGCGCACATGAATGTTCCCTAAAGGGATCTCAAGCCGCTCTCCTGAGGCAAGGTGTACGGCACTAACCTGACATAATGAGGTTTTCAAAGCCACTCGCTCCCAATTCTAACCTGGTTGCATTCCATGAGCTTTTTATATGCCCGGTGTCAAAGTCATCTATAAACAAGTCCTGAGGGCATGCTTTGGTGAATAGGGATTGACGAGATGAAATATGGCTGTGTTATTAACTTTTCAGAGCATAATGCAGCTGCATCGTGAATCCCCCCTCCATTTGCTTAACTTAAATAAAGGTTGGTGTTCAGCTTCTCCTCCATTGTGCTCCCCTGCTAATTATCAGCATATTTGTTTGAGAGACAATTAGCCACCTGGTTCATTCTCCCACTGAAGTCAGGTCATCATGAGTTACATCTGCTTTTTGGACTCTTCAAGTCCAAGATGTAATAAAAAAGATGATGGTTACGATGATAAAAATAATGTTGTATCCGGAATAAGTTACAGAATGTAGAGAGTTGCTACTGCGGGCAGGCCTGGTTTACAGAACTCTTATGGCAATACCCCACTAATTGCAAATAACAATATGATACAAATGGAAACCAAAATTCTTGTGCATTGCCAAACTTCCTCCAGCCCGTACAGAGCTTTGCAAAGGTAGAGCAATAATAGCCAGGTGAAGTGAGACATCATTTTCCCCCAGGGCACCCTAGTGCTAGGATAGAGGAAAAAGTGACAAGTAAGCATTGTGTGGTACTTCCCGAATCTGCATAAAAATAAAGTTGTTCAGACCTGTGGATGGTTCCTTTTTCTTTTCTTTTTCTCTTTTTCAAGAAACATGCTTTATAACATGGCATAAGATTATGTGAGACGCAAATTTACTTTTATAATCCCATATGTTTCAGTGAAACTCTGTATCTTAAAGTGAGGCTTTATTATGGTAGAACCTCATTAATTCTCACTAATGACTGGGAGACCCTTTACAAATTACTCAATTTTGTATGCAATCAGTTGCCATTAAATGCAATGTGGTGCTAGAAGATGTTCTGTTATATCCTGAGGGAAATGATAATCCTTTTTTTTTTACATCAGCCTACATTATCAGGAAATAGTACAGGAGTCATTGCCATGAGTTTGCTCCAGGTTTCTGCAGATAATAACGGATATAGTACTAGGCCTCTGTTTGGCTTCAACATAACTGTTGGGGGAAAAAAGTCTCTCAGAAAAAAGAGTTGGGGATATGACTGTGGATAAGGTCTAAAATCTATCCTACAATTTCCCCAAAGTATCCCCCATACCACATGCAAGAGGCTTCTGTTTTTCTACTTCACTTTCAGCATTTTAGAATTTCTTTGCAATTTATTTGGGTAATGTTGTGCTTATTTTATTATTGCAAAGTGGCAAATAGTATCACACTTCTCCTTTACTCCGTAGTTGCTTTGGTTACTGCTGCTTCTGATTCGAACAAGCTTCACTGGAAAAGTTCCTCATGGTGTCCTCCTCTGAGATTTAATTGCACTGTGAGAGGCCAAGGCTATTGAAGAGATGAAGGATAGGATAATTACTCACCTGACTCACCTTGCCTCAACCACTTTGTAAGCCCTACTCCTGAGAGATGGACATTTACATAAGATTTCTTCTTTCCTTAAAAAGTACTTTTTAAAAAAACAACAACAACCACAACCACTATAACAATACAATTTCCTTTATATTAAATTGAACGGTATGGAAAAATGCAGAAATTTCTGACAGAGAACTCAGCAAGAAGGACTTACAGCACTGTTTTAGGCATCTAGTACGCATAGATAATAGAATGTAACGTTTGGAATTGCATCAGTGGAAGTGTGCTGTAGCTCAGGAAAGCTTAAGCTTTTGAATAAAATTTGTCAGTCTGAAAAAGTGCTACCAGACTCCTCCTAATTTTGGGCTATCATTGACTAACATGGCTCTCGTCCTACATGTTTTGGACTTTAGAGATCATCTAGCTCAGTGTGTCTCAACCCTGGCAACTTTAAGATGTGTGGACTTCAACCCCCAGAATTCCCCAGCCAGCTTTGTTAGCTGGGGAATTCTGGGAGTTGAAGTCCACACATCTTAAAGTTGCCAAGGTTGAGAAACACTGATCTAGCCCCACCCACACTCATGCAGGAAACCATTGTTACAACATCCCTGACAAAATAATAGTTCATTCTCTGTTTAAACACCTCCAGCAAAGGAGAATCCACCAGCTCATGGAACCCCTCGAGGCTCATAGAAGACCATGAAACCAATGCTATGAGTTCTAGTGGGATATGAGCACGTTTAAATCATTTCACAGTTCTTCAGAGATATGATATTGATAGAGATGAGAAAGCTGTTTCAAGCATTTGGACTGTAGGGATTTAGGTCATCACTAGTGAAGATATGACTTTCCAGATGTTGTTGGACTGGAGTTTCCATCATTTCTTAACATTGGCTGTATTAGCTAGGACTGAGATGAGCAAGAGTTTATCAAAATCTAAAATAGGATTAGGCAAAATTTTTGGTCCAGTGAACACACCTGGAATTTTGACAGCATGATGAAAATATCCAAGAAGATGGCTGAGGGACCTTGTAGATTCCAAGGACATCTGCCATGGTGAGCATGTCCAGGCAGGTGCTGGCCTAGAAAGCAGGAGACTGAGTTCTAGTCCCGCCTTAGGCATGAAGGCTGGCTGGGTGACTTTGGGCCAGTCCCTTTCTCTCAGCCCAACACTCCTCACAGGGTGTTGTGGGGAAAATAGGAGGCAAGAATATTAGGTATATTTGCTGCCATGAGTGGATCAAATTTTAAAAAAAGGCAAGATGAAAATATAATAAAAATAATAACAACAACAATTATTATTATTAAACAAAAAGCAAACAACCCTTAAACTTCTCAAGATGCTGGCAATGCAGCTTTTTAATGTGCAGGAGGGCACTACTTCTGACTTGGCACTGGGCTGCTGTGGCTTGCCGTTTTCATTCTCTAAAAATGCCTGTGGTGCCTAATTCTTGTAAAATCAAAAAACCAAAGCAGAGCTGGTGGGGGACAAGAAGGAGGCTATAATTCTGAAGGCTGAGTACATCGCTTTATAGCATACAGTGCTACCTTCTCATTTACTTCTTTAATGTTAGAAGATATCTACAAAGTAAGGTGGAGCAGAGTCTGCCAGTCAACAAGAGAATGATATTTGGAGACATTGGTGGCCACAGGTATAGTGTAGGGAGCCCTGATCTGGAGGGCCACCCATCGCCCACTCTTGGACTAGAGTTCCCTCTTGGCTGGAAAATCTGTGCACCAATTCCTTGTTAGCAAGACCTCTTTATAAGCTGTTCCACAACTGTGAAACTCATTTAGACTCGACCTTGCAAGATATATCTTGTTTGTTTCTTCTGCATTTGGGCTGTCTTTTGCTGTCTGGCTTAGGTAGGGTTGCAGTATTGTCTTTTATCAAGTACACATGAAACAGAAATGCAGGGAAGTTATTCCTATTTTTCTGGCTGCATGAAAATTGGGACAGTTTTGTCAGTGGAAATATTCCTGATAGAGGCTGTTAAAGGCCACCAAATGGACTGAATTTCTCTCATTAATACTACCTTTTCCTCCCATTCTGCTCCTCTAGGTCGTGTTTCTTAAAGTGTGCCCCTAGGGCCCCTGGCTGTCCCCCAAGACCCTCTCAGGGAGCTGCAAAAACCATGATTATTTGCCAGCCTATGTTGAATATCAAAATCCCATCAAACAACTGTGATAAGCAGTGGTGGCAGCAAATGCATCAATTTTAAATTTTAATATGGCAAATATCGATAAATATAAACCATACAATCAAAATTTTGAGGTCCTCCATAATTTTTGAAAGTGGGAAGGGGTCCTGAGAGAAAACAGTTTAAGAAACCCTGAGTCTAGGTCTCAGGACTTTCCTGCAGGTGAAGAATCATGTGCAGAACACCAGTGACAACAATGAGATTTCTGAGCATCAACAGTGGGTGTACTCATTCCAAAAGTACAAAAGTTTGGCTGCCCTCCTTTGCAAAAGTGAGAGAGATGGTAATTCAATGAGAAGGCTCCTCGCCCTTGGTGGTACAAATTTCCTACAGCTTGCAGACATTTACCATTTACGAAAGAAAGCAGTACCACGTGAAACATAAATAATTTGCACAGAATGCAAACAGAGGGCCACTAAAGTTATTGTTATGCTTGCGTTGATTTGTACTGCCAGCATTTGGGACAATAGGGGTCTGGAATAAATGCTGTAATTGACATGAATTTCAGCTGTTGGGTTCTATTTAGATATCTGTGTTTTCTTTTAGGCTTCTATGAAGCTGCTGCAAACTTAATCCCGTTTAGCAATTATGATTTATTTCAACAGGCTCCATTCCTTCTACTGTCTACACTTAGGTTTAAAGAATAATATTCACCTACTTGCTCAACTTAAGCCCCATTAAAAATAACATATATTTAAAATGGCATTTTTGGCACAAAAGAACAGTCAAAGTTGCAGACAAAAGCTTATCATACCTCTAATATATATACTTATTTATTTATTTTACAAAAACAAGAGATTTTATGAAGACATCAAAGAACACATCTTTCCTAGCTAAAAAGAGGAATGTCTCCCAACAAAAGCCAATTACAGAGTGAATATGTTTGTTGATTTTAGATTTGAAAATATATATTCTTGTAAAAGGGATTTAGAAAACTAAACAAAAAAAGATAATAAAAACTCACTGCTTTATACATGCAAGGACCATGAAAACACCAAGATATAGCAATTATTGCTGTGTGATAGCTCATGAACAAGGTATGAAGATTTTGTCCTCAGCCATGACATCTCCCCAAATTATTTTAGAAATCTGGTGCTCAGATTAAGCCAGGTTCAAGTAAATGAAAATATTCCTCTCCAATATGGCAGTATAGAAAATAACTGAACTCCAATGGACTGGGGAGTGATGTAGGGGAAACTTTGATAGCACTACATGTTTCAGGTTCAATTCCATTTCTGTATGATGTTATGATTAAATCATACTAAATACTTATTAACATCATAACTACCAGTACTCATGATGTAAGGAATCCTACAAAACCAAATGGCTAGTTTTTCCTGATACACAATTGGTCTCATAGCATCATCTCTGCTTTAGTTAACTTACAGTACATCCACACAACCACTTTTACAGGTATTCCTTCCATCCTTGGGTTGGGAGTCTGGCCCAGTTTATTGCGCATCCTACCTGCCCCTAAAATAATAGTTTCACAATACCTACCTCTAGGTCAAACTTTATAATGAGATGTCCGGTTGAGATCCCTGGTGGAAGACTTGTAAGAAAAAAATTTAAGTGAGGAGTGTTACTGCATACTCATTACTTGTACAAGCCTACATGAAAAGGACTAGAATTAAGGGAGAGGGATTGATAAGAATGGTGTCACTCCTTTTTGGTTGTCCAGATCAGGAAACAAATTCCACAAGAAGACTAGAACTAAGTTTTAATAAGATAGGCTACATTAACAAGCAAGTCTGAGTGTGTTTTTCCTCCTGTCCCTCTTATACTCCAGTACAGTGTTTCTCAACCTTGGCAACTTTAAGATGGGTGGACTTCAACTCCCAGAATTCCCCAGCCAGCCATGCTGGCTGGGGAATTCTGGGAGTTGAAGGCCACCCATCTTAAAGTTGCCAAGGTTGAGAAAGACCGCTCCAGTGAGTCAGGGAGGAGTCTGCCTGAATCTCTTTCAAATACTTCCTCCTATCCTGGGGCTCAAGGCATGCTTTTGCTCCCTTGGTTTTCGGAACTGCTTCTGAATATTTTCCCCAAGATCATCCCCTTTGGTAGGAACAAAGAGAGGACTGCAACCAAAGAGGGGGAAGGAGGACTGCTATGTAAGTTGGTTGAGGGAGAGAGAGTGATTGGTCAGGGAAAGCATTTCCATCAGGCTGAGACTTTAGAAAGTCAGTGACTGGGAATAAGGACTGTGACCCCAGAGGATCCATATTCTACCCTTTCAAAATAGGGCTTCACCTATTTAGATTTGTTTATTTATTGAGATCCAAAAGAACTATGGATTAGCCAGGGAAGAAGATTATAGAGGACTTAACTTCTTAACTGTAGATATAAGAAAGGAACACTCTGGACAAAATAAGTATTTTCTGTTTTGTCTCTCCTCTAAGCTCAGGGCAGGATGCATAGTCATTCGGGCAATGCAATGCCGTCCTTTGGGTTTGAAGGCAAAAAGAGGGTTTGGCAGGGATGCAGAAACACGCATAGCACCTTTCTGCCAAACCTAAAACCTACTGTGTCTTTCCCCAGGACTGCACTGTCCCGGTGGAGGACAGCCGAAACAAATGCAGCTGCTTTAAGGAGCTGCAGGCAGGTGTACCTGCCTATTCTCTGAAGTTTCTTTTTTTTTTTTACTTGTCTTCAGACACAAAAGACTGCAGAGCCGTAATGCATGTCTATTGCCTGATTTGATCCTCACAACAACCCCGTGAGGTGGGTTAGGCTAAGAGTCAGTGACTGGTCCCGGTCACCCACTAAGTTTCAGAACTGCTCACTACACCACACTGATATCTTTAATTTTTATTCCAAGTATGCACAGGAAGTTTAGGAGACAGATATAGTAAGTATGTATTTTAAGTATGTGTATCGTTTAGCCCAGTTACTGACTGTGTCTCAGTTGGAATGCAGGAACAGTCTCCTAACCTTGCCAAAGATGTCTTCATAATATAGCTGCTTCTTGTAAAATGAAGAATATTTCTGTGGGTTGCTGAAACCCTTTTCAATATTTATTAAAGATGGCATATTGACTGGTGAAATACGATGGATCCTGGGATGACACAGATTTATCTTAGGAGCACAATACATAATGAACAAAGGATATGCAGTATATAGCAAAGAAATGCGTTATTCTTCGCTTTCATTATTTGTAATCCTGTTGGAAATAGATGGTAAAACTTTCAAAGGTGAGGGAAGACTGACAGGTTTTTCTTATCAAAAGAGAATAGGCAATTGTATTGTATATGTTTTTTTAAAGCAGGAATGGAGGGCTGCTGTGTTAATCAGCAGGACAAACTAAATAATAAAGTCACTGACATGTTTTTATGGGCAAATCAAAACAAAATGCCTACAGTTTCAGAATCTCTCAGGAATTTTCTCCACAATGATCCCCAGAAGCCAGAAAAGTTTCTCTGGGAGTGGAAAAAAAAAAAACTGGTTATAATAGTAATTGAGCAGAAGTCCCATTGTGCAGTGGAAGGTAGAAGGGAAACACCCATACATTAAAAACACATTTGCAAAGGAAAACTTATTTGCAAAAGGAAAATAAGAGAATTTTTCAGCATAGCCAAGCAAATGAGAACTCCACTATCTTGTGCAAAAGGGATGTCAACCATCTTTGTAGGCTTTGAATAATCATCAGTCTCTGGAACATTAATTCTGAATTAATACGTGCTTTTCACAGAAAGAACTAGAGAAGTACCTATTGTAACACTAGGCAGAAGGTCTCTCTCTCTCTCTCTCTCTCTCTCTCCCTCTCTCTCTCTCTCTCTCTCTCTCTTTCTGGCACATGTAGTATTAAGCAGTTCAATTCCACTCTTGGCCATGCAGAGTGTAGTTTGGTGTAATGGTGAAGGTGCTGGCTTAGAGCAGGAGACTGTGACTTCTAGGCCTGCCTTAGGCATGAAAGCTGGCTGGGTGACTTTGGGCCAGTCACTCTCTCTCAACCCAACCCACCTCATAGGGTTGTTGTTGTGGGTAAAATAGGTGGCAGGAGTATTAAGTATGTTTACCACCTTGAGATTATATATAAAAAAGGCTGGATAAAAATCTAATAATAATAATGTAAAGTCATTGAGTAACTTGGGGCCAGTCACTTTTATCTGTGTAGATAAAAGTTGTGTGGATAAAAAGAAGGGAGATTTTCCTTTTAAGCCTCTTTTGTGGTCCTGGAGGAAAGATGGGATCTAAATCTAACAAATAAATATTTATTAAACAAATAAATATTATACTGTATATCTTTACATCTATGACAGGAGAGCGAGAGAGCGAGAGAGAAGAAAACCCACACTGCATGTTCATGCATAGGTATTTGTGCTTACCCTTCCCAGCAGAAAATCTCTCTGTGCACACAGATTTGTTGAACCCTTATCTAAGACACAATTTGTGCCAAATTAACCTTGTTTAAATTAAGGTCTCAGCAATGTTCTGATTTCTGATTCAGAGAATAGTGCAGGAAGATGATACTCCTTTAAGAAAAAACACTCTTGTTCCTCCAGAAAACACCAACTAGAGAAGAAGTAATGGTGCAGGTTGGATTTAATGAAGATTGAATGAAAAATCTCCCTGCAATTATTTTGTGGGTGGGGTGTTGATTTATTTTTTCTTCTAATGTCTTGGCCATGCTTATCATGGAAAGTCTGAGCTAGTATTTTTCACTGTACCATACATTATGGCTTTGTTGGATCCAGAGAAATTGATTTTCAAAATTCCTCAGAAATGATTATTTTATTGGCAACTTGTGCGCATTGAGAAGTATCTGAATTCCTAATTCAAATCTTTTTCACTCCCCAAATCAGCCTCATCATATTCAAGTATCTTAGTAAGAATCATAATTGTTCCATACAAGACTCTTCTTTCTTTGTAAAAAAAAAAAAAAATCTATATTCTAACCCAAGGCAGGCACTTCAAACAAATACACAACTAGAATTTAAAGATACAAAGCTTGAAATCTAGATTTTATTTCTAGAACACTTTGTCCCTTTATTAAGTTTAGTGTGCCTGCCAAATTCATCCTATTGTGTTACAAAGTAATTGGAGTGGTTAGTGCAGTGTTTTTCAAACTTGGCAACTTTAAGATGTATGGACTTCAATTCCCAGGATGCTGGCTGGAGAATTCTGAAAGCTGAAGTCCACACATCTTAAAGTTGCCAAGTTTGAAAAAACACTGGATTAGTGTTTTATCGATTCAAGACACTTGAAAGAACAAAGCTCCATTTCCATTACTCAGATTTGAATAATGAGTTAAATTGGGATGTTCCTGAAGTTTCAGATTAGGGCTACATTCAAGTCCAGTCTCAATCATGGGAGCTGACTGAGTATGTCTTCCCCCATCACTGTTCTTGGCCCATTTTATATCACTGGGAAGAAGGGAATTCTATATATGTTGCCCTGAGGAAGGAAAAGTCATGATATCAATCTAATGAATAAGTGAATGAAATCTTGTTATCTTCACAACTTTCCTCCTCACTCCCTTGCCCAGAAAAGTAATTACAGAGGTGAAACACTTATTTTTCCTATAGTAATAAATGTTGTGTGATGAAGGACACTTTGGTTGTTTGAGTAAAACCTAATACCTCATTAAAACACTGGGTTGCTGAGTATATGCATCTTTTTGTACAGATATAAACCCATAGTTTACCTTAGTCACAACCCATTTTCATCAGATACCAGTGCGTGAATTGTTCTAATACTTTGGTTTTAAAGGGATGGAGGAAGAACAAGTAAAAACATTTCTCTTGGCTACTATTCCTTCTTTACAGCCTGTATACCAGGAAAGACATATTTTCAGCCACATTTTATTATTTGTTTAAATTATTACTTGAGGCCTATGGGAATTATATGGTAACATGATGGTGTATTGTCAGCTCATTTTGATTCTTTGGGGATGGAGGGGTTAAGTACATAATAGGTGTGTTAGGTCTTGCAGGGGCTTAACATTTCCTGTGACTGAAAAACCAGTCTTTTTGATGCTGGAAAAAGTAATTTTATATACTGTATATCTAGTCTTGAGTACTTTTTTTTTTTTTTTTTTGCAATTTTTCACTGTAATTTTTGTTGCAGATGCCAAGAAAGTTAAATAGTTGGTGTGTCCTCCTTTCCCCCCATTTGTCCTCCTTTCCAATTGTCCATCTCTTCCTTTGCCTGTTCAGATATCTGATAACCATAACTGAAGTGAACTATTTACAATTCCCCATCACACTTTCCTACTCTGTAAAGATCTGGTCCCACAGCTCCTCTACAAACAGAAATTATGAAGCCCAAAGAAGGCTTTAACAATTACACCAGGAGGGGTGGATCTGAGGAAGTAGATTGGATACCCTGCCATGCAATGAGTTCCACATCAGAGACAGTAGCAGTCTGGCATATGAATATAGCTGGTGACTGCAAGCCATGATGTACTAAATGAAACACTGCAGACTGCATCAGCTGAGTTCCATTTTTATCTGTAACTTTTTTTCCAAACTAAAAATGCCAGCCAGTTCAGCCAACTGGAGTCTAACTCTTGAGTTGTACATGGCAATGAATCTCAACCCACTATCTGATTGCTTTGGCACCCTACTTAGCATCTGGAAAAGTTTCAAATGAAACTTCTGATCAGTTGGTCTCAGTCCGGCTTCTAGAGATTTGCTTCCTAGCATGCTCAGTGCCCCACAAGGTTGCCTGTGCTTAGCTGCAGCCCAAGAATGACTACACAGAAGCGTAACTCTCTTCGTCCCTTCAGTTTTAATCTTCCAGGAAGTCCAGCACAACTCCAGGAGAAGCTTTGTTTTGGAGGGATGGAGAAGTATTCATTTTCTGTTCTCCTGATAAGGATAGTGAGGAAAGGCAGAAGTACAAAGGAAATAAAGTAGGAAGGATATCTATGCCAGCATGGGGAACCACCAAATAACATTTTCCATAACTCTCTCCAACCTGGCAGTACCCCTGGACAATTTATTATGAAAACACATAAGAGTGTAACTGCTTCCATTGTCTTTTTGACAGGGGTCTTCATTAAAAAAGGTATATTGGAGAACTTCAAATGCATCATTGTTAAGTCAATTTAATCAATTTCAATGGGAATTACAGCTCAGATCACAGACTGCAAGCTGGCTATTATCATGTCCGTTAATTTTCTAACCTATATGTTTTTACTGCATGGTAAAGATGCTTTGAACAAATGAAGTTTCAATGAATCCAATATGTCCCTAGTGAAAACAATCCATATTTGCTCTACACTCTATACTGTTATGGTAATTCTTTATCAGGAAAGTAGTTTTTCGCTAACTTCACTTGCCTTTCATTGAAGCCAGTGGATTGCTTTGAGAAACTGGTGCATTCCAATTTAGACATATACAATTAATTAATGTATTTATGTTTCCTTTCTTGTAATATAAACTCACTGAACCTGAACTGGATGTTAAATGAAACCAAGTCCATTTTCATAATTTCCACTGAAAGATGGCTTAAGCCACAGAATATATTTCATACTTCAAGAAATCACAGACTGCAAAATTCAATAATAATTTGCTATGTGAAACATGTTGTACACATTATAGATCATGTGGTTCCTATGGATTTTAATAATAATGGCAGCTGGTGGCCTTCATTTTCTGCTCTTTCAAAAGACCTGATCACTTTGATAAGTAATCATCTTTTGAGTGCTCTAGAATAAATCCTTAACTTTGTCCCCTTCCATGCTAATGACTACAGTAACAAAAAGGCTGATTTACAGCAGTAGTTTTACCAAAAACAAACAAACAAAAATATTTTCATGAAAAACCCTAAAAGATTTAGCAAGGACTTATCTATCATAATTTTTATTGAGCACATATTCTCTCCAACATGTTTGTATCATTGCAATTCAGGAATGATTATTGGGTTAATTTTAACCTATTAATAGATGTTCATCTGTTGAATTGGTCTCTTGAATAAGTAATGACTTATCTCATATAGTTAAAAAGCTATTTTGAAGTAATTCAGCTGTACAGTATATCCACTCAAGCAGTCTTGAGTGGCAGACATTTTTCAGAGACTCAACAGATGCTTCACTTAGGTCTACCAGATCTGGACTACAAAAATCCAGAAGATTGCTAGATGGCAGCAAAGAGATATAGAAAATGCTACTCTTTCCTGCCACCTAAGTCTTGATTGGCAGCCTGTATCAGATAGTGCTACTCAATAGCACAGATTTTTAAATGGAAATGCCACTTGAACTGTATAGCCATAAGCAGCCAGAATGTAAGCTCCCCTTAGCAGGCTATCTCTGTTCCCTGGATGCTGATGGATCATCAGTCTGAAAGGATTCCTATGCATGTATATATGATGAAAATGTAAACATTACAGAGCATTGCTATCTGTGTCTGGGAACTGAAGCTAACCTTCTCCTGCATGGTGGCCTCTTCACATCTCCATGTGGTGTAATTGTTAGAATATTAGACTAAAATTAGAGGAACTAGTTCAAATGTTCAATCAGTAATTCAACTCATTGGGCTGGTCATTATCTCACAACCCACTGTACCTCACAGGTGTGTTATAAGGTGTATTATAAAGATGAGTAGGGAGAGAGACCATGTACAGAGGAAACATAATAAATGACTAAATAAAAAGCTCATGTAAATTTATCAATTTAACCAATAGTTGAGAAGAGTTCAGACACAGAGGTCTGATACACAAAGTAAGGTGGTTTGCTTGGTATGATACACAAAATAATGTGGTTTCCTTGGTTTGAACAAACTCTAGTCATTGTAGTTTGTAACCCACAACTAGGTTAAGCAGCCATAGCTTAATACAAGGAGCATATATACTATGTCCACAGAAGCCATAACACCCCTATTTATCCCAGTTGATGCTTGCATGAAGCCAGAATTTAATTTAAAAACATATGTTCTTCTTTAAGAATGGTCCAGGTTTTGCAAAATTTTGGATAAGAGAATGCCAACATTTTAGAAAATGTTGAGTGTGAATGCCAAAATTGTATGCTATTTAATAATCTTGCTATATTTGGTCCATTACAAATCATGAATAAGGGGTGCCTATATTATGATGATACCTGAAATCTGAAAGAATTGAAGGGTTCCAGCTTAATGCACTACATGAACATAGTCACGATCCTAAGAGTCAGCTGAAACTGTATTATCCTTTAAGAGTAATATAGCACAATTGAAGAAGGAATAGACATATCACCTAACACATTTATATCCTTCTTTACTCTTTTAGTCCAGTGGAGATCATTGTGATAACCCCTATCACAATTGGCTAACATAATGATGGTATAGGAGTGATTGTTGAATTACGGGCCTTATGTTTAGTCCAATGGGAACATACAACTATCATTTTGAAGCTTTTTCAATCTGTACATGGAGCAACAAAAGAAATGAAGGATATAGAAACAGCAGGAAAGCCTTGTCAAGATTTGTGCTTTTTTTCAGATAACAAGTTCTTTATGCCTTTTAAGACAAGACCCCTGATTGTCTAATAAGCAAAAATCTTTAGCATTTTGTGGCAGCTTATTCTCAAACGGTGTGGTACTTTTTAAGTTAAGCTTATATGCCATGTACTGTATATCAAAACACATCAGCACACAAATACAAATACAGACTAATGCTAGATCCCAGAAGTGACATGCATATCAGAAGTTTAAAGAGAACCACTTCCGGTGAGGACATGGTGAGCTGAACATCTTGAGGAGTGGGGACACCTTTGCAGCAGAATCAGTGACCAGAAGGAAAATTCTGGCCATTTTTAATCTCTCCTGAGGGTTTTGTGGTCAGCTCATGAGTGGAGTAGCTGGGAGTTGAAGGAGTTCCATCGAGCTCACAGCCATTAATGTAGCCTGTATGGACAAAAAGCTAAGTTGAGCCTAATTTCTTAATCATTGTGGGAATTGCTTTTTAATTGCTTTTCAACTATTAAGAACCTTTGGATTGGCAAATTTGACAACATTCACTGGGTGAGTTTCCTTCAATCCTTGGAGAAAGAAGTTTTAAGTGAATGATAAAGGACTTTAATTTTCTGGAGGGGGAAAATAAACAGCAAAAGGGTGATTAGAATTTTGATTTCAGAGAATTGTGAACAGATTAAGGGTCCAGAGGGATTTGAAATAATTTTGTAATAAGAAACCTTCCAATGGGAAAATGCTGTTTAGAAATAAAACATGATAGGATGGGATTTTGAAGGTTGGACAATAGAAGGAACCAGAAAGAACTAAAGTTTATAATTAAAGGAGAGGAACACTTAAATTCAACTCACTAATACAAAATGGAGCAAAATAGTTTAACTTTGGATGAATTCAAGGATATTTTGGAACAATGGATTCAGAAGTTGATCTTAAGATTGTCTTCTGTCATGGAAAACTGGATTTAAAAGAGGCTGTAGAAGAGGAACTACTTTATATCCAGTAAAACAAGACTGAGGCTGAGGCTGTTTCGAATGTGGATTTAAAAATGACAAGTTATAAGAATGATATGGAAAAATATGTTACACAAATGAAACTGGCTGATGTCTCAATAATAAAAAGGGATATACAAATAACAAACCAGAAGAGTGACTTGGATAATTTTCTTATTTTGGATTTACAAAAGACACTTGTTAAAGTTTCAAAGGATTTTCTGAGAAGAGACAAAGAGAAAATGAAAAGAAATCAAAAGAATATTAGAAAGAGAGGAACGTTATTTAAAGGGATTAAAGATCAAGATTGTTAAAATCAAAGGGAAGGAATACAAAGTTGGTTTATTTGATCAAAGTTAAAATATATATGTTGTTGTTTCTGGCAACCCTTAATGGATTTTTGCTGACCAGGACTGAATGACGAGGCTTTAAGTTTTGGAAAAAGAATTTTTTGGTTGTATTTTTAGAGAAAATGATAAGTTACTGTATTAAAGTAAAGGGAAGGAACATAAAGTTGGTTTATTTGATTAAGGTTAAAATATATATGTTGTTTTTTGGTAATCCTTAATGGACTTCTGCTGACTAGGACTGAATGACGAGGCTTTAAGAATTTGTTTTTAGAAAAGAGATGAGACCTGGGAAGAAGAGATCTTTTGTTGTATTCTCAGAGAAGGTGATAAGTTACTGAATTGTTTGTACTTGTGATGAAGGAGAAAGTTATTTCTTTATATATTTCTTTTCCTTTTCTTTACTATATTCTTATTTTTCCCTCTTTTCTATTTTTCTTTATATTTTCATTTCTGCACTTTCTATTCCCCCTTTTTTCTCATTCTTTTTTACTTTTTTAGTTTGTATTAGTCTTTTATCTTTGTAACTGCAAACTTTAATAAACATTATTATATTAAAAAGAAGTTTAAAAAGAATCCTGATGATTAACAGGAAACATTGTTTTTATAGTGTCATATGCATATACCAAAATAAATAAAATAAAATAATAAAATAAAATGCTCTTTTCAGTAAATGTGCTAATTACCATTGTTAGTGTCTTGGAAATTCTGAATTTGCCAGCATTAGCAAGTGGATTTTTTTTAAAATTTTTGAAATAAAATTAATAAAACTGATAGGTAAATGAAGCCTGTCAAGATTACCCCTTCTCCCACAACTGAGAAACTTTTCTGTCTTTGATATTAGTACCCAAAATAGTGTGGGGTCATAACTTCCTTTCACCAAAGTCTTCTGCTATTGGAATCAGTTAGTCAATCATTTTGGGTTTGTTGTTTTCCCACCAAAACCTCCATACTTCAAGAAACTGACAGCATGTTCTTCAAATAGATCAGTGGCAGATTACAAAAATTTTAAGTCTCTGAGTATGCAGGTGTAATGTGCTTTTATACAATATCTAGTACAGGCAATGAGGAGAGAGTCAGAAGAACAAGAGAAAAGCCTGTCTTCTATAGAAACTTTGCCCAATAATGTCATGTTCTACATTAGCAACAGCAATGTTCTCACTTTCTGTTCTGACTTCCTGACACTGTTAATGCATTTATAACCCCTTCAACAGAATGCCTATATTAGAATTACAATTACTTATCCTCTTCTGTCAGATCATCAGAATGTTTTTAAGTGTGGGAAACCAAAATAATTATACTTATGTAACAAAGGAACAGGACATTAGCAGTTAGCAGGCTTGGTGTCTAGTGCTGCTGTTGAGTTCCAGGCCTCACTGGATTCGCTGTGGATGCCCTGTAAAGTAAAACGTTTTTAAATGTATTGTGGAATGTTATCAGCTGATTGTGACAGGAGTGTAGTACAGACCTGTTTCTGTTAATTGATGAACACTGTCTGCTGAATGGAGCCCAACATTTGCTAAAGGGAGCCCAACATCAATGAGCCACAACATCTCGGTTTGGTGCCCACAGGATTCCATGTCCTATCTATTATCTTTTTTAGATATTCCTTTTTTTTAATTGAAAAAGCACATACCATAGAGCAAAGCACCAGCCTTAAATAAAATCTTTTATTCCTCAAAATGCTTCAGGTCACTAGAAAATAAATATGATAAGGGGATTCAGTCTAGTGCTTTGTTTGCATATGTGCCCAAATAACAAAAAAGTAAGTTGAGGTTGGAGGAGAAAGTATCTTGGGAAGCTCAAGTGGGGACTGGTGAGCAACTGTATCCATTGTATTCAGGTTAATCTCAAGATTCTCCCTACCCACCATAGCAGCTATTTTGTGAATGTGTCCAATAAGGCACTCTCAAAATTCCAGGTAGCTCATTAGCCCCCCAGATTGAAAACTACTTAATGGCATACATAATGATGACTGCCTTGTGGCTCAGAGAAATTTGATTTGTGACCTTTTCTGAGAATCTCTCAGAATTGAAGAGGGGGATTAACATGTATAAAATTAATTCATTAGTCTATAATCACTATGTGTGCCAAGCATCTGGACTTCCCTTTCATTTTGTTTTGTTTGGCAAGTGGATCAAACAATTTCTTTTTTCATGGATTTGAAAGATTTCTTGCTTTACTTGAACACCTATGGATATTGGGTCATACTTAGAAGCAGCGTGAATAATAGACTTGGAAATGCATAAAAGTGAAAGTAGATTTTTAAAATTCTGTTTCTATTGCCAGTGAGTTATAAGTGTGGCCTGATATGTCATGTGCTCCAGTCTTTCTGTTACTCACTACTCAAATAAGACTCCCCTCTGACAGTTATGACGGTCCCAAAGGCTCATGGTGTGTCGATCTGCTTAACATTAGCATCATAGGTAAGATATCAGTGGTTTTTAAAATCCTTCTTTTGACAAATATAGTTGTGTTGGTGTTGGTTCTTGTGTGCTATCAAATAATATATCTACTGATGCACACTAGGTAGATCTGGTTGCTCCCCAGACCTCTGTTCCCCATGTCTGGTTGACATGGACCACCATTGTGGGTTGATTATATTAGCACTGATCAATATTTGATGCAAGGTATCCAGCTGTAGTGTACCACTGATGGAAAAATGAAAGAACTTCCTTCTATTTCTGCAGCTCCCATATCTGTTTCTGAGGGTTGGAGGTACCTTTTGAAACATAGTGGAGGGAAGCAAGAGGAAGTCTGACTTATAACATTGCTTGTAGTCCTTTTGGTTGAGCAGTGAAGATGAAGTGTAAGAGATTATTCCATTCTCAATCTGCTGTCTGAGAAATGATCAGTGACATATAAGATTCTATCATAATCCATTTGGAAATGGACATCTTCTGTCTATTTTTCACATAGCAAAAATTAAGCATTGATCCAGAAGCATACTTTGATCTACATATATAGTAACCTTTGAGGCCCTTGGTTTCCAAGACTCATAAGCTTTTGCTTGGTGATGGTTTATGTTTGAATGTGACATACACAGTCAAGTAGCTCCTGTCTTGACATCCTGAGCACAATCTATAGCAAAAAATGATTTGAAGATAGGTACAAGCATTTGTGCCAGATTCAAAGACGTATGTTTGATTGGACAATAATTGGGCTTTGCAGAGCATTAACAACTCATACCTTCTCACTTCCTGAGCAGACAACAAGGTTATGAAGCATGTCAGTTACAGTAGCTGTCTTGAGTCAAACCATCTGTGTAGCATAACTCAAAGCCCAATTCGGATTGAAGATAAGAATAAAAATGAACATTTGTTCTCTTTTAATTAGAGATGGCAGCAATTATATGATATCCTCCCTGTGCAAAGATTATCACACTATCACTGTGATGTGGAGCTGGCATAAATGAAATGATCAATACTACCATTCTTACCCCAACCAATTTCTTCTTTGTGCTTCTCAGTGTTTATGGAGTCTTTTTATTTGCATCCTTGCAACTTTGTATATTCTTCTTTATTCTGAACTAGTCATTTGTCTTAGCATCCTTATTGGTTAGGATTGCCTTCTGAAATTGTGCAGTTTCTCTGAGGCCTATGGATATGACACAGAAACTTGCTCTTCTGTACTTCAGTTTGATATATAGTGTCAAAGCAACACCTATTTCTCTTTTAAGTGTGCTTGACTTTCTAAAGTCACCACATCAGATTAGGCTGCCCGCATCTTCAGTTTAATGATATATCTTAACATTAGCAAACTTACTTGTTGCCCAGAGGAGTTTTAGCTCTCTCCTTCCCCTCCTTATTTTTTGTCATTTTTCTTTCTTTTCTGTCAAGTTTTGCCTTGCTATCACTTTTAAGTAGTCCAGTACCATGTTTCCTATATTTTTTAAGACCATGCAACACAAATCATTTTTTGGTTAGAGGAATATTTATGAAATAAATATTTTAACAGGACTTTTTATTTTCCCTTATATTTAATATATTGAGGATAAATCTTGGTGGGATGTATGTGTTTGCATATCTTAGCATAGTTCAATATCTGGACTGAGATTTGTTAGAGAAACTTGTAAAGTCAGTATAATATCCAGTGTTTTAAAAATCTGGGTTATAGAGATCTTGAAAATCCATTTTCCTTCAATACATTTGAAGGAAATTTCAGCCCCCTTTAATTAACAAGTTTATTCTGTATACACTTTCATCTAAAAGTCTCTTAATATTTATTCATATGCATCCCTCAATTTGTTTCAGTTTGATGTCTGAGATACTTGTTTTGTTAGAAGATAGTTTTAAAAAACTCTGTAGTAAAAAAGATCTGTAGTGGAATGTTTTTGGTTGACAGATGTACTGCATTGGCTTAATCCACACTGTATGTGTCTGAAGCAACAGAGTGATTTAACATTTCAGAAGAATATATATTACATACTAAAACCATAGGCATAAGAAGTGGCCATCTTGATGAAACACCAATGGGACTGAGTGAGATTTTAAAAATCTAATGTGAAAAAATACTATCAGCATTCAAAAATTTAGTTGCACAGCTATTGTTCTGACCTTTGCCCTCAACCCCATCCCAAGTGATTTTTCTAATGGACTAAGTTAATTATTCACATGCTTTAATAGTTCCCTTCAGTGGTGGGTGAGGGGACTCAGTGGAAAAATTTTGGTATTAAATGTATTCTCAAGACACAGTAGGATTAAAGTACAGTACACTTGTTTCTGCTTACCAAAAGGAATAATATTGATTTTTACTTTTTTTTAAAAGAAAACTTCTAATGTCTAACTTTTTAATTTTTACCACAACACCAGCTGGCTTATAATTAACTGCTTGGCATCATCAATATCTCGTCAAAGTTAATGAGTTTTTTTTTACATAATTTTAACTGCTCTGAAGAGGTTATGGAATTAAAAAGAGAAAAATTATGTATTCACACACACACACACACAAAAACCAGAAATACTAGACATTTGAATAGAAGTGATTTTTTAAAAACCTAGAAACTTTAGCATAGAACACAAAATTTTTTGCATATTACTTTGCAATGATAGAACTAAGTAATCTAAAATATCAAATAGGGCAGGATAGATAATATGGTTAACTCATCATTAGAAAAACTGCTGTTGAGTCTACCATTAGTAGAGCATTTAGCTCTACTAATAATTAATTAATTAATTAATTTAATAATAATATGGAAAATAGGAACTACTGTAACTTTGGTTATCAAATGAGTCATTTAAACATCTTAGAAATCTTGTAGAAAACAAAGCATGAGACAAATATATATAAAAGTTATTTAGATATGCAGCAAAGTGAACTTAGTTAAAGTATTTCTCAAAGAAGTTCTGAGCAACAACAGCATGTGCTCCTCTTATGCTAAATGCTCTGTTGGGTTTTGATATGAAATGTTAGATCAGTCATCAAATGTGCTTAGACTATCTTAGGCACTTATGCCTGTTGTAAATGGTAGCACTCTGGGCTGCTTTAAAGCAATCATCCATAGTAAGCATTAAGCTATTACATGAAGTGAATGTAACTATATCCATCTTTCTTTTAATACAGCACCTACTTCACATACTACCTGGCAATTTGGGGAGTTTTAGTCTAAACCAATTTAGAACTCCAGGTGGGGAAGACTTGTATATATAATGTTGGAGACCCTACCAGGACAGCCAGAAATGGTAATTATGCCCCTGGGGACCTCCCTTAGCACCCACAGTTTTGGTAACCCTTTTAACATTGTTAAAGGTCTTGTGATGATAAAAAGAGAAGTTGCCATCTGTAGAGCAAAACATCACCAACATCACCTTATTTTTATTCCCAAGGATGCCTCTGGCTTTCAGATGGCCATAAAAGTTTTCTTAGAAAGTAAAATAATTAGTGGTTGCAAGTCAGTGCTATTCAATACTAAATGAAGTAAAATCAGGCTGTTCACTGAAGCACTAATAATGAAACTAAAGCTTAAATATTTTGGGCACATAATGCAAAGGCAAGAGTCATTGGAGAAGACCTGATGCTTGGAGAAACCACAGCAAATTAAAAAGAGTCTGGCAGAAGATGAATGATGCACACATGAGCTTAAGAGAACTGAGAGAAGCGCTTGTTGATACAGTCCTCATGAAATGATGTTCATTGGGTCATGAAGAGTCAGAAATGACTAAGCAACTGAACAACAGTAAGCTTCTGCCTGAGTCTGAAAAACCATGGAGAAAAGATTAAATGTTCCTGTCTCTCATTTGCAACAGAAAAGGGTTATTTTTAACTGGTTTGTTACCTCTGGGGTGACTTTGAACAATTGGTGGGACAAATATTAAATTGATAATTGCATTTGCAGACTTAGATGCCTTCTGACTCAACTCTAATTTCCCAATGGTTTCAGGGTAAGCTCAGAATGTGTCATTTGTCTCTGTTGCCAGAAGCTCAATGCATTTCAGCACTGGTACTCTAGAATAGAACTGGGTGCACCTCAGTTCATGGATTGCATACAGCCCCACTGCGCCATTTTTATAATCCTGGAAACTCCTTGTCTTGCACTCTTCAAACTGAATGACAAAACACTACTTTTGGAAATTGTTATTTTTAGGAAAATGAAAATATGCATGTTAACCTTCTACTAGGCTTTGGACTTAAAAAGCCTTCTCACCATCCTTTCCATCTATGCCTGGATGATGTTATCATATCACCACCACATCCACAATGGTCCTTGGAAGCCAGAAACAAACAAACAAACATTCCAGTCTGGAGAATGATGGAAGGTAACCAAAGGCAATGATCCAGACATCTAGGGCCTTTTCTGGATCTTTTATGTGAAAATCAGACATTAGAAAATGTTCTGAGGTCCAAGACAGAGCCAAACCAAAACATTTTGATGACTTGATGATTCAAGTAAAGGCCAAGATGGTGCCTTTACTATATCATTCCATATATAGAATTCTCCTAGATTGTGCAATATAAATCTTACGTAAATATAGTGAATGGGTGGTGTCTTCCCTGCCCCATAGGCAGGTGGTTGACTTAGAGAGACAAAACGCCTGGTAAACATAGCATATCATTTAATAAGAAGCTCAAGACGCAGGCTATCCCATGTGAATTCAGTATGTCACGAATAGCATTTGTCTCACTTGATAGGGCTGATCTTGGTCTGAAAGTATCTGGGCCCCATGTATTTCTCTTTCTGAGTTCATGGAGAAAAAAGGCAGACAAAACAAATTCACAGAATACCTCTTTTCCACAGAACAGTTATCTAATTTTTTTCTTTGTGCAGCAGCTGCTTTTACCAAGCTGTTATTACTGTTGCTACGTAGTTTTGGTTCCAACTGGTTGTTTTGTACATGCAAACAGTTGATATAAATGTGGCCTCAGAGAAACCACTTTCTTTTCTAATTGGTTGCTCTTGAAAGTGAATGCAAACATGGGCCAGCTCAGTATAAACTGAGATCAATAGATGTAGCAACTTGAAGTAATTATTATTGATAATAGATGTCTTGTATTTTGACATGAAAGACTACTGTTGCCATCACAATATTTAACAAAAATCTTGGTAGTGTGCTCTATGAGGTTTCACTGCCAGATTACATCATGATGTTGCATACATTTTTGAAGTAACATTTGCTTTGTAATTAGACCACACTGAAAAATATTAGTAATTGACTGTGTCTATGTTATGTATTAATAGTATAATGGACAGGTGCCAATGTACTCTAAAGTATAAGGGTTTTTTTCCCCTTGTAGATCTGGAATTGGAGAACAAAGAATAATTTATACAACAATAAATGCAGATGATAGTAGATGCAGATGGCCTAAAATTCAAACAAATAGCCAGGTGTGAAACGGTACTTCTAAATAAAGTGCATCCTTGGTTGTGCTTGAAAGGAAAACGTGGCCTGGAAGGAAAATTCGTCAGGAGTGGTTGAAGGCATTAGATATGTTTAGTTTGGAGAAGAGAAGACTACAAGGGAACAGAATAGCTGTTTTTAACTATCTGAAGGGTCATCATGTAGAAGATGGGGCAGGGCTGTTCCAAGAGACAGGAGAAGAAACCACAATATGTAGATTTTGGTTGAGCATCAAGGAAAACTTCCTAACAGTATGAACTATTCAACAATGTAACAGATTGCCTGGTGAGGCAGTAGACTCTCCTTTGCTGGAAGTGCCTAAACACAAGCTGAATGGTCATCTCTTAGGGAAGTTTATTTATTTATTAAATGTATATGGCCACTCATTTCAAGTACATAATTCTGGGTAGCTAACAATTAAAAACATAATAAAAACAAAAAGCAAAATTATAAATATCATACAATAGCAGCTGAGCAACAGCACCAACAATCATCGCCAATCAATGCAGCCAAGAAATGCCAGGCTCAATGGCAAAACCAGGTTTTAAGACCTTGTGAAAAGCCAGCAAAGTCAGGGTGAGTCTGATCTCCAGGGGATGGTGTTCCAGAAGGTGGGCACCATGACAGAAAAGGCTCTGTTCTGAGGTCCCATCAGATGGCATTCCATTGCAGATGGGACTCAGAACATGCTTCTCCCACCAGATCTAATGGGATGGGTAGATACCACCGAGGAAAGATGGTCCCATACGTAGCTCAGCCCCAAGCCATGAAGAGCTTTGAAGGTAACCACCAGCTCTTTGAATTGTACTCAGAAGCATACTGGTAGCCAATGCAGCTCACAGAGTAGAGGTGTCACATGGGCCGAACGACAGGCACCCATAACTGCTTGCACTGATGCATTTTGCATCACCTGAAGCTTCTGAAGACTCTTCAAGGGCAGTCCTATGTAGAACAGGTTTCAGTAATCTAATCAGGAGGTGACTAAAGCATGAGTGTCTGTGAGTAGTTGTAGTAGTGGATTGCACTGGACAGGATGTTGGACCAGATGACCTCCCAGGTTCCCCATCCATGCTGGCTGGGGAATTCTGGGAGTTGACGTCCACACGTTAAAATTGCTAAGGTTGAGAAACACTGTACTCTGTGATTCTGTGACTACCTATGTCTTTATGCCAATCAGTTCAATTTTACAACCTCCCTGCTTCCCTCCTTTCTTATTTACCTTCCTCACATACATTTTTGACACAAGAACAACAGAATCCATGTCAAAGTAGCTACATAGATCTTTAAAGGCTTGTTTAGGTGTGCATGAAAAACTTTGTAATTTATTAATGACAATTATAGGCTGTCCCATAAATGGACATTGGCTCTCAATGAGAAGAAGGGAAAGTAGGGCCCTATTTCTTTGCTCATCTTTGTCCAAATACATCATGCACTATTTTGAAGGAATATGCTTGCAAAGGAAGTAGCTGAATGAATGTAAGGCTAGGATAACCCAGCATGTTGCCCAGCGATAGAGGTGGTTCCATTATTATTAACATCCTTTCGTCCACTATTCTCTGTTTTAGCTCTGTTTTTATAGTTTTTAATGTTTTTTAATTATAATGGTTTTAAGTATTTATTAATTGTTTTAGCTTGTTGTATGCTGCTCAGAGTTGCTTGTTTTGTGAGATGGATAGCCATATAAATTAGACAAATAAATAAATAAACATGTCCATAAACTCTAACCAGTGTGCCCCTTCTCTATGTGAGCTTGAAAAAAGTTTGAATTAAAATAATTAAAAGGGAAAGCAGCATGTTTCAAAGTTTGGTATCAACCTCTGGCATTATCTTTATTTCCAAAAATGCCTCTTGGCTTCACATAAAAATGCTGGATGGCTGCAACCCTGTGCAATGTTTGGAAGTATGCCCAAGTAAACTGGGTTTGGTATGAAGCATCCTGAATGTAGAGCAGCATGAACATAGCCTTGAAGAAAGTATCTGGCAGCTGTTACAAAAACATCAGCTTAGTCCAGAAGGTCAGAAGGGGAGATTGATGTCAGCCCTTTGAGGTAAACTGCTCTGTTTCCAGGATACCACAAGAGATACTACAACTAATCTTTATTGATAAAGGTCAGTTTTTCTCAACCGTGGCAACTTTAAGACATGTGGACTTCAACTCTCAGAATTCTCCAGCCAGCATGCTGGCTGGGGAATTCTGAGAATCGAAGTCCACACGTCTTAAAGTTGCTAAGATTGAGAAACCCTGATATAGGCGATAATAATACAACCCTGAAAGCCTGACAGCATTTCTCCTTCCTTCCCTCTTATACCAAACAGAGTCAAGGCAGGGCAATCTTGACTTTCTTTCTCATGCCTTCCTGTTTTCCTGGGTGTTTTCCTGCATGTTTCACCAAAGATTAAATTCATGTTTCCCCAGTGGCTGCTGCATATTTTCTTCAAGACCATCTCCATAGTCCTCTACACTGAATGACTAAATGAGGTGGCAAGAAGCAAGTTCATTACCTTCTTAGTGGTAAATGAATGCTTTGTGGCATGCAACTCCCACCATTTTGGGACAGCACTCTCAGTGTACATGCAAATGGGTCCACTGATCCAAATAGATTGGGAACTGCAAGCACAGTCAATCCCTGCAATAGAGATTTTCATTTTTGGAAAGATCTTGATTGCATGAAGTGGCTGTTAATGCATATTTCTGAATCAGAACAACTAGTAATTTCTATACCCATAAAATCAGGTCATCACTGTATTCATCAGTCAATGTGTCATGGAAACTCAACTGCATGTTTTGATCACAGCTCATAGGAGTGTGGAGGAGAGGCACACATTTTCTGCAATGAATAGAGGGACATGCGTGTACTTCTGAAGACAGAATTTGAAAAACTTCATGGGTGCTTGCTTGGGCTAACTTTATTACATTGGTATCTTTTATAATATTAAAAGAAGCCTGCTGATGCATTGCAAAAGTGCAGGCTATTTTTAAATGATGCCAATGTTAATCAAGGGGCCAGGCAAATCCATCTGAGAATCATCGACTAACTAGAAATCTTTACAATAATCTCCTTCATTGGCACAGTAATAAAGGCAGTATGCAGAGATTATCTGGGAAAAATAATGAGTCTCTACTCTGTGATGCCTTGTGGTGTACCCCTTTTTTCCTCTGGATATTAGGATTAGCAGCAATATTGACACCTCTGTTTTTTTAAAAAAAGAGACATGAAGAAACAAGAAGGATGCCAACCAGAGCCACTGTATTACGAGTAGCCGGGGAGAAGAGACTGACATGCAGAAATTTCCCAAATGAAGCAGTACAGAAAGCTCTATTTGCTGACTTTCTGCTTTTTAGTTATCACCCAGGGGGAGTGTCCATTTGAGCTTCTTCTTTCTTCCCACTGCACCCTATCTCACTGCAATTTTTCTGTGCTGTTTGTCGTCCATTAAAGTCAATGGTTCCATAAAACAGGAAAATCCAAAATACTGCAATAAGTCTTGACACTATTGTATCTTTTAATTGATTAGTTCTACTGTCTTGAATGAAAAATATCAATCAGTCTAACCATTTCAAATACTAATCCATACTTTACTTGCCTCTGGCCCTCAATATGGATAGGACTGGAAGTGATTCCTCTTGTATATATCCTCACAAAGTTCTTGGCTTCATCTTGGTCATCTATGTTCTACCTGAGGTTTTATCACATTTATGTTCCTGTATTTTATCATTATAATTCTCCTGAACCAGCAATGTTCATAACAGTCTGTGATGACATCAAAATTACAACATGTGCATCAAGATTTCATTGTGCAAAGAATGCAGCTTAATACTTATAACATGACACTGATGCTCATATGTAGGTCGTGTTGTTTGTGACAGTACAGGTGTTTATTGCCCCCCCCCCCCCGAAGATCTCTGCAATATTGATATCAAGATCAGGAGTTAAAGGCAATATTAAATGTCCTAAAACAAACAAAAACAGCAATTAAAGATTATGTTTTTTTAAAAATATATAAATTCATTGTTCAAGCAAGGGCAATTATCTTCTTTTTGATGGAATCTATTTTATATCACACAGCATCACTATGTTAATATGTGTCTATTTTTTGTGTTCTCCTACTTCTCTTCTTCAGGAACAGAGTGCAATATCTATTAAACATTCTCTATGGCAGGAAAACTACAATCTGCTTAAATAATCCAGCTGAATAGCACTTTTTTCTATGAGAAAATAACAAACCCTCATATTTTACCCAGCATGATTCTAAAGCAACACAGACTGAAATAACCTAATGTTCACCATTAATATGTGTTGTGTTGTTAGACATTCAACAAAAGGTTGAAAATCTACCATTCAACAAAAGGGCTGGGGGGGGGGGGGGTTGGTGGGTGGAAGGAGAGAATATTATATGTCCCTAAAACCAGCTTCCAACTGGTTATTTTGCAGAGGCCTATTTAAATAAATATAGAAGGAATATGACCCAAATAATTCAATCAGGGATGCCCATTTTTTTTAGGCCTATGGCTGTACCCATAGTACTGAAAATACTTTTAGGATTATATTTTAGTTGATGTAATTTTACTGCATTGAATAAAAAGTATTGTTACACCTAATGCTTTGGATGTCCCCTCCATGTGTGGGTCAAGGGCGGTAGCTCCCATTGTTGTCCCATAAAAATGAAGTTTACCAGGGCTACCTTGTTAACGAAGCAGCAGGGTTGATTATGCCTGCTTCACCTATACAGAGTGACTCCATAGAAGTCAGAAGATGGGAGGCAATGACAGAACGAATAATTACTGCAGCACTCTTGGCCTTGCTACCAAAGGAGGTCTCACTTATGTTCGGAAAGCAAAGAAACTTACTTTGTTCTAGATTTTGGTAGAAATAGTCACAGATCCTATTCAGCCCAGTTCTGAGTAGTCAAAGAACAAGAGATCACTATTTCTAGTTGACCATTGTTCAATATCACCTCCCAGTCAAGGTAAGCAGTTTCTACTTCTTCAGTTGGCAGGACTCTAACGTATTCCTGAATTGTGAGTAGAAAGCTCAGGAGCCTGTTAACTGAGAGGAATAATATGCAAGAACAAAGCAGGAAAGACAGAAATGTGAGGCCACTTGTGTGCTATAACAGATCATCCATCTGGGCTGCTGCTTTACCATCAGCTAAGCACAGCATTTGCTTCCTGGATGGGATTCAGCCAAGACAGTGGGGCCTGTTCAAGGTCTGACAAGATTGCACCTGCTTCCTCTTGAAAGGCTCCTTTTGAAGGCAGTTTTTTGCTGTTATGCCCAAGCTGCAGCTGTTCTTAGAAGAAGCCATCTTGGCCTTGCTGTTCCTTTTACATGATTTTGCTGCATGTTCTGTTGACTTTTCATGAGGCCAACACGCAAGGTCTCACTTTCAGATGTCTTCCCTGATATCAGTAGCAGCTGATACAAATAGCGGGAGGTTCAACGGAAGTCAAATGTCTGTGACATTTAACACTATTCAAACATTTCCTTCTTACACTGTGCCAGTCATATGAGGAAGCTTGCTTTTCCTCTATCCCAGTGTTTCTCAACCTTGGCAACTTGAAGACATGTGGACTTTAACTCCCAGAATTCCCTAGCCAGCTGAGGAATTTTGGAAGTTGAAGTCCACATGTCTTCAAGTTGCCAGGGTTGAGAAACACTGCCCTGTTCTATCACTGATATACCTGCTCCAAACCTTTTCAGGCCTTAAACATCTATTGTGTCCTCTATGTGATGTAGAGACCTGGAATAACAGGACAATGAATTATGCAAGAAGCCTACACATCTAGGAAATACCAGCCCCAAAATATTTTTCTCTATGAGATGAAGAGAATTCTTCCTCCTGCATTCCATTTACCAATGTTGATGCAGCTTCAATACTGGTGAAGGAATAGTATTCTTAACCATATTTGAAGCCAGCAGACCAGTGTAAATGGACAAGGACAGGCCATGTTGTTTTTCCTGAGGGAAGAGACTGCAGGGCCCAGGAGAAATAGTATTAATGCTTGCCATTTTAGATGGTAGCTTTATCTGGCCTAATGGTTATCCAATGTTATCTGTCACTGAAGTTGATAGAACTTAGCTAAACTTAACAGATGTTGAAAAAATTAAGCAGAGTTGGCTTTGGTTAGTAACTGGATGGGGAACATTATGGAATTCCAGGGCTTACAGGCTTGACTAAGATGCTGAAGAAAATATCCTGAATGAAGGCAATGGCAAATAGGTTCTGCACTGTTTCCAAGAAAACTACATCTGTCCAGATAATGACCAAGAGATGAGGTCAGATCAAGAGAGACTAACTTCTTTTAAAGCTAATGCTGGAAAAGGATAATCACAGAAGACACTCATAATACATGGAGGGCAGTGGGCCTTTTAATAGAAATATGATGGAGGAGAAGGAACCAGTTACTCCTTCTAGTTCCCCCTCCCCTTTCACAATTGAGTTTTTTTACTTTCACACAGAATCAGTTTGGGTACAAAGTACTTGGTGACACCCTAGATAAATTTATTATAGATTTCTAAGCTGTTCCACCATCAGATTTAATGTACAACCACAAGAGAGAGAGGGAGAGGGGGAGAGAGATTGTCTTTCTTGTCAACAGGGGCCAAAGAGTAACTGAAAACAAGTGACAAGATGATGATACGATATTTGGTGTGTTTTAATGTACAACCACAAGAGAAAGAGGGAGAGGGGTACAGTAAAGTCCCAGCACAACAAGAGCCTTTGTCTTCATTTTCAAATATCTATTTCCTTTCTCACTCTCTCTGTATTGTATCAATATATACACATGCAAGCACACAAATAATAATAATTATAATAGAGAAGGGGTATCCATTAGGCCTAAAATATTCATTAGATCTGAATGGGATTTTATGATTGCATAAAATGGCATTATGTAAAAATGTGTTTTAGCATCTGAGGAGTGCTTAACCAAACAGTATTCACTGTATATATAGAGTACATACTGTATACATACACACACTTCCTGTAGTTGATTTAAGATTGCCAGTTTTACTTTTTTTTGCAGGTCTCTTTTTATCAGCTGCATAGTGAGCAGACATAAGCAGGTGAAATGTTTCTGGTATGGGAAAAGTTTAGGCTTACTCTGACCTGCGATGCAATTCTTAAATAGTTCAAGAGACTTTCAGATGAAATTGGACTGATAGCCAAGGCTATGACTTTGAAGACTTCTGCATGTCCCAAGACCCAAACACTGTGTAATGATATTGAGTTATCCTAACTCTGAAATAGTAAATTTCATCAGCTTGCATTCAAGATTGCAAAAAGTGAATACTGCATAGCAGAGCCAGTATCTGTTCAGTTTCAGTGAAAAACAAATGAAAAAGAATTTATATTAGGACTGGGTAGAGATCTAGATTCAAAATGTAATCAACAACCTGTATGGGTGTCCATGTAGTACCTGATACTTAAAGCAGCTGCACTTTTTTCCCAGGCAGAGTGGCCATGTGCTCTCAGAAAAAGAAACATTTCCTTTAAGTGTTCCTGACAGGTGTCACTGTGCCACAAGAACAGCCAAAGCCTAAACTTACGTTCTTCTAGGCAAGTTAGGATCTCTAACCTAAACATTACCTTGCAAGCCAATATACTGTTGCCCACATCCTAGGATAGTCAAATGTGGCAATTTCATGTCTTCCACATTTATTCACAACTTGTTTGTGAAAAACTTTATCACTTTTGCTTAAGTTTTTACTAAAATAGGAAAAATTCATCCAACCGTACTGACCAAATTTAAAAAGTGCTGTTACTGGCAATCCAGAAAGGATCTACCTGGTAACGGCATAACTATGTGAACCGAAGGGAGGCAGCTTCTTGCCCCTTGACTTCAAGAAACTTGATTGTGTAGGATAGGGCTATTATACCCAGCTGCACGTCTTTAGATGACCACTAGATGGGAGCAAAGGGTCAAGGGTCCTACATCACAATCAGCTGATCGCATGGTCTGGCCCAATACTTTGGGGAATAGCCAGGTTTTTAGGGCCTTGTGGAAGGACAGAAGGGTCAGGGCTGCCCAAACCTTGGGGAAGATGATGTTCTGTAGGCCAGGTGCTTCATCAGAAGAGCCATGTCCCCAGAATCCATCAGATGTATGTCTGTGTACACACACTTTGTATTAGAAGTGTCACTTTAAATACAGTTAATGTGATGATTCCTAGCCCATTTAACAGCTTCATTCTTCTGCCATATTAGAAAGTAAAATTTGGTGGAACTTTCTGGAGGAGCTTGACTGGCTACAATCAAAGCCTTTGGGAATCTTGTAGGGGCATCCATGGGGTGAAAGAAGGTCCAAAAAGTCAAGATGGAGGCTGTCACTGTGCAAGAAAGAACTGTGCCTTTTTTTATGTGAGTTGCACATGAAATACATGGAATAAAGGGACAGGGTCCAATAGACCACTTCTAGGTCTCCTGAAATCCTGACACCTGTGGCCATGCTCTTTCATTGTAAATGCAATTTCTGAATCTGCAGCATTTGGACTGGGAAATGAGGCAAGAATTGTTTGAAATTTTTTGGGATGAGAGTAAAAGAATGAATGCTGACACACCAGTTAAGATTAAAGGCTGGCAAACTTTTAAATGCCTTCTTAAAGAATAGGAACAGTAGGGCAACACATGGAACACAGTAGTGCAATTGTGATCCTGCACTCACCTGGCTAACATTCTTTGAACAGGAACATTAAGTCATGTCTGTTTGAATTTCCATCTTTATACCTTTTCTGCAATAGCTGCCTGAATGACAGTAAGAGATAACTCAATTACTACAAGGCGATAAGGATATATTAGACTCCTGTGAGGAGTCTGTTCCTAAACTGAGGCTCTAATGCATACAAGGATAAAGGTAAGATAACACTCTGGTTAATTATACCGAACAGGCAGAAAGTAAGTGACAACTAATCCTGTTGTAGTTAAGGTTTTTTTTTTTTTAATAAAAATAAAAATTCAGTATTGAGCACTTCTGTCAGAGAAACTTGGATGACCCTTACTATGCAGAACTTGTTCCTTAAACAAACCTCATTTAGAAAATGGCAGATTTGCTTCATTTAGTAGTTTTCATATTAATGGTACAATGGAAAAGTTGTCTCTATGTATCATTATCAATATTAGCTTTAAGAGCAAACCCCGGTGATTGCACATCAATCCTCTTGGAAGCAAAATAAGACCATCCAAAGAGAAAGACAGAGAGGATGATTTCTATACTTCTTGGCTCTTTACCTAGTCAGACATGTGCATGTTTGTTAAATTGAAAGGAAAAAAAAACCATTCAAAACAGTTCAGTAAGCACCTGTGATGTTCCAAGGCTTAACAAAATGTTGGTGGCGGTTGAGCCTGTAGAGAGAAAAATAAATGAGCTAAGAACGAAAAATCAGGCAGACTGTGCAAGTCTATCTGCTACACCTGTGGCTGATAGCAGATGTTAGGGTACCAGCTAAAGGGTGAGAAAACAGAAGGGAGAGAGAGAAATAGAATTGGAATCTTTGGTGTTATAAGTATCTGAAAAAATTCTTAGAGAGTCCAAGGATCCCAAATTCCAGAAGTACTGCAGAGCCGGCTCTAGCTTGATGTGGACATTCTAGAAGTGGTTGAGGTTATTTTACTCTCCTCCATCCTGAAATTTCTCTGCCAGATAAAGCCAGAGTAGGAACAAGAGGTGGGCTTCCGATCCAGGCTGGATGGAAGCCACAACAAGAACACAACAAGGTCCAAAGCGGCAGCAGCTGCTGGCACCGTCTCCAATGCCATAGCAAAGTGACAATTCCAGGGCTTCACAAAGGGTGCACCACCAATGGCTTTCTTGTTTGTGGTGTACAGTGTACGTTGTGCACTATTCTGCCCTTGCTACTATTAATCTTACTGTATAGGTGTCAGGAGTTTCAGGAGCTCCTTTCAGGAGCTCTATATTCCATCCTTCAGTGAGTGAAGGGGTAATGAAGGACTGCAGACATTGGTCTGCAGTCCTTCATTACCCCTTCACTCACTGAAGGATGGAATATAGCTGGTACTCATATTTCATTACCTGTCTCATGTGTTGTTGTTACAAGTAGCTTAGATATTACATTTACCAAACTTCTTTGTTGCATAATTTAATACTCATCACATGAATCAAATAGGAGTGTTTCATTGGATCAGAGACCTGCAACCATGGCTGACACATGATAACACCTCCTATTTTGTCCTTTCTTAGGAACAGCTTGCCGCACTCCACAGGACCTCGTTGTGGCTAACTCTTGAGTACTGAATGGTGGACAACACCTCATAAGTACACATAAAAAATATGCCTTCCCCATCCCTGATATCAGGGGCAACTATCGTGACTACATAGCCTCTCAAACAGCACTGATTTAATGGGCTAAATGAGGGCAAATGGGGCACTAATCTCACTACCTGGAGGAGTCTATTACAGAGGGAAGGATGTAGCATGGGGAAAAATGACTTGTGCCCTCCCAAAATTCTTCTTTGGTGGGACCTTTTTCCTGGGATGAGTGAACAGGACAGGCCTGTTCCATCTGTGTACTGAGTACTCAATCCCTTTCACCTGGCTATACAGGATGGTGGAATTCACTATTTATATGATGACTTTTACTAAAAATATGGACAGAAGGAAAAAACGGCCTTCTGTATGAAAAACATAGTGTTTGAATTAGCTTTATTTGAGAAACTCTGTATTGCTCTGTCATTATGTTTTTCATCCTACTGATTATACTGAGCCAGTTCCATGTTAGAAATGATAAGGAAATGAAGATGTTGGAGACATAAGAGCATATGACTTGTGAGGCTAAGTGTGTTAACTCCATCTCTGCTGCACTTTATTGTCAGCTCTATCATTCCTACTTGTTTAGGGTATAAAGATCTGCTGAGGGGCATTTGCTCTATTGTAGGCTTCCTGTGCAGAGATATGGATGATGAGGGGTGATAAAACTGACCATCACCAATTTTTTAAAACAAATTCTTTATACTTCTTCAAATGTTTGGTTTTCCTCAAGCCCCCAGATCCAGTGTATGGATGGTGCCATTCTGCCTACATGAGGACTGGTGCTTTAAAAATTGAGATAATTGTTATAATAAATCAATTCCAATGTGACACTGAATTTCTTAGTTTACTCATGGTGAATATGCTCATGATGTTACCTGGATGTCCATCCAGGAGGAAACACATTCTAGTTCTTGAAGTTGGTATGAATGTTCTTTGACTCTAAATAAGAGTATTTCTGCTGATATAGATGAATATTCAGTGGAGTGGGTAACCTATGGGAGTTGGGGTTTCTAGTGCAGGTCCACAATGGATGGAGTGATGACATGGAATGAGATTGTGTCCTGCCCATGGGGAGGGTTTGTCTTTCAGGTTTAAAGGAGGATGGGGCTGTTCCTTCATTTTCCTTTGATTTTTAAACTATGTGAAATCTTCTCTAGGGTTGGCATAATGGTCTCACTGTGTGTCTTTCTATTTCAGAATGGCAGGAAAGAGGGAAGTATTATTTTTACCTCCCATGTGTTAAAATTAAATAGTTAGAAAAGACTCTGGGAGCTGCAAATGTCACACACATTATAACCCTAATGTTATCAATGCTCATCCATGTTCTAACCCAAGGGCAGGGGAAACTGGAAATAATAGTACCTTTGAACCATGAGTTGCTTTTTGTGGGGTCATCATTTAATTTCTGCTAGGTGAATTTCTGGAGCTCATTGTCTGCTAAAATGTGATAGGCAGGGGTGGGGTCAGACAGAGTTGGCAGTGCTTCCTGTCTGCAGTTTACCTAAGTGCCTTGTCAAAAATCCACCAGCTGGACATGGTTCAGCTGTATTTATCCCTGTATTTCAGTTGGCACCATTGCAACCAATCATGTAACGTATGTTTTCATGTGTAAGTTTTTGTGCATATACATCTTACTAAAACAACTCTGCATTTTCCAATGATGTGGCAAGAAACTTTGTTTAGCAATAACACAATGTCCTTTTTGCAGAACGTAAACCCTGCTCGCTAAGTTGGGGGATTTGCCTTTTATTTAGCTCGATGTTAATTTGTGAAACATTATGTTGGTGTGTGTGATTGTGGCACATAAAAATGCAGTAGGTGGTTTATAGGAGAGGAGTTGTAAACTGAATACTCGGTGAGATGAGCTCCACAGACGATGCCAATTCTCGAAAGGGATGAAATTTCCCTCAAGCGAGAAAGAAAACTGCTAAGTGAGGTACGCTATCGGCTTTATGGCTTTCTTTAACCTGCTCCTCCCACTGGTGCATTGTGGTGGGTGTACAACTGTTGCAAGTAGGTGGCACAGCTGTTTGCTTTGACTAGCTTGGTACCTTTGGGATACACACAACAGAGTTAATGCTGCAAAATGAAAATGCATTTATACTTCAATAAACTCTCTGTACTTCTTTGTTATCGGGAGAGAGAGAGAGAGAGAGAAGGAGAGAGGAAGAGAAATGCCTGCTTGATGCTATCAAGTGGTGCTGCTTAGAACATAGGGGTGGAAAAATGTTTGCAAAAAACCCCAACCATGGATAACATCAGTTTATTACCACTGCAGTCAGTGTTAACTTTATGAAGATTTCCTGTGCACCTGTCTGCTGCCACATCTTTAACATACATGCATATTTATATGGCTCAGGCAACATATGCTTGATGATTTTTGTCATTTAGGTTTACTACAGTATGGAACTGCATTTTTTTTTTTTGAAAAAAATGAGTTCAGTGATGAAACTAGCTGAGCTTTGAGGAAAGGAGAAATATAATAATATTTCTGTGCTAGAGCCTAGATTGCATGTATTTAAAAAGAAATGATAGTTAATATGTACACATATAGAGCATATAAACAGGGAAGAGCTATTATATCTCCCAGCAGGCAAGGATGTTGAGAGAGGAGAAAACCTGCTAACTGGGACAGGATTAAGTTCCAGTTAGTTCTTCTAAAAGTGGAACTATTTTACACTCTATCTGACCCATCTAGCTTAGTAATGGTTAGAATGTAAAGGAGAAAGTTTATTGTAGGTTTGTTGATTTAGAGAAAGCGTATGATAAAGTGAGTAGGCTGGAATTATGGAATGTTTTGGACCAATATGGAGTTGAAGGCTGGTTACTGAATGTGTCAAGAATGGTATATGAAGACATAAAGAAAGTGCAGGAATAAATGGAATGCTTAGTGAATAGTTCAACCTTGTGATGGAGTAAGACAAGGATGTGTAATGCCCCTTGGTTGTTTAATGTATTTATGGATAATGTGTAAGGAATATTTGTGGTGACATTAGAAGTGTGTAGATTAGGAACGTGAATATCTGTGTACTTTTGTATGCAGATGATGCTGTGTTGTTGGCTGAGAATCCAAATGATTTGCAGCAAATGTGAGCTAGAGGAATATGGATCTGAACATTAATGTTTCAAAGACCAAAGTAGTTGTGTTTGGCAGAAAAAAAATAGAGTTATACATAAAAGGCAAAAAACTAGAGCAAGTAGATGAATTTGTATATTTGGTACAATGTTGCTAAAGATAAGAAAATGGAGAAATTTTAAGATGTGTAACTGTTGGCAGAAAGGTAGAGTAGAATGCCCTCTGTTGCAAGGAACGAAGGTTTGTTGAAAGCAAAGATGGCTGGGGCTAGACTCATGCTTCTGCCCAGTTGGCTATATCAAAATGAAAGCTGGGCATACTGCATCAGGAGAAACAAAAAAAGTTAAATACAGTGGGAATGGGGTCTTAAGTGTGTGTAGTAAAGATAGGATCAAGAATGAATGGGTGCTGAATGAATCGGGATTGAGTACAAGAGTAAATGACCAGTGCAAAATATATATGGGTGGTTTGGTCAGAGAATGAATGAGAATCACACTGCAAAAGAAATATATGAAAAAGAGTGAATTAATTGAGAGGAAGGGGAAGTCAGAGAAAGTCATGGCTGGATGGAGTTTATGAGATCCTCAGAAAGACAGATGAGAATTTTGAAGAACAAAAGGCTATGTATACAGCAGTGAATGAATGTGGTGAAAAGGATAGTTTGCAAGGACAGAAACGTATGGAAAGGTATAATGACTGATACTGGTATTAACTAGCTTTAGCTATCTTTCCTTTCCTTTTTCTTATTTTATAGCTTTAATTGTTTTGGCTTAGTATTTATTATACTTTTTCTGTCCTATATAGTATATTGCTGAAATAGAATAGTGTTCTGAAACAGAATAGTACGATGGACATGTATGTATGTGATTACCTTTTAATTTCCAGGTTTTATTCCCTGTCCTGTTTCCCTGTCCCACAAGGAATGGAATGAACCTGGATCCATATACATGTGAATCATAAATTGCTCAGTATGAATTATTTTTTATGTACCTATTCAGATATAAGTAAAGTTCAGAAGAATGTAAGATCAGTCTTTCTGGACCAGACCAAACATCTATTTCATGGTGTGGCATTCACTACGTTGCAATCCAGGAGAGATTGCCCTCGATATTAGTGCCCTGATTGTAAAGAGTAGTTTCCCTGAACAGTTAAGATTGGTGCCAAGCTTTGTTAAGTTTTCAGCACTATGAGAAAACCTCTTGGTTCTCTCAGACTTTTAATTGAATCAGTGCAGCTATTTCTGTTGCTCTTATTGTTCTGATTTAAGAAGTTGTAATCTTACAGTTTTATGAATTTTAATCCTATTTTGTGCATCTGTTTTAGGATTATTATGCTTACAATGGAAAGTAGGTAGTAAATTCAACATTCTGTTTCCTATAATAGCTATGGGAAAAGCAGACAATCAGAATTGTCTTCTATTCTCCTTCCTAACCCACAGATATGCTGCTTGGAAATTCTGAGTCAAAGTACAATGTATCTGAGGAGCACTGAGGCTACATCCTCCATAATTTTGTCCAATTCTCTTTTTAAAATCATCTGAAGTAGTGTCCATTTCCAAATTGTGTGGGTGCATGTTAAACAAACAAAAAACAAACCTTGCACTAAGTCAAGTGTTTTTCTTCGTCTATCCTAAGTCTACTGAAGATATATTTCCCTGGATGCTCAAGCTTTAGCATTATAAGACGAGGAGAAATATTTTTCTCCACATAGAGTATAATTTAATAAGCTTGCAAGGAAATTGGAATAGTAGTAACGGTAAACCTGAGAATGAGCTATGATATTTTACAGGTCAGTAATTTCGCAACTGGACAACAGATTCACCAGGAAATATCTCAAGTCTTTGGTTTTCTATTAGATTCAGAACTGATTAATGAGCTTCTGTAATAGCATGAGATTTTTCCCATGGGAATAGGGGAGAATGAAGAGATCCTCAGACACAATTTTTTTTATCTGTACCTCCAGAGGAAGAAAATGTTGGCCCTTCCTGCCCTTGTGACAGGAAGAATAAGCCCGGCTGCCTTATTGCTATATAATTTCTGAAAAGTTGTATTATTTCTCTTACACATTTTCAAATTCTTCAGTGGTTTCTCACTCTTTCTGGTCCTGGAGTGCATCTACAGTCCAAATATCAGACATTTGCTTCTTTCTTTCAGTTTTTATTTTTTAAAACCTTATGATCATTTCATCTCCTTTCTGCATTAGAAAAGTTCACACTCACACACAAACACACACACAATGGTTAGGTTTTTGCAGCTACTTCTTTTAACATATTCACTTTTACAACCATTTGCCCCAATAACATGCACTTTTCATTCATGTATTATTTTTATGTGCACTTTCCCTTAATAGAGGTATGGTGAATCCTTTTTTAAATCAAAGAACTGTACTATAACATTTGGAGAAAGATAACTGCATTTGCTTCATATATTGTTTTGGGAAATCTGAATTTGGAGGAGTCATATTAAATAGTAAATTTAATGAATTTCACCTCCATTGTTCCTCCTGGGAGGGTATTCCTTCCATCTTGTTGACTAGTTAAGACACCAATTATGAATAACACTGTCTATCTTTCCCTTTGTTTCCACAGATCATCTTCCTTCCTAGTAGCAGGAAGAGGTCCAACTAAACAGAGAGCATGAGCAAACATCATCTGAACCTAGATTCACACAAATGGATGAAACAAACTTGTCTAGTAGACACACACACACACACACATATAGAGATGATATAGATAGATAGATGATAGATAGATAGATGATAGATAGATAGCTGTTGTAAGCCATGAGAAAAACAAAGGCAAGAAGGATCCACATTCTTTGCCGCTGGAGTTACAGGCAAGAGGAGAGCTCCTAAAGACTTCTTTGTTCTAGCTTACCCTTGGGAGATCATCTCACATTATTACAGAGTCATTTGATCATTGGAGGCTGGGTAGACAAAAGTAACGGTTGGCAGCATCATACTCTTATTGTGAGCTTGCTAGGAGAATTTGGTTATTGTTGAATACAAAAACTGGGACAGAGGAATGTTTGATATAATGAAAAGTGATTGTTTTTATACATGACTTTGGCCTTAAAGTAGTTTTTTCTCCTATATTATATGTCTGTTACTGATAACTATTTGAAAGACAATGGAAACTAGAATGACTTGTAGTTGATTACCAATACTTTCAAGGTACTGCAAATCCAATATTAATTTTGATATAAAAATTGGCATTTGTGCAAGAATGTTTTGTGTGGTGACAGATAATGTATACTAAACTTCTGGATCCATTAAAATGCAAAGGATGCTGGAATCCAGAGTTTGCCCTAGAGGAATAGCATTATAGTTATGTTCATTTCGTCTGATCTTCCTACAAAGTTGACATAAATCCTGTCGAGAAATAAGTGGACAACATATATTTCATTTTTGACCTATCAAGAAGAGAGTGAATTTCAAATGCAAGCACCTAAAGAAACACTTTAACCAGTCACTCCAATCTCAGTGAGAACATGGTTAGACCTTACTGAGTGTATTCAAATGAAGCAGGATTTTTGCAGAAATCAAGAAGAGCAGCAGGTTTAGCCTAAGTATGTGAATTGTGAAATGAGAAGATAATTTCAAAGGGACAAGCATACTTTCCAAATCCCAAATCATATGGGCAATTTCTTAGTGCAATAGACATGCTAGATATAAACTTCCATCTTGTAATAGAATAAGCTAAGGAAGGAAAAGGAAAAGGCTAAGGAAAGAAAATCAGGAGGCATCAGAGGAGAACCAGTGTGTCATAATGCTTTAAAATGATGAACTAGGATTAAGGAGTCCCAAGTTCAAGTCCCTACTTGACTATAGAGTTCACTGGGCCAATCATATTCATTCCAAACTACCTCAGAGAACTCTTACTCTGAGGATAAAATGAGGAGTGATCTCCATGTGCACCACCCTGACTTTCTAGAGGAAAAGTGAGATGCACTGATGATGTTGGTGAATGATGATGGTGAACTGATGATGAAAAGTGAGGTAAATTAATGATGTTACCTAGTCAGGTAATGAAACATCTGCAAGCAAACAACCAAGTTCAAAGAGCATCAAAGACTCCACAAAAGTGAGATAAAATGATCATAAGCTGAGATGGTAATATGAAATGGAAATAATAATATGTTGTGTCTATTCTACTGATCAAACAAAAGACCCTAGCATTAGCTTTTTCCATTACTTCCTTTACCGAAACTTGAAGAACTAACTCCAGTGAGTCTGCAACAATTACAATATGTATAGGCAAGCCAAGGCAATTGAGTAACAATACCAGATCAGCTATACTGAATAAACACAAGAAGAACTCAATAAGCTACATAATAGAAATGGGGAAGAAAAATAGGGTGTGATTTAGAGATTTGGTCTGCTTTAATTATGAGCTGCTGTGTATTCATCCATGACTGAGGTTATATGTGCCTATTAATAGTGGGTAGAAAAAAAATGATAAAACCTGAACATCATAATTCCAGCCTATATTGTACTTGTTTTGAAGAGTAAAAATGATTCTATAAAATACCAGGAAGCCATTAATTAGAGACGGGTGAAATGAACTCAAAGTAAGTTCTATGGAGTTTCCTTATGTTTTACTCTACAGCTGAAAGCAACAGTCCTATGTTCATCCAATTTTTGAACTCAGTGCGATTGACTTCTGAATAACTATAATCTTGTACTGTATTTCCTACTTTTATTTTTGCTTCAGCTATTGAATGAACTTCTTGGAAATAAATTTCAGGTGTTTAAGATCCTTAACCTTAGAACCATTTGTAACATGCAGACTGTCAAGACATGTATAGAATAATTCTTGTCCTTTTTTTCCTTGCACAATGCTATCAGAATGCATTATGATCCTGTATTCAATATAAGTTTGATCTGCCTGTCAGCCATAACAACAACTAGACTTGAGAGGCAATAACATTATTTGTCCAGATCTGGAAGCAGAGGTGTCCATGGGGGGAGTAAGAAGAATCAAGATGGAAGATGGTGGCTGTGACCAAGTGATTGAGGCCCTCCCCCTCCTTTTTAACATATCATTCAGGGCTATGATTGCATGTATTACTATGATTGCTGCCATCTTGATTTTTTTTAACCCTCCCTTAGGGGCATCTCCAACTGGCAGGAGCAACCGTTTTCTCCATCTCTGAAGACGAGGTGTAATCTGATATCAACAACACCTAACAGTGACTCTACATCCTGTTAACAAATTGTTCACGGAGTTTTGCAATTGATTTTGTACTGCAGATCTCCTGTGTTGCCAAATTTAGCCTGATGTTTTGGACTTTCTTGCTTCTTCCCTAAAATCCCCCTTTTTTATAACTTCTTGCCCAGTGAAGAATTCTAGACAACTTGAAAGCCAGTATGCCACAAGTTTATTTATTTGAGCAATTTTTAAGGCCGCCCACTTGCATGCAACAATCATAACAATAATAGACAACTGTATTTGGGAGGAAATCTAAGATCACACATAGCACAGTTAACAAAGCACAAGTTTTTGTTCTATTTGTTGGTTTTAAGAAAGTCTAAAAGAAATCCCAGCTATAAATTGATCAGCATGACAATAGCTTTTTATTGAATATAATGCTGTTTTTTGTTGTTATTGTTTGCAGAGAAAGACAACATATACTAGCATTAAGGATATATTCTGACTTTGTGGCAGGGTGAACCCTACCATTAGACAGTGAGGCAAGGTTGTTCTTCCTGAGCCCTTCTGCCCTTTCTCTTGATTGGAGGACCAAACTGCCCTTGGCAAATAGGTTGACTTCAACCCCACAGACTAGAGCTTTAAGAATGAGTGATGTTGCCAGCACCCAATTAATCTTAAATTGCCAATCCACTTGGGTGTATGGGAGGAGAGACTTTCTTGCAGTAAAGATTAGGCAGCAAGACATCTTGGGCTGGTTGTACTCTTTGCAGCATCATTGCTGCGAGCTGTCCAAGAATGAACTTGAGAAAGTAAATAAAAGTAGCATATATAAATGCCTCTAGCTTAGAACTAAATCTGTTGATTTCAGCTGTTTACAAGGAAGCTCTTTTATTCCTCTTTTCTATTCCTTGGCCATGCTGGAATGTGATGGAATATCGGGGAATACAACACACACACGTACACACACACACACACCCATATAGTTTATAGCAATTGCAAGATCTGTCATCCCTGACTCAGTGCACATGATATGCTCTTAAGCAAAAACACTATGCATTTAAGTTGAGATGAATTTGTGAGAGATGCCATATTAGATAACATGTTTCTCTCTGCTGATTTCTGTTATGTCATTTGTTCAACCTTTTGGTTTCAAGAAGCAATAAGAGTGTAGATTTTTTCCCCCATACTTCATGTTTTTTTTTTTTAATTTATGCATGTAGGTTGATAAAAATGTAAGCTGGTCTTTAGCCCAAAGCAGTACAAACCTGCTGAGATATTAAAGCCCCAAACTGGCACTCATAACAGAAATACAGTAAGCCTTCCACTGTAATGGCACTGGCAGGTGCCACCACAATAAAGAAAACAGACACCCCATGAACAGATATTAGATTAAAGAGATCAATCAATCGGTATCTTAAATCTGAGTGCCAGCACAATCCAGCCAGTGTTGTTCTAAGAAAGCAGACTTTTAAAAAGCTTTTATTATTTTATTTCTTTAATTTCTTCAGAATATTTATATTACATGGTTTGCAAACTATAGATGTGAAACCAATGGAAATGTATAGTTTGTATATCAAACAACTGAGGAATAACTGTGCCATTTCTCCCTAGGAATGCCAAAGTGGAGCTATTGCTCTCAAACCTACAAAGTCTGTTCTGAACATAAGAACATGAGAACATACGCATTACCTTGCTTGATCAGACCCTGACCCATCTAGTCCAGCAGTCTGTCCTCATAATGGCCAACCATCTGCACAAGGAAACCCACTAGTCTCCCAGCAGAAGGCCTTCAGCAGCATCCAACTGCCCTAAAGGCTAATAGCCATTGATCCCCGTGACTTTCATGAACTGGTCCATTAGAATACCGTGGATGCATCAAGGCCATGTAGCTAAATTATCTGTGGAAATATAGTCACCTGCCCTGTTTTCTATGTGTATCTTCCTCTCTCCCTTGGATTATTACCAATAGCGCTTAACCTACAATTGCCTCTTTCCTATGAACTCTAAGTCTCAGTACCCATCATGACATTACCCAGCGTGGGGATTGGGATGTCTGGATTATAAAACCAGACTTTTTTTTTTTTTACTGCTATATTAGTAGGGCAAATTTGGTTAGTCATTTCGTGTGTGTGTGTGTGTGTGTAGATAATCTGCATCTTTTTCATTTGTAATATTCATTAACACACATCTTCCCAGATATATGGAATTATTATAATAAATGACTTTTTAAAAGCTAATATCTGTATTCTTGATCTCATTATTTGTTACTTAAATTTACTAGATACTAGCTTTTAAGTATACATTCCCTGATATAAACTTCTTTTTTAAAAAAATTACCACTTTCTATGTAGAATTTTACAAAATATTCACTCCTTGTTTGATCTCACAAACAATGTTGAGGAATGGTTTTTGATGAAGAAAAAGATGAATATTGCTGTCTGTCTGAAGAATCTGTCTAAAGAAATCAGAAATGCATATTTCATTTGGATCCCTATCCCAGGTTCAAATGGCTTTATAGATGACACAGAAACATAGGTCTCTATAAAGCTCCTCTCTCTCTTTTTCTTAATTTATAAATGTGTCCAATGTCTCAGGTTAAATGGGCTCACCAGTGGATTACTGTTTAAATCCAAAAAGGTAGTACATTAATGAAATATATGGTGTGGTGTGTATGATACTCAACAATTGATGTTACAGTTGAAGCCCAGGAGCTACACTCTTGGGGAATATGACAGAAGGATCTGCAGGTGCATTCAAGATTTTATTGATAGTAAAAATAGCAACCACAGAAGCAACATGTTCAATACTTTCTGGATCCTTTCAGTTGATTTTCAACTACACTTTCAACTGCTTTTCACATGATTTTTCTTAAACCCGATGTTGCTGGAAGCCAAGTAGGTTAAGACTTGATTATCTTTGTCAATAACACATTGTACAGACATGCATAGGTACAATGGCATATACATTTTGGTAATACCTTTAATTAATTCTATTTTAAAATATTGTTTCCTTGAAGTTGTCTATTCTATGGTTTAATGGTATACCATATCACTTACAGGATCATTTCATTAATTAACTTTGATAATAGAGATGCACTTCTGGATGCTGTCCACATACAGTATGATAACATACAAGGCTAAAATTAAAACACTCATTCCACTCTTGGAAGACTTGGTGTTGAAAAACCGAGTAAGACTTCTGAAATGAATCAGGAATTTCCCTTGCAAAATTGATGTTTATGTAATTGTTCCATCTGCAATGTTATTCCATATATTTTTAGAAAGTTTATGGCATTTCAACTTGCATTTATATCTTTCAGAAGTGAGAAGTGACCCTGAGACTTCTCTGAATCTTTAATAGTTCTGCCACAGCAGTTGAGATGCATGTTCCAAACTACTTCCTTCCCCCCACTTCTAACTTGACAAGATGTTTTTCTTCTCTGAAATGATGACCTCATATTAGATGCTTTAAAAGGTCAGAGGGGAAAAAAGTTTATTTAGCAGAACACCCCTTTCACAATGATGTATGATAACTGCAAGGCATATCTATGTGGATCCTGTGCCTGTACCATTAAATTGTGAGGTGATGAGAGAAGAGAAAGTAATTTAAAGAAAACTCTGTGGAGACACCATTACCAGCCCATTACAACAGCAGACTAATTGACCTGGAGGAAACCAGAGATTTTCCCCTTTGACACATATACAGTGCAATATTAATATGCCAGAATAATTTTAAAGTAGGGCAACACAAGATTTTGACAATATTATTAATAATACAGAACAAGTTGGTATCTTGCTTCCATTACTCAAGCAGATAGTTTTATTAGCTGTACTGGGATTGCTTGTGTCAGGAGAGTGAGAGATCAGGCTCATCGTAATATAATGTGCTGAAAGGATGGGTTAGATCCAGATTTAGGTGTGTTAAACTGGGGCAATGAAAGCAGAGTTCCCTGCTCCCTAGTCCCCATGGCACACTTTCCAGCTCACTGAAAATATTATGTGGAGTAGAAGGGGCAAATATGTCCAAAATAGATGGAGATACCTTTTGAGGGAAGACAACTAGTCTTTGAAGGTGCCTCCACTGAGTTTTACACAAGAGAAGGGACCGAAAGAACTGCCATGGGGAGATGGACAAAGAAGTCCATTTCCTCCAGTTTAGTGACACACTTTTAAATCTTGTTCTAACGCAATATATTTTCTCATTTCATCCCTAAATAGCAAGAAGGTCCATTAAAATTGCATACAAATATTGGAGCAGGTTATGTATTTTTAAAGAACGCAATATGGTGTGTTACCATGTAAAGTCTGTTTCTGGGTTGGACCAAGAACTAACTCGTCTGCCATTCTTTTCCATGTAACAGTCTCTCCTACTTCAGAGCTTTTGGCAGCTTTGATCAAATATTTTTCAACTGTTATTGAAAGTTTGTTGAATAAAACTCAGTTGTCTCAGTTGATAAAATACAGTAATTCATGGATTATAAAACATACTTGCTGAGTTCCCATAATCCACAAACAAGCACATCTCATTTTGACTTAGCATGATGTGTGAACCTAGCCATAATTCCCTAGTCCTTTATTACAAGGGTTGGGCTGCAAAAATCCAGAAGACCACTAAATGGCAGAAAAGAGTTAAGAGTTTTCTCTTCCTGTTTACTGCCATCTAGTGGTTTCTTAGATTTCTGCAAGCCATATCTGGTAGCCCTAGCTAAGTTGTATGAAGAATCAGAGCTATCTGGTTTAATGACCAAGTAGAAGAGATACTTACTTCCAAAACCATACTGTATGGATAATATAAAAGATTGGTCATATGATTGCCAAAACTGATTCATAACAACATATAGTAATTGTTGAGCATTGACTCTCATCTCTTTTGCTTTTAAACTCTTTCTGTCCTGGTCCAAATTCTAATATAGTTAGCAAATCCTACGTATTTCATACAGGATTTCTCAGTTTCAAAACTGCACTAGACAGTCATATACTTGTCTTCTAAAATGTTAATATTAACATCTTAATTTCTATTTGTGCTTTTTTTTAACATTAAACATTTACTTTTTAAAACAATGCAAGTATTTAACAGCAAACATTTGTTTGGCTTACAGTTTCCATTGAATATTTGCTGACATTGGTCCTTTGAATATCTTTTTCTCCCTCCATTTTCTTCTGAGTTCTTGTATTCATCTCTCCCAAATCAAAGAGTGTAGAGCAAATGTTTCATGTGATATTAAATAATTAAGATTCTTAACTCCTTGCATCATTCCAGTTGCCCTCTCTTGTACCTTCCCACTTTCAGTAATGTCTTTTTCATATTAATGTGATCTGTACCATGCTCTGTATTCTGAATGTGGCCTCGTGATCAGCCTCTTCTGGAGCAAAAAAGTAATTTTCATTGACCTTTGTTCCTGAGCTCTATTTGCACAACTAACCATTTCATTTGTTAGGTGGTTTAGAATTTTATCCACAGCTACAAATAGATGCCATATGTTTGGCCACCACTCCTGCTCTTCCTAATAGTCAGGCTTATGTAGGCAAAATAATGCGGGAAAAATAAGGCAGTGGCTTGATGGGAATCTTAAGATCTGCAGAAGGGTAAATTTTGCTTGCTGATTGTAGGAAGGAAGGAAGGAAGGAAGGAAGGGAGGGAGGGAGGGAGGGAGGGAGGGAGGGAGATAAATAGTTGAATGGCTGGTGAGACTTGAGAATGGAATGGAATAACTGGAACTGTGAGCAACAGCTGCACTTCCCAGGGCAACATCTTTATTGCCAGTCCCACTTGTTGGAAACAATAACAAATAAAACAATGGGTGCTCAAAAATACGTATAAAATAGTTGCATATGTTCAGTGCCAAAATGTGAATATGTCCTTTCTTTTGTTGATTATAGGGAATTATTTTCTTCTAAAAAATAATCTTTTACTGAGCTGTAATACTAAACTTAGGCCCTAAAGATATCTATATTTGGTTTATTCGTTCATACTTTATATGCTTTTTTTTCAGATCAAGCCTAGAGGAAAGCTCCAAATATGTGAGGTTCAAACCTTTTGTGTTTAATTAATCTGTTGTGCCTACAACAATATGTAACATTCACTGTTCGCTCAACTGACACACATTGACATAGGGTTTCTCAACCTCAGCAACTTTAAGAAGTGTGGGCTTCAACTCCCAGAATTCCCCAGCCAGCATGGGGAACTATACTATGGCATTTGGGGGAAGCACAATGCCATAGTATCTAGTAGTGTGTCACTTCCCTTGTGTACCTTCCCATTCCCTTATGGAATGTCCTTTCCAGCTACATTCTCCCAAGCATTTAAACAGTTTTAAGACCAGTTTTGAATTTAGGTACCTGTTTTATATGGAGGCAGTGGGTTTTATATTTCATATCCTTCCTGTGTAATTTCTAAGTTGCATCTTGTTTTAATAGTTTCTAAATCTTTTGAGATTTAATGATATTTTCAATAAGTTAAAATGGTGTTACTAATATACACACAGAATCGGGTTACTGGGGAGTTTGAAACTAACAGCTAGACTAGATTCTGCATGTATGAATGTTAAGTCCACTTTCATCCATAGGTTACTGAGTGACTTTGTGGCCTTTCAGCCCAAACTGCCTTAAAAATGCTATTGTAGGGAAAAAAATGGAGGACATAATATATATGACTCTTTTGTTTCTAGAAGAAAGAGACGATATAAATCCCCCCCAAAACCCACAAATAAATACATAAACATGTTTCCTTAAAAGCAAATTCCAGCGAATTTAATGGGACTAGCATCTTAGTATATTATCAACAGCACTGACAACAATCATTGTTGAATTTTTATTGTAAAGAGACAATACATTTAAGTCACATGAATAGTGTTAAACACAGAACATCTATGCTGTGATATATACTTCCATTCTCCTCACTTCCATAATAACCAATCTTTTACTATATGCATTAAACATTAATGTAACATTTTTCCAAGGGAAGAGGTGAACCAACCTTTCACAAATGCAGAGAAATGTTGCAAACCTTTTCTAAAGTTTTTCTTCATAACTTTATCAACTGCATTTATTTGCTACTTCTTAAATGAGAGCTTAAAGTAGTCTTATCTTATTATTGTGAAAAAAAAATAGTATCACTCATGGCTGATCTGTCTACTATATGACTACCATATGGGACACTGGAAGCTCTTTCCATATTGTGGTAGAGAAGAAGATTGTCTGCTTTCTGTAGAATCTGCAACAAACTTTTATAAGCTAGGTGTTCTTTGTACAGATTAGTCCAGTGTTTCTCAACCGTGGGAATTTTAAGATGTATGGACTTCAACTCCCAGAATTCCCCAGCCAGCCATTCTGGGAGTTGAAGTCCATACATTTTAAAGTTCCCAAGGTTGAGAAACGCTGGATTAGTCTATAACTTTCATAATTCCTTGCTAAGAAACCATTTGGTCATTCTGTCTGCCTGGGAATTATGGTGTTGGGGTCCAATCCATCTGGAGACACTAGTTCAAGAGCGATGCTGGAGAAGCAGGTTATGATCCTAGCATACAACATTTGTTTTTATTATTTAATTTATTATTAAATTTATATAGCTGCCCATATTAAGTACATTACTCTGGACCCTAACATAAGTTGCTGCTGAAGCACAGCTAAAAAGCAGGCTTTTCAGCACTGATTCTCTAAACAGTGATGGGATTTCTACAATAAGAATATAATAAGGAGACAAGAGATTGGTAAGGGGGATTGGTAAATTTTTAAAGCCTAGTCTTGGACATATTGTAGTAAAATATAATTGCAAGAAAAGGCAGTACATTGTAAGATAAATGATTGCAGCTATCTTTCAAACCTCATAACAATTAAAGCAACAGAACTGTCCACTATCACCCATACTGGCAAATGAAGCAAACTAATGCCAGGCTGGGTAAAGTAGAGTTGGAGCACCTCTTTCAAGAAGAAGCTCAGTCAAAAGATGTAGGCGTCTTCCTCGGAAACTGTGACATTGTTTTAATGACATAAGCTAATGTGATAGTGGCTTGAATGGCATTTGATAGGCTGGCCATCTGCACATCACCTAAAAGAAGAAGAAATACACTGCCCCTCCACCCCCTCCAGGACAAAAGATGACAAGGTTTTGCATAAAATTTTCACCTTAATTTTAATTGAATGCGCAAATGGAATGCTCAAATAGAATTGAATGTAATTAAATGAAAACTCTGTGGGTATAACTGTACCTTTATAAATAAGTAGAAATGCAGTACATCTCACTACTAGCCAGAGTTTAATGGTGGCACATAAGTCACATGATTATTATTTGTTGCAAACATAAAGTTGGATGCTCACTTTTTATACAATCAGGTTGTTACTGCTATCAGACCATGTGATGTTTAAGTGAGTATATATTTGAAACAATGAGAAAGCCTTTTGGGTTGGGGGAAAGGAGGATCTGGGTATAATGGAAAAGACAATTGTTAGATCAGGAAATGTTTTTGGGTTATGTCTATTTCCCAGATATGAATATCTCTGTCTCTGTTGCAATTTCTTGCAAAAACTCTTTACGCAATTCTTGGATCCCGATTACTGCAATTTCCATGATCTAGACATTTGATAATACATGTCTGTGACAGAAATGGTTTATGTCAGCTGGCATTCTAAATTGTTCAATTTAACTTGTCCAGCTCCATCTTCCTGGTTGCCCTTAAGAGCTTCTTCTCAGTTTCAAGGAGGATATTTGATTGTAAATGGGTGTGTACAATTTCCTAAAGTGCCAGATGTTATATATCATGTAGCTTAAATTTGATTATTTCTTCTGTATTTACAACTTGTACTTTGCTCCTCAATGAGCCAACTGGTGTTCAATCATTTCTTCCACTGGCAAAAAAAAAGATCCACTGTCATCATGGGAATTTGCAAACAATTTAAAATCTTAAATGGGAATCACAGGATATAAAAAAGATATTCTGGGATGGAAACTCCCAGGCCAATTTTTTAAATCTATCAACAAGTCAATCAACAAAGGTGATTTGCGGGGATTTGTGGTTTTATGAATCTTCTTATGTGATCAAGTGTCAATCAAACAGAAAGTTCTATGATGAGCCTAAGCAGGGAATCAACTGGATCTTTTTTACCAAGGTTCTTCTGTGCCTTGATTGTGCACATTTATCCACAAGGAATTTCATTTTACCTTTATCCATAGGAGTTTCTAAAAAGGCTCTTCGGCAGATTTATGCCTGTAATTGCACAGATTCACATCTGTGAACTCAGGAAAGTTCTAAGTAGATTTAAATAAGAAGAGAGACAGAAGTTAGTAAACTGGTAGCATGATTAATAACAGTGATGTGGTCAAATATTAGTGGTGAAAATACTAAATGATGTTCTTGGGCATTCAAGGTTTTCATTAAGCTGTTAGCTCATGGACAATAGCAATATACCATGCCAGGCCTGGCAAATGCTCCTATAGCAATTTGACTGTGCCTAACAGTTGGTCCAACTGTCCATATTCAATTAATAAAATGAAGAACTCAGATGGAGGATAACCCCAGTAAGGCCATTCAAAGCATCCCATCTCCAAGAGTATGCAAGCGCATATTGGTCATGATGGAGATATTTTAAATTGGAAAGAGACTCATCTCCAGAAGACATTGGTGCACAGCACATGTTCAACAAAGGTGGCTACTTATACCCATAAAACTACAACTCAGGAAATACAGGCATTCAGCCCAGTAGCCCTATATCGGAGAGACAGCTGCACCTCTTAAGGATAGCTCACTCCCATAGAGAGAACTACAATAATTACCAATTTACTGAGTTGCCAATGTCTGAACAAGATTACCCTCAGTTGCTTCAGAATAAAAAAAGTGAGTCTGTTTATAATCCTAGAGAACTGCCAAGTGACTGTATTATTCTTCCTCCTTGGATGTCCTCAAACTCTAGGAGTGGATACCCTGAGTACAGATGGCCATTAGTCCTAATGTATGAATTTCCTCTAATAAAACAGGTTCCTTGCATCATCTATGAAATAAGACAGCAACAAGCACCAGTGATTCTTCTGGTCCCTTTCTGGTTTCTGAATCTTATCAATCTATCAATATGCCTTTCTGTCAAAATCTACTCATGCCAGTGATTAGTCACCCTTAATGAGATTTCTTCCAGATTGCTGTTTGGATATCACAGTTTACATGCACAGTCTACATAGTGGAAGTGACAAACCTTGCCTTGTTTTTGCAACAAGTCCCCAAAGACAGGGAACAAGAGTAATGACAAGCATTAACCCATTGATACAGAGGAAAATACTTAGGTCTTTGGTATATTTGGGATTCCTTTTATTTAGAATTTCTTCAAGAGGGTCCAGATAAAGAACCGGGTACACTGAAATTATTGATAATGTCTCAAATTCTCTTATTTTATGAAAGAGACACCCGATTTAACTTCCCATTATTAGGGGGATGGTGTTTAGTCACTCAGTGATTCTGCAGCTTCTTTGCTGCTTTTTTTTTTTGATCTGGAAAAAAATCCAACAAGGAGTTCTTTTCTTGGATTGTAACTGAAGTGTCAAAAGTAAAAATAAAGCCTCAAATTTGCTAATGCAATGATTATATAGCAAAGTACAAGACAATCATATATCCTTTAAACATTTTGTCAATTAGTTAAATTCAAGAATATTGCACCTTACCCCATCAGCAGTTTGTTTTGCATTTTCCCAAAAAAGAGTCAAAAGTAATTTCTTTTCCTTCAGATTGTTAGTTTAAGAAAAATTGCAGAAGAAATTTTCAGTACAGCACTAACTGGTACGCCATTTCTCAGAAATAGGAACAGAAATAGAGTGTGTAGTCTTCTGAATAATCTTTGGGTGTATTTTCTCCCCTTCATCACTTTAAACAACTGAAAACAAAGGTCACCATGCATTCTTCCCCGTATTTGGTTCACAATACAAAAAGAGAGATAAATATGAGTGCATAACTTCAATGGCAAATTGCAGGGAAGAAAACAATCATCTCCATGATGAGTATGAAAAATACAACAATCAAGTCTTTATGGCAGAGTCAGCTACTTCTAGTGTCCTTCCCAGATGCAGATGCTAAGGAGGAGCAGGAATATTTTAGCATGGACATTTCATTCTTAACACCAACGATATCGCCGCCCATGAAAATAATGAATCCAGACCAGATGTGGGTCAGCAGATTTCTGTCAAACCTTAGAAATATGAAGCCATATTTTCACATCTGTGAAATTGGCTTTCATAGAGCTGATTTATATCACATAGCAGTCTAGCCTGCTTTTCTTCCTTTACTTTGCATGCTTTTTCCTGTATTTGATATCATTTTGTGCTCCCAGCATTTGCCCCGTGAAGGGAGGGGAGATGAACAACAGAGAAAGAAAGAGAAACAGTTACCTCAAAAAGCTGGTGCAGCATTTTCCAGTGTCTGCAGTGACCCATGAGTAGTATATGCCACACTCCAAAAAACAGTGTCTGAGACCAGGACAAAACTGAAATTTCATTTCATTTCATTTCATTTCATTGTAATTAAAATTAGGATTAATTAGTATAATTACTCTCCAATATGTATATAATATTCCTTCTCATTTCATATTAAATTTGCTATTTGGGCGGCTTCTGAAGGGTGCACCCCTTCAGATTTTGGGGGGGCTGTATGCTATCTTGGAGCTTCAGGTTTTTTATCTCTGTAAAAAGCAAGTAAAATAGTTTATTTGATGGGGTTGACTTCCTGGGTAAAAACACCGTTGAGAATCTGGAGAATTTGATTGGTGTGGCTATGAAACGTTGGAGGCATGAAGGGTTAATCAGTTGGAAAGTTTCTGCCACTCTGAGTTGTACACAATAAAGAAAAGATATAAATCTAATAATAATAATTCTGAAAAAAGCCTCAGACTCAAAGAAAGAAGAAAAACATCTGATTGTAGGGTTGCCACAAAAATGTATGACACATTTCAAGATTTTCATCCTGAAAATATTTAAAAACATTCAGATATTTATTATATCCTACTTTTCCTTCAAGGAATAACTTTTGTTTTTCTCACAACAGTTCTGGGAAGTGGACATAACTGAATTGAGAGGATAATGATAGCTATCCCACTTGTTTCATTATTGGGTTGGATTGGTAGAACTAATTCAGCACTTTTCCAGCTATTACACCAAGCTGGAGATGACAAAATGTACTTTCTGAAGTAACATAAGAAGAGGTACTATAGCTATTCTGACCTCTAGATAGCCATGTGATCCTAGTTTGAAATGCTTAGAGAAACATCCTTTGTGTGTTTTGGCATTCATTGGGGTGGTGCAAAATGTGACATTTTGCATTTCCAAAATGTTGCAAATGTAGAAACTGTACAGAACTTTTTAAAGCAGCTGCATCTCTTCCCAGGAAAAGACTGGGGCTACATTCACACTCCCTGTGTGCTCCAAAGCCCCTTTTTGAAATAATATCTGAAGCAGCACACAGCCATAGCCTTATGCCTTCTATGATTGATTCCCTCTTCATGAGTTGTCTGCAGCAAATATTATTAAGTTGCAATATAGCAGATGTGCCTTAGATTTTCACCTCTGGTGATTTTAGATCATTGCTTTCTACTTTTCTTTAATTCTTTCAAGCTTCTAACATGTACTGACAGCAAAAACAGGTGATAACACCCATTATCTTATCTGTTTATAGTATTATAGAGAGAAAATGTTCACATTCAGAATGGAAAGCATGGATGGAGCAACAATTGTGAAAATAGAAAAATAATATAACAAAAATAATAACAATACTAATATGCTGGTGTGTTATTTCCTCTTACACTCTCTATACACTCTACATCTAGCAACATGAAACTATTGGGTAGTTATTTGCATCCTTTTTGCAGCTGATTGTTATATCTGACCACCTTAAACCTGGAAACGGTACGTGTCTGGTGTCATCTGAAAATCATCCTCAGCATTGCTACGTTACGAGAGACAGAAAAAGAGAAATGGGGCTGGAAAACAATGTCCCTCTTGCTGTCTGCTATGGACTCCGAATATTGGCATGCTCTTTTTTTGATAGCACTGCCTCAGAGATGGCACATTTGGATCCTATTTTCTGCTGTGGCTGCACCAGCGTGGGGATTGTAGTCAAGTCATTTTAGGGTTACAGCTGTGCTACTCCCATATGTAGGACAACTGAGTGTGGATCTGATAAAGAGGCATAAACAGAAAGAACTCGTGGAGATCTTTCTCTTTTTCTTTTCTTCTTCCCAGGAAGATAATGGAGGTAAGCGTAGACTAACGCATGCACATATAGTTTTATTCAGATGAGTGTTTTCTTTCTCTCTTTCTCAGTCTCTTTTTTTAAGCCCTGCGCCTGAATTCCCATTAATGCAAAGTTCAGATAAAGCTGATGAAAAGCAGCTGCCATCTTGATAGTTGCCATGGCAGATGGCATCAGTCTTTATGCTTTTATCAGCATTAGGATCAGAACCCATTCTGTGTTCCAAACTGAGATAAAAATCATTGAAGCTGTACCTGGAAGAGGCAGATCGTCACGGCAGGTCCTGAACAGTTTTGAATCTTTTCAGAACAGACTGTATGAAAAGCTGAAATGACACTGCCTTGTTATTCATTAGTTCAATGAGGCTGATGATAGTTGAGAAGCTCCTTTCTCTGGGAAGAGTTGCCTCCTCCCCTCCTTTCTCCCAAAAACACTCAGGCTTTGAGGGGTAAAAAGAAAACATATATGAAACATTTTTTTTTTTTTTAAATGCAGCAAGTAGGGGGAAGAGTATATGTTCTAAACCTTGTCTCACTGTTGTTCTTTTACCAAGTTTGGGAAGCTGCCCTGAGAAGATTTCTCCGTTTCTTAGCAGTGGGGCAAATGGCTTAACATTTAAAGAAAGAGAAACAACTACATGTACTCTCAAACTACCAATCCATTCTACGGTCAGGACTAAGAACAGGTGAATAGCACAGGAAGGGTTGCTGGGCTTTGTTTTACTGAAGTTGTGAACTGGTCTCCTCAATTTTTCTGGCTGCTACAAAAAAGAAATTGGATATTTGTGCAGTGTTGGAGCCAGTGAATTTTGTCTTAGTTCAAGCCTTCACCTCTTTCTTCCTCTTTGTCTTGGTAAGACGCCTTTGACAAAAAAGAGCCATGGAGAGCATTATATTTACAGGAATAGCTTCTTAATCATTTCTCCCTCAAATGGCCTCCCCCGTTCCTTTTTCCTAAGGAAAATGTGCATCTAGAGAGATTGTTCCCCGCTAAGTAGAGGGGTTGCGTGATCTCAGATCATTATGTAAGTGTGAGCAATACAGGCTGGTGAGCTGTTTGGCTGTTGTATTGCTGTGGAAATGTATAATAAATGGAGAGGGAGAGCAGATTTATATTTTTAAATGCTTCACTACGTACAAAAAAATAGTTTGGAGCCACTGAAGTCGCTTTAGGATGTGAAGATCAGAAAATACTTGTTCTGTCGTATTGTTCACGCAACTAGGCAGCAGCCTGGTTTCTTGGCTTTTTAAAAATAAATTTTAAAAGTATAGTCTGTATATAAATCTGCAGCCAGTCAATTCCATTTGCAACTTTTCCTTAATTGGACAGCTTTTGAATAAAAGGGTTCCATAATGTATGTAGCTGTTAAACTTTCTGATGAGCTGGGTTTTCAAGCAGGTTCCTGATGTTCTTTGTTACGTAACTTTTCCCATGCATGTTTTTAATCTAAATTTGCTTGTTACAGCTCCCTCAGAAAAAGAAAGAAAACTGTGACTACCCTCATGTAATATAACCTACGGAAACAACTCTCTTATAATCAAACTTCCATATGAACATTTTATACTGAAGAAGGAAGCTGCTGCCTCTTTTTAATTGAATCATATAGAAAACTGTGAAGGATTTCTTTTAGCCCTGTCTCCAGTGATACTGTATTTCTAAATTCTGTTCATTGGACTCCACTATGATCTATATCAATCAGCTCAGATTACTAAGGACAAAAGCATATTTTTTATAGATTTAAGAGAGAGGAGACATTTATCATAACTCATCAAACATCAATGTCCCTCTTTCTTAATTATAATTTTTTATTGCTTTTTAATTGATAGTCTCTCTTTCTTGACAATAAAACTTCGTACCACTATTAAAATTTGATCTCTTACAGACTGGTTCCAGGCTGCATTGCTTGAAACTCTCTTGCTTGGTCTGATAAATGATCAACTGAGGAAGCCACTGAATTTATTGGAGCTTTTTAATTTCTTCGCAGCTCCTGATACCGTCAACCATGATGTCGTTTTGGATTGCCTAAGAAAATTGGGAATAGCTACTGCTTAAAAAGTGGTTGCAATCCTACTTCACAGTTAGATTTTAGATGGATAATTGTTCCTCAAATCAGCTCTATCCTATGGTGTCTCTTAAACATCCACTCTATTTGTCACACTTTTCCATATGTACATGTAACCTCTGAGAGAAATTCTTAGGAGATCTAGAGCCAGGCACTATGTTGATGGTATCTATTTCTCTGTAATGTCTTCAGGTATAGCTCCTATCAATGCCATCCAGTAATCACTAACGAATAGAAGAAGAGATAGTAATGAAGCTGAATTCAGAGAAGATGGAGATACTCATTTTCAGAGATGTGATAAATCTGGTCTGAGTTACGCTCTCCTAGATGAAGTAGTTAAGCAGTTTGGGCACATTTCTGGATCCAAATCACTCTTCCTTTTTGAGGCAATGGCCAGGAAGACCCTTTACAGAAAGAAAATGACTGAAAAAAGTAATACACATGTCAGTAACCTCCAGGCAACATGCTGTAAATGAATTGCTTTTGTCAGGACCCAGAACGTAAACTGGAATAGAGTTCAGCAGCCAGGTTGGTCTCTAGAAGAAATCAGGAAGGCCATATTACATCTGAAAGCAATGAACTGGCTGCCAATTAGTTTGAAATATAAATTGCTAGTTATTAACTTTACAGGCCTTTATGGCTTGGATGTATGGTACTTGAAACCACCTCTTTTAATATGTTTCCCACTCACTGAGTTCATCTGATGAGGTTCATCTACTATTGCCGCGGACTATCTCATGTTGATTAAGCCTATCCTACGTCCGTCCCAGTTCTTTAGAATACATTGCATCTGAGTTGAGGGGGATAGCATTTTTGTTCACTCTGAAAATTACACTGGAAACACCTTTTAATATTTTAAATGTTCATTTTAGTTTTAAGTAGTTAATTTAATTTTAAATATTGATTTTACTGCTTCAAGACCATATTAATCAGTAGTATAAAGAGTGTAACAAAGCAAATTCTTCAGGTTGAAAAGAATGACTTTATGGGAATTATGACATCATATTTCCTCTGGGAATTACTGGAAAATGATACAGAAAATAGAGACAAGGAAAAAATCCGAAGAAAACCATAGTCTGGAAAAGAAATGGTTAATTTGCTTCTAGATAAGTGGCCATTCCTGTTGAATACATGCTGTTTTATCATAACATATATACATTTTCATACTGATTTGTGCTTTTCCAAAACTTTGTTTTGCTTAAAAAAATAAATAACGAATGAATGCGTTTGCCAAAATTGCAAGACTGAAATTCCAGAATTCTGATAAAGCTATGTCATATATCATTTCTTGCCCAAGAGAAAGCAGAAATCATATAAATCACATAAGATGGGAATTATAGTTGGGAGCCTCATTTCAAGATCAGTTGTCCAAGAGGTATTATTTAAAAAAAGGGGGAAGGGGAAGATGAACCTCTTCTCCTAGGAATTATAATCTGAGAGCCCAATCCAAAACTGTTGGCGTCTTTTGCTTACTTCCGTGGGGTTTCAAACAATCCCTAAATATATGTCAAGAGACAACAGGTGGATACAACAAACATAATGGGGGAAGAGCAAGTTAGCACTGAGATGATTTTGATTAGCATAATAAGCAGCAATCACAGCACACCAGCTGCCTAGCCATTGTCAAGTGTTTTGTAGGCATTGTGGAAAAAGGTGACTTTTAAGAAGACATCTGAAGGAGGAATATGGCTTTAAAGATTCTGACCAAATTTTCTTTCATGAAAAAAGGACAGTTAGGAAGACAGCCAAATATTTTGGGGGGCAAAACAGACAAAGATCAGAGTAAACAGTTGAACAAGTTTTGGCAAAGCATAGTCAGGGTTCAAAGGAAAGTGTAGAGGACCTATTACATTTTCAAAAAATGCAGATAGGTAATTTAGTGTTAGTTAGACCCCTGAAAGATGGATATTTTCTTTAGATGGTAATCTCTATCACTTCCACTCAGATGTAATGATTTTCTTGAGCGGTATTTCCATCCCCCCAGAATTTTGTCCAAAAGGCATCAGTAGACATTTTATCTAATCTGCTTAATCAGTGATATTTTATGGTTGTGAAAATTGGCATAGAAGAATCTGTCTACATGGTTGGGAGCATGGCATTGCCTTGCAACTTCACATGTCTCATAAAATCCAATTTGAATGCTCTGAGCATATGTTAATGCAACCAAACCCAGCATCAGCAGATATATCTTTGGGTTGCAAACGGAGAGTCACTGCTACTACAGTCTTAAACCCCACTCTCACCCCTCCTTGCTCTTTTTTTTTTTAACATTTTAAAGAATGCTAAGTGGTACTGTGAGTATCAAATTCTGTCTCAAATTCAACAAAGCAACTATTGCTTGCACCATTCCTTTCCTCCTCCCATTAATCCAAACAGGTACCCCAGCATATCTGAACTAAATAACAGGAGGAGGAAGAGGAAGAGTTACCCTGCCACAGGAGAGAGCTCTACCAGGACTCATGCCTTGGGCCCTCTCAAAAGTAGACCTAATCATGAATGTTGTAGACAGTACATTAATAGCCTTCTTATTCTGAATCCCATGAGTCTGTACTTTTATGAAATAGAAGAGAGAAAAAAATTCAGCAGAAAAATATAATGTGAAAAAAAAGTAATGAAGGAAAGATACCTAGGATGTGTTTTAGATGAAAGATGAATTTGTCCAGAATTTGTATAGAAATCAAAATAAAATATGGTCAAGCTGAAATGCCTCACTAGTTCCAATGTGAAAAGGTTCAGCTTAGGAGCTTCTCCAGAATTAGTCTGCAGGTGCAGTTGTCCCATATCCTGTGGTGGTTACCTGATTAAGATCTATCAATTACTGCAAGAGGACAAATTGTGCACTCTCCAGTGAACATGAAAACTGTAAGCAACTAAATCTGGATCTGATGGCAGTTTCCTTATTGCTACCACTATTGACCCCAATCCTTTGTCCACTACTTTCTTACAAAGTCAATGTATTCAGATAGCAAGATCAATCTCCATTCACCTACGTTTGTATAGACAGACCTACAGATACGTGATCAGTGAAATTACACTAAGATCCTAGTTCTTCACTACAATACCTCAAGTGGCTTCCTCACTCTTGGAAATACTTGGTAAGTAGAGGTTAGTCTAATATTCTCTTGAATGCAGGGTAATACACCAGCATATACCCTTTCCAATTTTAATTGCATTGTTGTGCTTTCCTCCAACTGGCTCATAGTTACCATACCTCAGGCTTCCTATTATCAATCTCCTTCCTTATTTTGACATTACTTACAAACATAACTGGAGCAGTGTGTTTCTTGTTCTTTCTTCTAGTCTCTCTACCTTCTTTGGGGAGACATCTGAAAATGTTGGCTGATGTCATATACCATATGGACTGTTACATTTACCATAGTGACACAGTGGGACAGAGTATGAAAGGCATGGCTTTTGTTAGCATGTGCTACTGCACAACTCAGAACCACAAAACACATATCAGGTACACAGAGCCAATTTTCAAAATTGACTTTCTAAGTTGAGGCTGCAAAAATATGTGCATTCCTGTTTGGTGCAATGGGAATCTTTTGCATATACAAGTACCTACTTTACATGCATAAATATATGTTACGAATTAATTGGGAGTTGGCACATGCTTTAAGAAAAAAGGAGGGCTGGAAAATTCCTCTCGTTAAGAAGTGGAACTGTTAATCTGATGACCTAGGTTTGCTACCCAGTTTTGTAAGTGAGACTTTGGATGCAGTCCTATGAATCCCCACTGAACACAGTGGATTTTTTTTCCTGGGTAAATTTCTCTAGGGCTATATGGAAATTGACTTATTTCAAGCTGCGGAATTTTAGGACAACGTTTGCATGTGCTCTGAACTTATCAATTTTGGTTTTTTCTGCATACAGGGTTCAGAATCTGCCATCCAAAATCAATTTTTTAGAAGAATACCAGTAATCGACATATATATGTATTTAGAGCATGTGCCTATAGTTATATATGCGGCAAATATGTGCAAATGTGAGAGTTGCAGATACAATAGATTGCAAAAACAGAGCTCAAAGTGTGCTCTTCAGCTACCCTCAACTGGTTTTCTTTTCTCACACTTCCTTTGCTGCTTCCTGCTCCAAGTTCAAGGAGGCACTTGTCATACATCTCAGGCTTGTATGACAAAAATCTTTGGATCTTGGATAGGTATTTTAGTTTTCTCTAATGCTCCAGATTGGATGTTTGCTATACAGGTAGTCCTCATTTAGTGATTGCCTCATTTAGTGACCTTTCACAGTTACGATGGTGATGAAAAAATAACTTTATGACCAAACCATGCATTTATGACCTTTGCAGGTCTGTAAAGCAAAGGAAAGCTGAAGTAAGATCATAAGCACAGTTGCGGTTTCACTTAGGGACTGCTTGGCTTAATGACTGAATTGCCAATCCCAATTCTGCTTGCTAAACAAGGACTACCTGTACTGCACAACCTGGTGCATAGTACAGACATCATGTACAATTTGGGGCTAACCTGGTCAGCATTTTGAAGTACTGAAAGCTAAAAAGGTGGGAACTTATTTTATTTCAGATTGCCAACTGTCTTAGGAAGGTAGAGGAAAACATGGCCCCCAGTCCTGACAGCTAAAATACGCCTTTATGGGGGATAGGTGATAAAGAAAATATTAAACTGGCAATGATCCTCCATTCTGTTGTAGAGCCTTGTTTGTTCATTAAGTTGTGATCATTTGCCTTGGGTCTTTGTCCAATGACAGGCAGGGAACAACTGGAAAGGGAAATGACAGATAGGACTTAATCCAATCAGCATTTGATCAGCCCGAATGCTCGTCTGTCAATTCCAGTGTGGTGATGGCTCTTGGCCCTGTAAAATATAGGCAGCCGTCTATCAATTATACCTCTCTCCAGCTTAACATGTTAAATGTCAGGACAAGTTAACACCATTCACCCACATTAATAGACCATTGCAAACTTCAAAAAACTGAAAAACCCGCTTTTAGCTGTTTCTTCTTTGTGTTCCCTCTTGAAAATCTTTGCCTGTGTTGTCTGTAGCTGGCATGGGCAGCGTAGCAGTGAAATCAGCCCTATAACTCTGCCATGCGTCAGTACATAACATCATAACATTTTGAATGTGGAACATTTTTGTTTGCACTATATCAGAGGGAAGTTATTGCCAGCCGCGGAGCCTTGAAAAGGCAGCAATTGCAACTGCCACAGGCTTCTCACACCAAGCCTCGAACTTCTACAAATGTCTTCAAGTTTACAGTAGGAAAGGGAATAATAACATTCTTGCTAAGCCCTTCAGATGGATCGATCCTCTTTTAAGGCAGGAGCAAACATTTCAAGAGCAACATTTTGTGCTGCTGGTTCTTGAGAAGGTGCTAACTAAGAAAGGGTTTCTTTCGAATTCAATTATCACAGACACTGAAGGGAACAGAATTTTCTCTGGTCTGGATTTAGGACTGCTTTGCCCCCACCCCACCCCGTAACCCCTTTATTTGCTTCTCTCCATTATGCCCTTCCATTCCCATGATAAAAAGAAGCAGACGAAAGTAGAGAAATCTTAATAAGTTGCATTGTTTTTTGTAATAGCTTTTCTGACCACACAGCTCTAGGGGCAGAATTTGAAAACTTATTTTCATAGTAAGTATTGTAGTTGAGTGGCAAGGACTCCCCCCACCCCTTTTCTGATCAATGTTTTGTTTTGCTTTTAAACACTAGATTCCCAACAGCAATTCAATCAAACAAATGTTTTAATTCTACCTTTGATTGTACAAAGCTGCTGCCAAAAGTTGTTCATTTTACTGCCTAACATTACAAAGCTCTTTTTTAAAAAAAGAAAAAAATCCAAGTATCTCTGGAGAATTTTGAAACAAAGGTAGTCAGAACTACTTTTCAAGTTCATATTTTAGATTTTTTTTTAAAAGCATCCCCAAGAAGCAATGTTGTGACTAAATCATAATTCTTTTGCTTAAGTGGTAGCTTTATTTGAACAGATACACCAACCCAGCCTTAGTTCAAGCAGTTTTAGTGGGCGCTGCAGTAATTTAGGATCACAGTGAAGAGAGGAAAATAAAATTATGTTCTCTTATATTTAAAGGTTCAGTTTACCCCTGGAATTTCTTTTCATTCTGTTCAAGCAGTCACCAATAGTACAGAACCCTTGAACAACATTTTTTTTTTTACAAACAACAACACTCTTTTCATGTTGTGAGAGGCACTTATGTGTGCTTTGTGTCTTTGTGTTATTTTGTTTGTTAAATACAGTTTTGCTGTGGAAGAATGGCAAAGTATCCTTTGAGCTATGCCTCTGGTTTCCACTAATGTCAGTGCTATTCTAGAGGGCTTTCATTTAGCAAATTTCCTTCCCAACAGTGTGACAATCTTTTACTGCAGCGACATGCGATTTGTTCAGGGTTAGCAGCCAAAAATGCATTAATGGCATAGAATACAAATATATTTTTCTTCAGAGTCACAGGATGAAATACACACAAATACCCAAGAATAAAAGAAAAATCAGGCCTAAATCTTGATTTTTTTTTTTTTAAACAGGATAAATCAATATAGTGAAGCAAACATTAATAATGGCCTTAAATGCTTCCCTGCACCTCTCTCCCTCTCTCCAAAAAAATACATTTGGCTAAAATAAGCTAACCAGATTTGCAGTCTTAGCATCCTGGAAGATTTTTGTGGCGAGGGCAGCAGGATATGGGGGCATGGCCAAGAAATAAAGTAGAGTTTGTGACTACTGGGCCACCTGCCCACCTTTCGGGTGTCTATTGCTGCAGATGTCAGGAACAACGGAAGTGCAAACCAGTGCTGGAACGCAGGCTGTCTGTAAGGAACGGGGAACGGCTGCGAAAAACCAGGAACAGCTCGGCACCCAGACAATTTGTAACAAACAACAGGAAGGTCCATTAAAAAAATGGGACTGGCCTGATGAATCTGGGGCATCTGGTTGCCTTAGGCTAAAAGTACTTCCAGTATTTTTTACTGCCACTATAAAGTAAACAATTGTTTAATTAGTAAAAAATAAAAACACTACTTATGGGATGAATGAACAAGGGCTTGTTTTCTGCTTAAGTAATGCTGATTTTTTTTTTTTTTTGGAAAAGGACTCTTACATTTAGTTAACTCATAGGAATGGAAAAAAAAAAGCAAGCCTTTTGTGGTTGTAGTTGAAGTCTTGAAGTCCGAGTGTATTGTGATTTAACAGAATAAGAACGGGAAAAGCCCTCCAGTAAGCCAGGGGCTGCTGCGGGCAGATGCTGCATCTCAGGGTTCCCCCAGGCAAAGTAAGCATTGAGAGCCTGTAGTATGAGGTACGTTTGCTCATCATGGGAATACTGTAAAGTCGTATTAGTTATTATGCCATACCTTCTCTTTCAAGCATAAAGCATCGCTAAAGGAGAACATCACTGCCCTGTTCTTTGCTGAGTTGCAGCATTTCCTCTTTCCCATCTCACGCAAAAGTAGGACTGAGAACCGCAGGGATTACCTTACTATAGCAAGATACGGTACTGTATCAGCAGAACCTGAAGGTATGATGTCTTCATCCTGTGTTAAATTGAGAAGCGCATGTTCATTCCTACCATAGTTTGGCTTGTATCACCTATGGCAGCCATTCCCCAGCTTGTATCCTCCCAAAATTCCCTGCCAGCTTTATCAACCACATGATGGAAAGGAATTCTGAAAGCTGTAGTACCTATGGATCCAGAGGATGCCAACGTGGAAAATGCTAATCTATGGTTAAGGAATTGTTATGCAGTTTGTGTTTTTGGAAAGATGCAAGACTTCCTTCCTGGCCATTTCTAGATTAGACAGGTATAGATATACAGACATACATATTCACGTACAAAGCATGGGTCTCAGAAATTGGCTTATATATTTGAAATTTCAATCCTGAGGATTCACTTGAGCTACTATGATGCATGATCAGGTGGTAGAGGCAGGTAGCATTGATGTTGACATTGTATGCCAAATGCCATTTATCTTCCTGTTATTAACACAAACCAACTATGTGCTGATAGTGAGGTAATGAACATTTAAAGGCTCCTATGATGGTACAGTTCCAGGATTTAGAGACTCTGAAAACAAGCTTTTGGGATATAAGGCTGGAATTTTGCCCTTTTCACAATTCTTCTCTTCTGTTCTGGGATGAAGTAGCATTAAAGCTATATTAAACTGCTACATAAATATTAAATAGCACTGTTTCCGAATCAGACATCAGTGGCCATGCTGGTGGTTATTATGCAGATTGTAGTCCAACACATCTGAAGGACATCAGATTGGGGAGGAGTGCCCAACATGATCAGCTGAAATTAAACCTTAACTTCTATATTTTTGACTTTGAAGAAGCAGGATAGAAAGAGTATTGATGCTTTAGAAATTTTGTGTTGGAGAAGACTCCTAAATTGCTTTTTTTGTATATCTAAATGTATAACTAAAGCTGGGATGGCCAGTGGATACCCTTTTTTGGTCAATGGACATTTGGAATTTGAATAGCATGTTGTGGACAAATGGCTATAGTTAATCTCTATAGATAATAGAGCTTATATATTCATTAAGTAGCTGCATTGTAAGTGTGGTGAATATAAGATAACTGTTGACTAAAAAGCTAAAGAAATTGGTTCTTGCTCCTGTTGTAAATGCCCATGATGCTTCCAACTCCCTACTTACCTTCCTTTTTTCCCCTAGACAAATGGGAAATTTAAATCTCTGAACTGCAGCTATCCATTATTTTTATTTTGTAAAACTGTCTTTGGGGCTTGTGTGGACTCCTGGACATTTTTGAAAATGAACATTATGTTACATGTAGGCAAGCACTTTTGCTTTCAGCATGCCAGTTTCTCTTGTTTTCTGTATTTTTTAATTAAAATAGTCAAAATTAATGAATCAATGCAATAAGTACATAAATAAAGACAGGTGGGACACACAGCCAAGGGCACTGTGTAGCCTATCTCTGGACTAGCGATTCTGGTTTTCCCATAGCCTACGTGCATGATTTGACTGAATAATCTGTTTCATTCTAAAGTGTGTTCTTCTCAAAGTCATCTTAATTTTGCATTATGCAACGAGCATCTCTAGATACAGCTTTGCTGCCATGTAGGATGCAAGACAAAACTCTTCAAGGCATAAATAATATAAAATATTCTGCAAAAACGGAAACAGGTCTTGATGGTTCCCACAAAACAAAATAAAATAATGCTTAATATTAGTCAAGTGGATAAAGAGGAAACATTTGAGTACTTTCTAGGCCAATATTCCTACATTAAAAGAGATACTAGTTATAATATTTGCTCTTTTTTGTTTTTAAAAATCCACTGAACTAGGAATATGTTTAATCCATAATTTGTCATGTTTCCCAATAAAGGAGTTTTGATGGAGCCATCATGTCACTCATTAAAAATCCAGAAATTCCAGAACTTTGTGTTCTGTGAAAGAATTTCCAGTGTGCCTCCAAGTTCCAGAGGAGATGATGAGCTGAGGCTATTGCTAGTGTCTGACTTTCCTTTATAGCTCTGTTTAAGTGTGAGGAGTGTGTGTGTGTATGTGTGGGGTATGTGTGTGGTATGTGTGTGTGTCATTTACAAATGCAAAGATAACAGCAAGTTCTTAGTTGGCACCAAATGGGGGACCGTTAAGTATGAGAAATGATGTCGATTTATCATTATATTATGCCTCTGACAGCGAAACACACCTGTACTTTTTATGTAATTTATTGACTGGTTATAGATGCTGTGCGAGAGAGGAAAAAATTAGCGCAGCTTTAATTACTCATGCTGCTGGTTAAAATATTAATGGGGCACAGAGTGTTGCATGCTCATTTCTGTTGATTTTTAATTAGCAGTAATTCATTTTGCACAAAGCATGTTGATGCCTTTGCCGGAGACATTAGCGAAGTAGCTGAATAAAGATGTTTTTGAGAGAGCTACTGTGCATACAGAATAAAGAGTGCCTGCTTTCTGTCTTGTCTGATAAAAGTTGGGCAAAGAAGGAGACAGCTGATGAAGCCAAACAATACCAGTGCATCATGGTATAGCTTACAATCGCAACTTTAACAAATTTGAAGGATTCTTTTCCTTTTTCAAGTGCCTGAATCCTTGCAGTATTTCAGCCCAATGTTCCAATTATGGGAGCTGAGGTTTTTTTTGTTTGTTTGTTTGTTTGTTTCATTGCCAAAAAGTACCTGATGGAGTGAAAGCATAAACCCCCTCACACTTTCAGTGATGAATATCGGGGTAGGGTTTTCTGACAGGCATTGTCAGCTGCTACAGCTAAGGCAGGTTTCTTGACTGGGCTTGTCAGAGTAAAAGGAGGCTCACTTTTTTCACCCTGCCCACAAAGGCTGTTTTCACAAGCATCTTGTTTTGAGTCTTGTACCAGGAAGAAGGCAATATTGCAAGAAGTGGGGGTTCCCTTTAGGGCCCCAATGGCTGTTAAAACCCAGCTTTGTGGTAGTACCTAGCTGACCTTCCAAAAAGTTAAAGAGGGTCAGCCCTGGTTAGGATTTGGATGAAAGATCACCAGAGAATTTCTGGATTGTAGGCTAGACTGGAAAATTGAAGAACCACTTCCACATGATTGCCAAGAAAATAAAGTTAAAATTACGTAATTTTGTAACATCACCAGTTCTGCTCAGCTCAGAAAAGACTTTAGCTTTGATGGCTGTTAAAAGGTATTGATAAAAGGGACAGACGTACATCAAGTACCCATCACAGTTAGGGGATGTTAAAGCCAGAGCTGCATAGGATTCTGAAGGATGATATAAGGGAAATTGTTAATTATTCTATGGCGCAGCAGGTTTTGAACCCATTCCAATTTAAGTAATAACTCCAAAAGCAATTAATGCTGGTAGCTGGGGCAAGAAAAATTGAATAGAAGTTATGTTCCATGAGAGCTAACATCTATAAATTATTTCTTTCCTCCATAACTAGGTATACAAACAGCTTTTTATGTAAGTGTATAGCTTTGGCGCTCACGTGAAGTCAGGGAACAACCAAGCTCCTAACTTTTGTCTCTGTCTTCACCCTTATCACCTCCTGTGGTGGGAATTATGTCAGAGGTTGGCCTTATGAGGCAACTGCAAAAGTCCACATTCCATCTCTGATCCATCTCTTCCTCCATGTGCTGTCTAGCTATCTTCTCAGAGCTCCTGAATTGTGACAAAAACAGCTTTCAGTGCATTCCTTGCTGGATACTGATACAGATGGAATGCAGGACCAGTTCATGAAAGAGTGGTCAGGTGAATTGGCAACAGTGACAATGTTGAGGAAGAGCCACGAGGCTCTGGGATGCATCTTGAGCACTGGCGTGCAAACATGGAATGGTACTTTCCTGCAGGTTGGGGATAAATTGATTACTTATTATTTTGTTATTACAAACACAATTTGTACTGCAAAGATTTAATCCAAGCCAATCTAAATGTAGGAGGAACTTTTTTTTAATGCACGGATACAACAGTGTGCAACTTCTATCGACTGATTGGATGCTGCTTTATGCTTACCTTATGCGGAAAAAACCCCAATTCTCACCTTCCAACTACTATGAAATAAAGAAAGAATATTTTATCCTGCTTTTCCTTCTAATGGAAGCAATGTCAAGCCTCCTTTTGTGGCCAAACCAACAAAAAACAAAATTGCATAGTTGTGTCCATTTTATCACTGGGAGCTGAGCTTGGGTCAATGACATTTCTTTTCCTTTCAAAGGAGGCCCGAAGTGGAATTGAAACCAACCAATATAGAACTACCTAAATTGCAATTAGTGTAAAGACACCCACCTACCAATCCATACATATACAAACTCATTGAACAATAAAACACATTTGGGACTATGTGAATATCATAATAAAGGAATTAATAAATATTAGAAACTATGCTCCTGATCCACATGAAGTGATCTTGAGTGGATCAGGTTATTTATAGACCTCAAATCCTGCCTTGAAGTGGATCAAATTCAAACATAAAAAGAATAACAGAATCCCAATATTTAATTTAACAGATTGCACATTGAAGAACAAACTGTAAAGCTAGCAAGGTCAGATAGCAAAAAAACAATCCAAAATCAGAAAAAAACAATAATCAAAGAACCGAGAAATGATTGGAGTTGAGGAATAATGGGAAGGAAAGTTGAATATACCCACTTTTATAATGAGAAGGCACAGATGTCATTGTTAAAAGCTGGAGGCAACAATTATTTCTGTTTTTAGAAATGAAGAATTGGGAATGTGTATCTTTCAAAATAATATCTAGATAGAAGTATGTCTTTCTACATAGTTAAATGAAGCTAGGTGAAGATATTCCAAGAGTAGAGATCAGTGGACAAAGATAAGTCTATTCCATTCAACTGTGCAACTGGAAAATCTCCTTTGATTATTAATTCAAAAGCTATAGGAAAATTTACCAGATCATAAAGTGTATTATCATAATTCTAGGAAGCATCTGGGGAAAAGCTTTTCCTCTTCCACGCTGGTGCTATAAATGAGCTGGACTTCTGAAAAGTTTTGCTCTCATCCTGCTCATAAAATTCATTAGGTCAGGGCAACATTTGTCATCTCTGTGGGGTTTTTTTTCCCCTAAGAAAAAAACAACGATTAGCTGGATTTTGTTCTAGCTAAAGTTAATTTCATCATGAATCTCATCACAGAATTGTTGAATCAAACCCCCCAAATTTACCTTCCATAAGGTTCCATGGCAGGTTTAAAATATCTGTCTGTCTGTCTGTCTGTCTGTCTGTCTGTCTGTCTGTCTGTCTATCTATCTATCTATCTATCTATCTATCTATCTATCTATCTATCTACTATATCATTTATATCTATATCTATATCTATATCTATATCATATCTATCTATATCATATCTATCTATCATTTATATCTATATCTATATCATCTATATCATATCTATCTATCTATCTATCTATCTATCTATCTATCTATCTATCTATCATCTATCTACAGAAAAAATTTATTCCAACAGTGGAGGAATGGATTCTGAAAATGTCAGAATTTGCAGAAATGGTGAAATTGACCTGACAAACAACAAAACCGTTTTTGGAAAGACTGAAAACCTTATATGGACTTTTTGCTGAAAGAAAAAAAAAATGGATGGATGATTTATGGATTTGAAGATTAAGAAAGATGCAGACTAAATGAGGGGGTGAGGGGATTTGTAAAATATTTAAGAGGGAGGAGTGGCAAAAAGATTGTACTTATCTGTTGAAAAGAAGGTTGGAAGCATATATGTCTTAATCTTAATTTTCTTTTTCTTTTCTTGCACATTTTGTTTTTATTTTTTGGGATTTTTTCCTTTTGATTTGTCTTTTATTATATGAAAATTCTTAATAAATATAAATTAAAAAAAGAAAACTCTATGGAAAAAGTTTTCTTTGACTAGCAGATAGAAGGCTCTGTGTGGTACCCAAATTGCAGCCTTTGCCCTATTACCTTTTATTATAACCATCCATTGCCTATTTCAGAAAGTGATGCTGACTGTGAGTGAAGTAGCTCCAATTGGGACAAACAAGGGATAGGGATCATGGTTTTAATTCAAGGATTACTATCTTTTAAAATGTTTTTGATACGGCAGAATAGTCATGAGGGTGGTGATGTGAATTATAATAACACACACACACACACACACACAAAATGAGCAGGAATAGAGAGTTATCTTAAAAGAAGACTCCCTTAGTATATTCCATACTTAAAACCATATTAATATTTCAGAAACTAAGGTAAACTGACAACCCATTCTCATATTTTTGGCTAGAGATGGTTAAAACAATTTCTTATTTTTTTCCAACCTTAAGATTGTTCTGTTTTATTTCCTCATCAATTTTTTAATTTCACATGCATTTTTCTAATAGTTATACTTTGAAGCAAGAGTTTTTCTAATATGTATAATGTGGTTTGTGCATACCTTTAGCTCATAAATGCACTTTTTCTGTGCAATTGATTCTCATATCAACATTTTTCTATACACATTTAACATTTGTGAATTATATCACAGAATTCAAAAAGTGCTAATATTAACACAATTCCTAAATATCTCTTGATGAACAGGTTCAGGAAATGTGAACTACATATCTTTGCATTAAAATGGAAACCTAGTGGATTTCTTCCTATTTCTTCCTGTTGAAAGTTAGCTTATGTCCTTGCACTGTATGTTGTAGATGACTCCTGTTTTTTTTTTAAACCAAAAGACCCAGTAGCACAAGAAGAAACGAAGAAAAAACAGGAGTCATCTACAACATACAGTGCAAGGACTGCAACAAATACTATGAAGGACAGACAGGCAGAAGACTGGCAGAGCGCATCCACGAACACCAACTAGCAGTCAGAAGACATGATGAAAACTCCTTAATCTCACAACACATGAACAGATATAACCATAATTTTAGCTGGGAAACTGTCAGCATTTTAGACCAAGCAAAATCCAAAAATGCAAAAATGCAAGGGAATTCTTGGAAGCTTGGTATTCAGACAAGGCAACAAGGTGAGCTCTTGTTTCCTCCCCAGCTCCTGTCAACCCAACAGCTCGAAAACTTACGTGAATAGATAAATGGGTACTCTCACTCCGGTGGGAGGAAAAATGCTGGCAGCGCCTTGTACAGAGAGACGGGATCAGCTGCCGGTAAGCGCGAAAACGTGCTCGCCTGAAAAGGGTGCGAAGCAATGGAAATCCCGCCTCCTGCGCTCGCCAACTGGGCTCTGCTCTAGGAAGGAGGCTCTGGCAAACCACTTCCGAAACAATTGCCTTGAAAACTGCACAGGATTTGTCCAGGCAAGGATTTGTCCAGGCAAGGACTCGTCCAGGCAGGCACTGCAGGGTCAGTAATGACTGAGCGCAGACAAAAAAAAAAAAAAAAAGCAGAGGTTACCACAGGGCACACAAGCAAGCAGCAAACAATACCCTAATCAAGGAACTACCAGAGGAACAAAACCAACCCCCCACCCCACCAACACTTGCAGGGCATGCAAGAGTATATAAACAGAGAGCAAACCCCAACCCATTCCAGCACTGAAGATGTTACCTAGCTGGGTAATGAAACGTTTGCAGGAAAAGAACCAAGCTCAGAGAACCCCAAGGACTTTACAGTTCAACCCTGAGCTACACATATTTGCCTCCATTATTGAAAATGTTTCAGAAGGATGACTAACAAGACAAAAGAAGCAAACATATCTGTGATTAAACAAGATGCAAAGAAAAAAGTTCTCTTTAAAAAGTTTAAGGGTTCCCTTAAAAATGCGCCTTGCAAATATGGCAAATTAGTCATTTTCCCAGTGTCAAATCAAGATATTTGATCTGTGGGTTCCTCAGTGAATTGTTCCCCTCTTCCTCACCTTAAGCTTAACAATTTTGTTTGACTGAATTTTTTAAAGGCTTCCTATTCACATGCAACCCCTTCATGGATCACTGCCTTGTCGTGGCGAAGGGGCTTGTGTAACTCAGTGAAGCCATGAGCTATACCGTGCAGGGCCACCCAAGACGGACAGGTCATGACAGAGAGTTCTGACAAAATGTGGTCCACTGGAGAAGGAAATGGCAACCCACTCCAGTATCCTTGCCAAGAAAACCCCGTGGACAATGTTAAAAGGCTAAAAGATATGACGCTGGAAGATGAGCCCCTCAGGTCGGAAGGTGTCCAATATGCTACTGGGGAAGAGCGGAGGGCAATTCCAAGTAGCTCCAGAAAGAGTGAAGCGGCTGGGCCAAAGCCGAAAGGACGTTCAGCTGTGGATGTATCTGGAAGCGAAAAGAAGGTCCGAAGCTGTAAAGAACAATATTGTATAGGTACGTGGAATGTAAGATCCATGAACCAAGGCAAGCTGGATGTGGTCAAACATGAGATGACAAGATTGAACGTCGACATCTTGGGAATCAGTGAATTGAAATGGACGGGAATGGGTGAATTTAATTCAGGTGACCATTATATCTACTACTGTGGGCAAGAAACCCTTAGAAGAAATGGAGTTGCACTCATAGTCAATAAGAGAGTGGGAAAGGCAGTAATGGGGTACAACCTCAAAAACGACAGAATGATCTCAGTGCGTATCCAAGGAAAACCACTCAACATCACGGTAATCCAAGTCTATGCCCCAACCACTGATGGCAAAGAAGCTGAAGTTGACCGTTTCTATGAAGACCTACAATACCTTCTAGAACTAGCACCAAAAAAAGATGTCCTTTTCATCATAGGGGATTAGAATGCTAAAGTAGGAAGTCAAGGAGTAATCGGAATAACAGGCAAGTTTGGCCTTGGAGTACAAAATGAAGCAGGGCAAAGGCTAATAGAGTTCTGTCAAGAGAACAAGCTAGTCATAGCAAACACTCTTTTCCAACAACACAAGAGATGACTCTACACATGGACATCACCAGACGGTCAATACCGAAACCAGATTGATTACATACTTTGCAGCCAAAGATGGAGAAGCTCTATACAGACGGCAAAAGCAAGACCAGGAGCTGACTGTGGCTCAGATCATGAGCTTCTTACTGCAAAATTTAGGCTTAAATTGAAGAATGTAGGGAAAACCACTAGACCACTCAGGTATGACTTAGATCATATTCCATGTGAGTACACAGTGAAGGTGATGGATAGATTTAGAGGATTAGATTTGGTAGACAGAGTGCCTGAAGAACTATGGACGGAGGTCTGTAACATTGTACAAGAGGCAGCAACTAAAACCATCCCAAAGAAAAAGAAATGCAAGAAAGCAAAATGGCTGTCGGATGAGGCTTTACAAAGGCTGTATACTGTCACCCTGCTTATTTAACCTATATGCAGAGTACATCATGAGAAATGCCAGGCTGGAAGAATCACAAGCCGGAATTAAGATTGCAGGGAGAAACATCAATAACCTCAGATATGCAGACGATACCACCCTAATGGCAGAAAGTGAAGAAGAACTAAAGAGCCTCTTGATGAGGGTGAAAGAGGAGAGTGCGAAAGCTGGCTTGAAACTCAACATTAAAAAAACTAAGATCATGGCATCTGGACCCATCAATCCCTGGCAAATAGAAGGGGTAGAAATGGAAGCAGTAACAGACTTCATTTATTTGGGCTCCAAGATCACTGCAGACGGAGACTGCAGCCATGAAATTAAAAGACGCTTGCTCCTTGGGAGGAAAGCTATGGCAAACCTAGATAGCATATTAAAAAGCAGAGACGTCACCTTGCCGACAAAGATCCGCATAGTCAAAGCTATGGTTTTTCCAGTAGTAATGTATGGCTGTGAGAGCTGGACCATAAAGAAGGCTGAACGCTGAAGAATTGATGCCTTTGAACTGTGGTGCTGGAGAAGACTCTTAAGAGTCCCCTGGACTGCTAGGAGGTCAAACCAGTCAATCTTAAAGGAAATCAACTCTGATTGCTCATTGGAAGGATTGATAATGAAGCTCAAGCTCAGATACTTTGGTCACCTAATGCGAAGAGAGGACTCTTTGGAAAAGACCCTCATGCTGGGAAAGATGGAAGGCAAAAGGAGAAGAGGATGGCAGAGGATGAGATGGCTAGATAGCATCACTGAAGCAATGAGCATGAAATTGAGCAAACTCAGGGAGGCAGTGAAAGATAGGAAGGCCTGGCGCAATATGGTTCATGGGGTCACGAAGAGTCAGACACGACTTAACGACTGAACAACAACAAAATTCACATGCAATGAATATAACAGTCATTTATTCCCTTTCAAGGTGCCAACTGGAATACGTCCCTGCATTTTGCTACAAGGGCTGGCCACTGGCCCTTCCATTTCCATGTTTCTGTGCATAAGCACATAAGAAGAGACCCAAAGGATTAGACCATAGGCCCATCTAATCCAGCATTCTCTAGCACACAATGGTCAGTTAGATGCATTTGGGAAGATCACAAGTCTGAACTGGAGCGCAACAGCCCTCTTCCACTGTTGCTTCCCAAGAACTTATATTGAAAGTATGCTACCTAAGATTCAGGAGGTAATAAAGAACCACCAGTATTCATTGCCAGTGATTGCCCAATCCCCTCCTATCTGCCCCCTTTCAAAACCATCCAAAGCGGTTGCCATTACTATGTGCTTTGTGAAAAAATTATCAATCCTTAATCTCCCTGCATTTAGTTTCAGTGGTTGACCTTGAGTTCGAATGCTGTGAGAATTGGAGTAAACCTACTAGTGTTACTTATAGCCGTGGATGACTTTATAAACCACGACCATGTCTCCCCTTGCTTTCCTTCATTCCAAACTAAAGAACCCCAATGGCTGTAGTCTTTCTTTATAGGGGAGCTGCTCCGGCATTTTGTTTGTCCTTTGGCAGCTTTTCCAGTTCCAAAATATTCTTTTTAAGGTGCAGGGACCAGGGCTGCACAGAATACCTTACAGGCAACCTAGATGATACATAAATTCTATATTATGTCTCACCTCCAAAAATTAAATCCATCAAAAATGAACTGCAACAGAACAGGAATTAGGTCTGTGTTGGGGTGTGAGAAACATAGCACTTCTCTCAACTGCTCTTTAGACCAGCGTGTGGTTTAAAAGAAGGGCATCTGAGAAAACAAAGAGGATCTCCAGGGGTGGCAATCCAGATCAAACCACCGTCCTGTTAAAAGTAATGACATTTTAAAAATTGGAAATACAGCAGGATAATATATGGTTTATATTGTATAGCCATCCTCACCATTTAGGGCTGGTGGGCACTTGACATTTTCACCACATTATGGGCATTCTAACAAAATGACTGCCAGGTTGGGTGTGGCCAGTCACAATACACCCATTTACTAAAGGGCAAACAGATAAGATTGCTCCCAAGCACCCCCTAGTCTTTCTGGATGCTGTTTAAGTCCCTTCCTTCCTTCCTTCCTTCCTTCCTTCCTTCCTTCCTTCCTTCCTTCCTTCCTTCCGTCCTTTTTTCTACTTCTAACGAATCCACAAGGCTCCTGAGCACTTCTGAAATATACGGGTGAGTGTGCGTATACAGAAACTTTTAAGGGGAAAAAAAATGCCTGAATTTTGTTTTGCAACTTGCAGTTTCTTCCTTATTTATTTGTCTGAAAAAGAAAAAAATAAAATCAGGTAGGGGATGGTAGAGCTTAGAAAGAGGGGTCTGATAGCAGATGGGTGCTCATAAATGCTGCGCTGAAGATCCAAATGTCTTGTTTGCTCCATAGACAACAAATCTGGCCAAGTGATAGAACAAAACCTATTAAGAATTTCCTAGAATTCTGAATTCCAATCTAAACATTCACGGTCAAAAGCATATTTGTATCTTCCTTCCTATACCCACCCAAATGTTAATACGTATTTATCTCTTCCGTAATGGTCTTGTACTGTGAAATATGTTTCAGAAGTGGAATATCAAACAGCCTTAAACCAATAGTGTCTCTATGCATAATGAATCATGGCATGATTTTTTAAAATCTTTCAAGTTTTATACCTGTTTCATATTTTTAAAAAAACGTATTAGGAAAGGGAGAGATTCATATTGTTTCCCAGATACCTGAAATCACCATGCAGAAAAGTGGGTATAACAACCGTAACAAAAAAAGATCAGTCCTCGCACCCCACCAAATCAGTCCCCGTTTCAATATCTCTGTTTTCCCAGAAATCAAACGAGTAGAATGGGGAAATAACAATCATTTTAAGAGCTCTTTGTTGTGGAGGTTTTCCTTTATAGCTTGAACAACAAAGTGTACTAGCAACATTTTACCTCATTTACCCCTTATGGTGATGTTGATTCTGCAGACGTTTAATTCTGAGTTTAAACACAGAAGTAGCCCCATATTGAGTTCAATAGATTATTCAGTTCCATAAACTAACCATATGTTTAAGTGACGTGCTGAGTTGGGGCCTGTTGCTGAACCTAAACAGAAAGGCCCTTTATATTGCACAAAAAGAGCGTCTCATCTTAAATCCAGAACCAACCAAAATACATGTTAAGGAGCAGGCAGGTACAACCATTGTGGACTGTTTCATTCTTCTCGGCTTTGGTATTCCAGCCAGTGAAAATTGTAATACAAAGAAGGCTTCCTGGCCTGGAGATAATTTAAGTTAGTGCCTCTACAAGGATTTCTCAACTGGTGACTTTGCGTCATAATAGTAGCTTGAATTTTCGTTCCACTCCAAACCATTAGCTTATTGTGCGTTGCTGGAGGGTGGGGGAGGCAAACTTTTGTAAATGATTGGTGCCTTTACATTTCTGAGAGCATATATTGGGCACATTCACAAAATGGCTGCATCAATGGGCTCTGCATTCAGCAAAAAAAAAATCTTCCATGGTTTTTACTTCCAACTGTTACTCCCCTCTGACGTCTATACATTTTTGGTCAACGTAATATCTGAAAAGAAGTGATCACGTGCATACATATGTATCTTCTAGGTTTTCCAGATGACTGGGTGGATGTACTACACCCATATCCTATCACTTAACACAAGCAGGTTGTTGGATTAAAAAGGACTATCATAACTGCATGACTGAAGCCCTTCCTTTACCCCTGTGTAATGCATTTTAAAAAAGGACAGGGTTTCAGCTTCACTATCCTGGCTGTCATCTTGTATTTTGACCCCTCTGCAGATGTCCCTGAACCCACGGATGTTAGTGTGAGGCTTCTGCAGTTGCCGTTGATGAGTGCAATCCTGCTTTCTATTGTACATGTTAGATATATATGTTTCCTCTGAACAACCCTTAAAATAGTGCTGAATAAAATAGTGCTGAATAAATCAGAGCTGCTGCTAATGGTCTGTTGAAGAAGGGCCTTATCTTCTAAAGCTTTGCACCTTTGCCCAGCCTCAGCTTCTCATCTCTAAGTATTCTCATTTGGAACGTATTGATGGACCCTGCAGTATGAGTATGGACTTAAGAGTGGATTGGGAACACCTCTTCCCAGCATCCATATGTGCTGCACTGACCACAATCAAAATCACGTGGAGGTCTCACACATCTTATAGAGATTTGATAATTTGGTTCCCAAACTTGCTCAAAGGGCTGATGCAAATGGAGGTATGTTTGTCCTCAGAGGCTCACAGCTTCAAAATGATTTTCTTCTGTACCTCAATATGACCTAAGGCTCAGCCTCAGAGAAGGGAACAGGCGAAAATTAAGGAATTAAGTACATGACATGCCCTTCCATGCACATTTCACTGCAACCTGTTTCACAGTCAACTTTCACAGTTAGGAAATACTGAAATAAACAGAAGTAAGGCATGTAATATTTCTAAGTGTATGGGGACAGTGTTGTTTACATATTTGGCTATGCATATCATAGCACTTAGATTCTCTGAGGCAGTCTTTGTATGACATCTTGCAAAAAAGCATTCCTACTTCGGCAGCCCATTGCTCTGATACCTGAACAGGCCGGCGGGAGGAGGAGGAAGACATAAATTTCATTTTACTACAGCATCAACAACACTCTGGAGAGAGATGTCTTGCAATATTAGTGTCTTCAAAAGCATGGCCATTAAAGCGAGCACACAGGGATTATCTCCTCTGCAGAGCCTCCCCCACCACCCCCAAAAAAACACTGCTTGGGATCTGAAAACCTGAACTGATATTTCTATTTAATATGGCTTCTAGCAAACTATGAATAAAACTCCCATACAAAAAAGTTCTTCTATTAGCCTTGAACATGCTTTGGGAAATCGGAGCAGATGGGGCTGTCATGTGCCCTCTTAACTCTCCACAAATGCAGTGGAAGACCAAAAGTAAGGAAAGAACTACACCAGCAGAGCTGACAAGCACAACTGTTGCCTGCTTAATGGAGAACACTTTTTCATTATTTAATTTCCTGGAGATATTGCTGGCAGGTTATAAACTAAAGTGACCATGCTCATTGTTTTCAATTATGGAAATACTACCTGTGTCTCAGAGGTGTCCATTAGGGGAGGTAGGCATCAAAGAAATCAAGATGCTAGCCGGGACTGTGCAACTGAAACCCCACCCTTTTTAAAAATGTGTTGCGTGGTTGTAGTTTCCATCTGGACGTTTTTGACCCCCTATGGATGCTTCTGCTGTGTCTGATTAAAGGCATAAAAAACAGTGCTTGACCTTTGCTTTAGAAACTAAGAAAAAACCTATGTTCTCTCTAAAGCTTAAGAGAATCAGAGATTTATGGCAGAGGTGCACAATCTTTTCTCAGCTAAGGTTGCCCTTAGCCTTTCAGAAGTACGGTGGAGATTGTATTCCAAAAATTAGGGGATAGGGCCAGAGTAAAAACGGAATTTGATTTGGTTTCATTCACGTGTATATTTAACTAAAATCCAACATAGTAATACATTAACATACCACTTGTACATTTAATCATTTCTCTGTATTGTCACATGCAAATGACAAATTGTTGGCAACTTTTGGTGGTGTCTCAAGGCCGCAGCCAAGACCCTAGAAGATTTCTCCAAATGGGATCCTTCTCATTCCAAATATCATCCTACAAAGTTGATGTAATGATAAGACATACAGAGGAGAAGAATATGATTTATTCAGAGTATCTAATGCGAGCAGAATCTCTTGTAGCTCTGTATGAAGCTGTTTATGTAAGGTCTTTGTACTGCATGGCTTAGGGAAGTATCTTGAATGCTTAAGTATCACTGTTCCCAATCCAAGGACCTGATTCAGCAGGAAGCATGAACTGTAAAAATATTGCTGCAATTCAGACACTTGCTAGTGTGAGTGCAGATCCTTTCAATCAAGAATATATATATATATATATATATATATATATATATATATAGTCACTGCCACCCTTTCCATTACAGAGCACAGCAGCTGATATGAGGCATAAGATCATGGATAAACTAGCTACAGTCAACCCTCAAGTCCAATTACCAAGGCTCAGTGGAGAAGTACCATCAGATAGTATGCTAGAAGATGCCAACAGAGCCCTCCAGACAATCCCTACTACCACCATAACTGAAACCAATGAATTGGTATATGCTGTTGTTGTTGTTTAGTCGTTAAGTCGTGTCCGACTCTTCGTGACCCCATGAACCATATTGCGCCAGGCCTTCCTATCTTTCACTGCCTCCCTGAGTTTGCTCAATTTCATGCTCATTGCTTCAGTGATGCTATCTAGCCATCTCATCCTCTGCCGTCCTCTTCTCCTTTTGCCTTCCATCTTTCCCAGCATGAGGGTCTTTTCCAAAGAGTCCTCTCTTCGCATTAGGTGACCAAAGTATCTGAGCTTGAGCTTCATTATCAATCCTTCCAATGAGCAATCAGAGTTGATTTCCTTTAAGATTGACTGGTTTGACCTCCTAGCAGTCCAGGGGACTCTTAGGAGTCTTCTCCAGCACCACAGTTCAAAGGCATCAATTCTTTGGTGTTCAGCCTTCTTTATGGTCCAGCTCTCACAGCTATACATTACTACTGGATTGGTATATGCTACAGCCGCTGTAATCCTGGAAATGCTTGGCTACACAATCAAGAAGAACAGCAGTACATACCCACCCTGGAAAATGAGATTGGAGGCTAAGATCAAGGTAACTCGGAGAGAAGTCAGTCAGCTGGTGGAACTACAGAAGCGTGTGGAGATTAAGGATAAGACTCGGCTACCGGAAAAATACATGGGCCTGACTCCATCTGAAGCCCTAGAGACTGCTAAACAAAGGGTCACAGCACTGGCTACCAGGCTAAGGAGATACACTAGAGAAGCAAAGGCCAAGAAGATAAATGCCCTGTTCTCCAAAGAACCATCCAAAGTGTACTCCCAACTGCAGTGCAACCACAGAGTATCAGCTGAGCCACCAGCAGCGGAAACTGAACAGTACTGGAAGAACATATGGGAGAAAGAGAAGACACATAACACCAGTGCAAAGTGGCTGCAGGACCTGAAAGCAGACCACAGCAATTTCCCAGAACAGGAACCAGTCACCATCACAGTAGCAGACATCCAACAGCGGGTCAAGAACATGAAAAGCTGGACAGCACCTGGCCCGGACATGATCCACACCTACTGGCTAAAGAAACTAACAGCAGTGCATGAACGCCTAGCAGCACAGATGAACCAACTGCTAGCAGCAGGCTCCCACCCAGACTGGCTAACACAAGGAAGGACAGTGCTGATCATGAAAGACCCTCACAAAGGAACAGCACCATCCAACTACCGGCCAATAACCTGCCTCCCCACAACATGGAAAGTTCTATCAGGCATCATAGCTGCCAAGCTACAAGACCATATGGGCCAGTACATGAGCACAGCTCAGAAGGGCATTGGGAACAACACCAGAGGCTCAAAACACCAGTTACTCATAGATAGGGCAGTCGCCCAAGACTCAAGGTCTAGGCAGACTAATCTGAGCACAGCCTGGATTGACTACAGGAAAGCCTATGACTCAATGCCACACACATGGATCTGTGAATGCCTGGTGCTATACAAAGTCAACAGGACACTAAGGACCTTCCTCAAGCACTCAATGGGACTGTGGAAGACAACACTGGAAGTGAACTCAAGACAGCTCGCACAAGTGGCCATCAAGTGCGGCATATACCAAGGTGATGCACTGTCCCCACTGCTGTTCTGCATAGGCTTAAACCCCCTCAGCCAGATAATCACAAGGTCTGGATATGGGTACAAGTTCAAGAGCGGAATCACCATCAGCCACCTCCTCTACATGGATGACATCAAACTGTATGCTAAGAGTGAACGAGACATCGACTCACTGATCCACCTGACATGGATCTACAGCGAGGACATTGGGATGTCATTCAGACTGGAGAAGTGTGGCAGGATGATAGTAAAGAGAGGGAAGGTAGTTAAGACCGATGGAGTGGAACTACCAGTGGGCCACATAGCAGACATAGAGACCAGCTATAAATACCTTGGTCTCCCACAGTCACACGGGAACCATGAGGAGGAGGCAAGGAAGACAGCAACATCCAAGTACCACCAAAGGATAAGACAGGTCCTGAAGAGCCAGCTCAATGGGAAGAACAAGATCCATGCCATCAACATGTATGCCCTGCCAGTCATCAGATACCCTGCAGGTATAGTGAGCTGGCCAAAGGAAGACATGGAGGCTGCTGATGTGAAGACCTGGAAGCTCCTCACAATGTATGGAGGTTTCCACCCCAAGTCCAACACCCAGAGACTGTACACCAGGCGCAAAGAGGGTGGGCGGGGTCTGATGAGTGTCAAAGCCACTGTCCTGGATGAAACCTGAAGTATCCAGGAATACATCAGTAAGATGGCACCCAAAGATGAGTTGCTGAGAGAATGCCTCAGGCAGCAGCAGACAAGGCAGGAGGTTCAAGCAGAGGAAGTGCCATGGCAAGACAAGCCCCTGCATGGGATGTACCATCGACAGATAGCTGAGGTGGCTGACATTGGGAAATCCTATCAGTGGCTGGAAAGGGCCGGACTAAAAGACAGCACTGAGGCACTGATCATAGCAGCACAAGAACAGGCACTAAGCACCAAATCCATAGAAGCAGGGGTCTACCACACTTGACAGGATCCAAGGTGCAGATTTTGCAAAGAGGCCTCAGAGACAGTCCAACACATAGTGGCAGGATGTAAGATGCAGGCAGGAACAGCATACACTGAACGGCACAACCAAGTAGCTGGCATTGTGTACAGGAACATCTGCACAGCGTATGGGCTAGACCCCCCCAAGTCCAGATGGGAGATTCCACAGAAGGTCATGGAGAATAACAGGGCTAAGATCCTGTGGGACTTCCAGATCCAGACGGACAGGCAGGTACTGTATTGGCTAATCAACCAGACAAAGTGGTAGTAGACAAAGACCAGAAGACGGCGGTAGTGATAGATGTAGCAGTGCCAAGTGACAGCAACATCAGGAAGAAGGAGCTGGAGAAGTACCAGGGCCTGAAGGAGGAAATCGAGAGGATGTGGAAAGTCAAGGCCAAAGTGGTCCCAGTGGTGGTAGGAGCACTCGGGGCCGTGACTCCTAAGCTGGGGGAGTGGCTCCAACAGATCCCAGGAACAACATCTGAGCTCTCTGTGCAGAAGAGTGCAGTGCTAGGAACAGCTAAGATACTGCGCAGAACCCTCAAACTCCCAGGCCTCTGGTAGAGGACCCGAGATTGAGGAAGACACGTACCACCCATAGAGGCGAGAGGGAATTTTTTTTTTTTTTTTAATATATTCAATGGTGCTCTATTAGGTCGCTCTCTATGCTGGAATTTGAGAACTGAGGGAAAAAAGATCCCTTCAGATAGGTTTCTATGGATATCTAGAGGAGTTGATTTGCTGTTTCAAATGAGATGTAAACTTTAGTACGGCCAGCAGCTGCAAAGAGGTCTGATGAATAAATGCATAATTTTTTTAACCTAAACTGTCCTTAGACACTCTTATTCACTCTTGAATATTCTGTTTGTGTTCACCCTCAGTGTACTAATACTTTATAGGCACAGAGAAGTCAGTACAAATTGATGCTAGTGTTAATCTATTTTCAGAATCATGTTCTGTATGTTCCATACACCCACATTTATGCAAATAAACTGGATGAAAGCCAAACCACCAAAATAGTAAGAATTTTGGTAAATGGGAATGCTGTTTAATAGGTTATATTGCTATGACACTAACCTGGCATAAATGCAGAAAATTAAGAATGAAGGGATGTTGGAGTTTGGATAAGCATATGTTGTTCTTAATTTGAAATAACTTTGAGACCAAGGGTACATAACCATGGTTTGGAGAATTTGGAAACAGTAGGTAAGAGCCTTACCTCATAAACTTTTCTTTCTTTTGTGTGGAGTAGGAATAGAAGAGGTGAGAACTATCCAACGCATTTCATTCAAGCATGGGAAACTGTAATTTGTTTAAGAACAAATTAGTTCACAAACTAGAATGACAAGGTATAGACTCTCTTTATACATATACAGGTTGTCCTCGCTTAGGTGACTGCTTTGGACAGAGATGGTTTGCAGTTACGACAGTGATGAAAAAAGTTACTTTGTGGCCAATCCCTGGATTTATAATGCAAAGGAAAGCTGGAGATCATAAGCACAGTCACAGTTTCACTTAGCAACTGCTTTGCTTAATGACTGAATTGCAGGTCCCAATTGTGGTCACTGAACAAGGACTATCTGTACACCAAATCCATTAAAACACATTTTTAATCTCCCCAAAAAGAAAATTAAAATTAAAACCAAATTAAAACCATAATGACAAAATAGCTGAGAATGGCAATATAGGTAGTCCTCACTTGACAACCACAATAAGAACTGGAAAATTGGTCATTAGCAGGGCAGTCATTAAGTGAGTCACCACGTGACCAGACCTGATTTTTTACGACCATTTTTACGATGGTTGTTAAGCAAATCACCATGATCGTAAAACGAATCTAGCTTCCCCAATGGACATTTTTTGCTAGAATTTGCTTAATGACCATGGTGATTTGCTTAACAACCATTGTAAAAAAGGTCGTAAATCGCAATCACGTGACTACAGGGGGTGGTGTGATGGTTTGTGACAGTCATAAGTGTGAGTACAGGTTGTAAAGCACTTTTTCCAAGGCCATTGTAACTTTGAACCATCGTTAAATGAATGGTTGTTAAGCGAGAACTACCTCTCCCTAGAATCTCACAGGGCATATCCACTAGTTGCTGTGTAGTATAGATTTAGTTTGGCAAGATTCTGTCTATAAGGTGTACACTAATAAAGGGACTGGACTGGACCATTTCATCGTCGTTCTTGGGCTGGGCCTGACATTAATTGATTGCAAGCTCCCAATAGCCTTTTTAAAAAGCCATGTTTCCACAGAACTGCAAATGCTAAATAAAGAAGCATGCTGATGTCCAGGGGATGGAAGTTCAGTTTGTGGAGTGTTCTGAACATTCACACATGCAAGAGATGAGTATGTTTGTGTACAAGTATATTTATTTGTTAGTTGATTAATATTTCACTTTTCCTCAAAAGCTCAGGGCACTGTATGTAGCACCCTTCCTCCACTTTTTCCCCCCACAACAACAGTCCTTCAGGGTAGGCTGGTCCAAAGGCACCCAGTGAGGTTCCATGGCTGCAGGTAGACTTCAATCTGGACTTTCTCAGTGCTGGTCTGGCAGCTTAAGTGCTACACCACACTGGCTCCATAGGCCAAGAAGGTGAAAGGAAAACTGTGTAATAACCATGAACAAGGTCCAGATAGTGCAACCAGAAGAAGACACCCTTGGATGTGGGAAATATATCTCAGAACATATTGTTATCCCAGTCATAATTTCAGCACATGCAAAAACACTCCATACATGGAAAATTAAATCTTTATTGGCAAAACCTGTTGAGAAAATAAAATATTGATTCTGCTTGCGAGGCATTTACAATATTCAATTAAATAAGCACAATGCTTTTCCTACTAGTAAAATAAGAGTGCCACTACTATATGAAAGTACAATGTACCATTATATTTTTATTGTGATACAGGGAATATCTTTTATAGCACACAGAAGTACAGTTTATATGCATGTATAAAGTTAGTTGTGATAGTTGTGACCCATAAAGTGTGTGTGTGCATGCGCAAGTGTGTTTATGTATATGTATGCATGTGGGAGGGGGATGTCTTTCCTTGTATGTATATTCCTTGAATCCATTTTAAGAAAAATATATTCTGCTGGCAATATTACATGAATTTAGGAACTTTTAGCAAATCATAATTCCTCCACATTTTTATCTGAGAATATTTCACATTGTTAATTGAAATGCATATGCAGTTAAGACCTTTCACCCCAGATACTAAGGTTATGCATGAATGAAATAAAGAGCATATAGCCAAACTTGATCATGCTTAAAGTAGAGCTAGTGAAATCAATAAGAGTGAAGTTAGTAATGGAAACAGAACAAACTTTGGGTACGTATAAAATTGTGGGCAGGAATGAGACATGATTTTCTTTTATCTTCTCATTTGTATATACTATGTTACATCAAACCAAATTCTGCCTCCCAGCCATTTATTCTTGCCTACCAGAGGCCTGAGACTCCAAAAGTTTGCAATTAAAAAAAAAAAAAGAGCAAAGTTTACTGAGGCTATAACAGGCTTCTGTGCATGACTGAACTCATAAACGCTGGAGTCATAGGGCTACAGCTGGATGGGTTCTCTCAGCAAGAAGGAAGATTACGGGTTGGGACACTCCTATGCAAGGGGTTCTGATCCTATGTTTCTAAATTCTGAACATTACTGTGGTTAGTGTGGCAAGAAGCCATGCTGATGAAGCTTAGTAAGGTGCAAGTTATGTGGGCCTGATACAAGCTAACCCAGCATCATTCAAGCTGGCTCTCTCCAGATGTGTTGGGACTACCACTCCACGGTCAACAATGATGCTGGTTGCTAATTTGGGGAATTGTAGCTAAAATATTTGGAGCATGCCAGGTTGAGAAAAGCTTCCCAAGAGCAAGCAATAGTGGACTATTGATCTTTTCCTTTTCCCCCCAAAGGTGAGATCATGTCAATAAATCCTTCTACCTTTCCCCTGCATGGAACTGAAAAAGAATTTAAAAACAGACTGAGCACATTTTTATCATATGATATGTGTATGCAGTTGCCATTTATTTATTTATTTATTTATTGGATTTATATAGCCGCCCATCTCATGCATGTGACTCTGGGTGGTATACACAATTAAAACACAAAGCTAAAAATCAACATAATAGAAGAGACAGCATTCAAATACAATCATTAAAAACCAGTTAAAAACAGTTAAAAACCTGTAATAACCAGAAGACAGAGGAGAGTGCATTCTAAACTTATGCATAATGCAGCCATTTCATGGGCCCCACACTTCCATGAGACCTGGCTTTCTAACGATTGGTTTACCATATGTAAGAAAATAGGACTAAAATGCTGCCATGTAATTTTTATTTTATCATAATAGAATGTAAAACAGGAATGGAAAGAATGCTGGCTTGCAAGACATTTTGTTTCTTTATTATTGTTGTTCAATAATTCTCAGCTCCTTATACGGCATCATATAATTCTCGTAGTTCTTGTCATGTTGTCATTGGTGATAGTATCTGCCCATCTTCTCTTCTCTTATCCTCTTCTTCAACTGCCTTTGACTTTTTTCAAGTGTCAGGGCCTATGGGGAAAAAAAATGTTTGTGGGAAAAAGCAACAACCAACAAGTCTACCGTTGATGTTTTTTTTCTACCATAATTTAACTTTGGAGTAAATTTGACCCAGTGCTCAAAAGAAATTTGAAACTAGGCTTTTCAATGAAGCTGGCTTTCAGATTTTGTTGAATTCCCATAGACAACATGATAAAAAGTAAAAGATACTAGAAATCACAGCTCTGCAAAATTTGGAGGACTATACAGTTCCCATATCTTGTTTAAAAAGTAGCACTGTTTAGAATATATCTTTTGAGCAATTATGGTTTCACAATACCAGCTTATGTTTGTAAATTCAAACAAAATCAAATAAAATTTCTGTACCAAGCAAGCTCAGATATCTCAAGACATGTACAACTTGAGGTCTTGGCTCCATATAGCCCCCAAGAGCCTTGGATGGAGCCCCCAGAGACCTCCAGAAGCTGTTATGATTTTAAATATGTAATTACAATTATTGGACAAGAATTATATCAGCTAAACATAGATTACATGAAATTAAAAATTAGCCTTTATTGTGATCTCACTGGTTACTTTGGGGACCTGTTTCCATCTCATACTTAATAAGTCAGGGAGGTGGTGGTGGCGGCAACTGTTGTTGGAACACCAGAAAGAAGTTCACAATTGATGCAATCGTGTTTAACCCCAAAGACTCAGTCATGCACAGGATTAAACTAATTCCAATCCAATTATTTATGTCATGGACATACTTCTGCCTAATCAGCTGGCTTGTTTTGCACTGCTCAAAGAAAAGGAGCTGGAGAGAAAAAGCAGCTGAACAAACAAATAAGACTTTCCATTACAGAATTTACTGCCAAAACCTATCAGCGTTGAGCACACTTTTGATGGCCATGCCATGCCTACTCCTATCTGCCTGGCCCATGAGGACAGGACTAGTGACATTGTGAAGCTTCGCCTACAGTTTGTGGCACATGGCCTCATAGGATAGTAAGTGCTTCCTAGAGAAGGTGGATGGGGACTCTTGTATTCTGAAACACAGTTCTTTTTTGGCCTAGTTATTGCAGCTGGGTGCTGCCAAAACCACAGGATTTGACTAGGTGAGTGATTGACTGTGTAGTGGGTTAAAAGTGTTGTGGTATCAGGTCTTTGCGGTGTGCCCAACTCCCAGCATGCCACTCAGAGGCCAAGTGCCTCCCTCCACTCTGGAAAAAAATGTAGACAAGGTGCTAAGAAAGTTCCTTTCTATAATAAAATGACTAGCTCTTTGCTTCAGTTTCATATTAATTCATGAACAGAAAGCTGAAATTGAATGTAACCAGTCCCCCATCCATCTACAAGTATCCTTTCCTCAACTGGAAAGTAACCCTACCTTTTAAAAAGTGTTCTAAGGCTATACTACACACTCACGTTTTAAAGAAGAAAATATTAAAGCAACTATATGTATTCTACCGCTTTTTAACAGTTCCATTTAGTCAGGATTGGGCAGTAAGGTTGATTATTGGTTTGCAAATAATGCATACAGATTCACAGCCTTCCCTAACCTAGTGCTCCCCAGACGTCTTTGACTTCTGCTCCTATTGTCCTCAGCTCTTGGCCATGCAGGGTAGGAATTATGGGAGTTGAACTCTAAATGTCCAGAGGGCACCCGATTATGGAAGACTTGTAAAAGCACTGCTGGATTTCATTTATCATTCAAATAAGTGTTTCTATTTTCTAATGTAATTTGTAATACCTTTATTTTTACCTTCAGCATTGAACCAAATATTCTGTGTTCTCTTTTTCCCCTCTAATGTCCTATTATTCCACCTTTCACTCTTCCCCCTAGATATTGGTATGCCAGCGGGTCAGAGCAGTGAGGAGGTAAAAACAAAAAAGTTTGTTCCTGTATTGACAACCCAGAGCAAATTATATCAGGGCAAAGATTTTGTTATGAAAATTGATGCCATTTGATGATGCACAGGAGAAGGAGTAAACATTTTTAATGATAGTAGTTAGCTCTAAGTGCAGAGCAGGCAGAGGAATTCAGCACAGATTAAAGAAGATTTATCTGTCTGCTATTCATAAAGAGCTCTATATATCTCATCGTATTTTATGTATATCCAAAAATATTTTTCAGGGTTTGCTGAGATGGCAGCTTAATCTACACTGACCACACAGGTGTTGAATGAAAAGGAGGAGAAGAAGGAGAAGAAGACCTTCTGTAATAGTTTAACTGGTGCCATTGTAAATACCAGCACATCCTTTCATAGTTAAGAGGGATTCCTTGAATAGACTTCCTTTCTTGCAGTCTCTTGCTGTCTAGTATTCCATAAAATCTGCCTTGTATTTGATTTAGCTTTTTGTCTGTCTAGCCCAGAATCTCAGTGACAAGCTTTGACTATCAAGAATCTTAGGAAGAGAGCTTCTCAGTCTTCTGCTGCTCCCAGATAATGACGTATCCAGTGATCTAGTGGCAAACACTATCCCAAAGTACTCTGAAGTTATTTTGAACTCAGTTTGGACTCAGAAATGACCAAGTTCTGGATTTGCACAACATGTTGAACTTTTAAGTGACCCAGTTGAACATGTTGTGCAAAGAGATCCAATGTCTATTTGTGAATAATCATAGGCATTCACAGGGGTTAATGACAACATATGCATGATCATGCCATCATACAGATGTCATAACTTATATTCTTGCTTCACTTATTGGGACATAAGTACTGACCATTTTGCTTGCAGAAGGTTCAAAACCTGACATTCTCAGCACTTACTACTCAACTTTTCAGCTGAGAATGTCAGGTTTTGAACCTTCTGCAAGCAAAATGGTCACCTTCTTTATAAACTAGAGGTAGGCAAACTGCTTCCCCCTCAAGATATTCTGAGTTGCAACTCCTATTACTCAGCCAGCCTAACCAACGGCAAGTGATTGTGGGAACTATAGTCAAAAACATTTAGAAGGTACCAGCTTGCTTACTCTGGTCTCAACTATAATTCAGTCTTCCCTAACATGACATACTGTGGATGATTTGAGACTGTATCTCCCAGACCTTCAGGCCAGTAAATCCAGTGATTAAAGAACCCCAGATTGGGAAAGGCTGGTAGAGTTTGTTACTGAGTTATGGCACTATCTCATATCTTCAAACCAACAAATGCAAACACAGCTGAGTCTTCTGCTGCTCCCAGATAATGACGTATCCAGTGATCTAGTGGCAAACACTATCCCAAAGTACTCTGAAGTTATTTTGAACTCAGTTCGGACTCAGAAATGACCAAGTTCTGGATTTGCACAACATGTTGAACTTTTAAGTGACCCAGTTGAACATGTTGTGCAAAGAGATCCAATGTCTATTTGTGAATAATCATAGGCATTCACAGGGGTTAATGACAACATATGCATGATCATGCCATCATACAGATGTCATAACTTATGTTCTTGCTTCACTTATTGGGACATAAGTACTTAGTGGTGGCATCTGCATGATGACACCATTGTATGTATGTTGCCATTTTGGTATTACTGTGATTTGCTGCAGATGCCACTGTGAACAACCTTAAATGTTCATGTAGGTTTCTGAGACAGATATCTTTGGTGGGGAATTTTCATAGGATAAATGAAACTTGCTATCTCATACACGCAAGTAACTTTTCTTGGTTGCCTGCAACCAAGCTCACATTAACTGGGCCTCATTTGAACTTCAGCCTTAGGATATTGTGAGGGGGAATTGCAGAAGTAAGTGGTGTGTAAACTGTCTTGAGCTCTTGGAGGAAAGGTGGAATATAAATCTAAATAAATTAATTGATTGAATGTTTTACCTATTCAGTTAATCTAAGCAGATAACTCCAACAAGTAGACCCACTGGAGAAAACCACTATATAGCATCCCTATACTTCACAGTGAACAACCAAGTGCCTATGGGAAGCCTATAAACAAGACTTGGACTATAGTGTCTTTCTGTTGTTATTTCCCAGCAACTGGTACATAACTCTTCTTATTCCCCATCAACAAACATGCTACCAAGCTCCCAGAAACAGAAGGATGAGAGCTGCTAGAAACTATATATTTGTATTCCTGGAAATAGTAGCTACAAAAAAGTAGTTGATGGTTTCTGAAAGAGTGAAAATGATAGTTTAGAATTTATACCTGCTCAGATCTCAAATCCTTAATGATCTTTTGTGGTGCCACCCTTTCATAAAAGGAGACTTGGATTTCCACTTATTTCTTGTTCTCATAGTGCCCATTGATGATGACTTTACATTCTCTGCATTCCTGTTCTCCTATTCAGATAACTCCACCAAATAAAGCTGGAATCTTCTAGCTGAAAATGAGTTCCAAGATATAGTGCCTCTGAACTTGCAAGGAGCATATGATTTGGCTGTCATGACTCCCAACCATTGGCAGCCCTTGCTCCAGGAGTAATTCTCTTCTAAAGTAAAATAAACTAGTAGCCATTATCAGAACATGTGATGATAATTCATACTTCAGTGATGTGAAGAAATATTTCCTTTAGTCTCTCCTGACTGCATGAAATTATAGACCATGCTTTCAAGAATATGGTGTGTATAAAAACAATGGAACAAATGACTAAACACCTTTAAAACTTTCAGTTTTCATTTCTGGCTTTAAATACTCACATCTTTAAACAATTAATAAAACATTGCTCAGTAGAACTACATTTCATGCATCATATATAGCATTTTTAAAAAGCCAGCATTGCCAGTTGTGAGAGATGCTGGACATTGTCATATGTCACCATCTGGTCCAACATCCCACCTTAAACTGAGAATAACCTAGAGATGAAACTTAAATCAAAACTCAAAATACTAACAAGTTTTAACAAGTGTTCAGTCTTATGAAGTCCACAGATTATATTGTTTTCTTAATTTTTCATGGGGAATTTTGTTCTAAAATTTGGCTCATGTTTCATAAAGTAAACTCTAATCTGAAAAAGTATTATGCCATAATAAATTGATACATCTCTTTGTTGTTTTGATTGAGATAACACAGCCTGGATGCCAGTATGTATGAGCTTTGTATGCAGAAAACCCTTTTCAGTTCTATTTTCCTTGTTTCCCTGATTTTGCCTGGTTCTGTTTTTGCTCCAGTAGGATGATCATTTTTGTTAAAGGCCCTTGTGCTTCCATGGATTGCAAAAACTGCAGATCATTTAGCAGGTGAAGAAACAACAACACTGAAATATCATGAGAATGCAGATATCGAGAACAGATAATGTACATTCATTTAGGCATGACATTAAATAGACTGTCAAAAGCATGGTGGATTTCAGAATAGTTGCCATAATTCTGAGACTATGATTCAGGAATGACTAACAAAAACATTCAGTTTATATTCCTGGTTTTTTTTAAATTCCAGCAGTTGATTCTTATAAACCTTTGATTGGCATAATGCAAAAAAGAAAGCTATTGGGCTTTTATGGTTTACCCATCATTAACAATTTGCAGGGAAGAAGGGCCTATATGAGCACTCCAACCCAAGGGATTGTGGAGGGATAGGGAGTTCAGAGAGAACTTGGGGTTACACCTGATGCCCTAGTGCTATGATTCTTTTAATTCTGGATTTTCTTCTTGGTTTCATTTAGAGCGGTTTTATTATATCTTTCTTATTTACTGTTGTTAGCTGCCCAGTGTTCATATGTAAGATAGGAGGCACATACATTTTCTAAATAAATAAACATTTTGGAGAGCTATGTATGATTACAGGGCTGTATTTTGGGCTGCATTTGTTTCTAGCTGTAAAAAAGAATCATAATATAAATTTGGGGTTTTTTCATGGTCAAGCCTATATTTTGGGTTTAGGTTTATCCATCAAGTAGCCAGCTGGTTAGAATATAAACAGTACATCTTCACAGCACTCAAGCTTTCTTTAACTTGCACATTTCCAGCTCTTAGTTATCTTATTACAATGAGAATTGGGAGTAACCCAGTCTAGGTCTGCCTTCTCTCCAGTGATGCAGCTTGATAATTACATCCCTAATGTTCTCATGGAGCCCTTGCATATTCTGCACCATTTTATGCTTTACAGGTTAAAAGTATTATTATTACTATTAAACATTCCTGGTATATTAGATTAAAAAAAACAAGCACAAAATTAGTCTCTTAATCCCATTAAAAAATTCTAAATATGTAGTTATTTTAAATTCACTTAATACCACCATGACTAAAGGAATAACATGGAGTCTGTTTGCGCTGCCTATTCTTCAGTGTGGCAGTAAGCACAATTTTAGAGTAGAAAAAGGTGTGTGTATATTTTAGTGTAAAAAGAATGACAGAAGTAGCTGTAACTATATGCATGTCTGCCTGGCTGTACGTTATGTAAACCTTCTGATAAAAGATAAAATGATACTTCAGTGAATAATGTCAGCCATGATGGTCCTCAGGATACCAATGTCAGTCCTAGTGGTATTGGTTGGTCTCTGAAATGGTTTATATGACTGCAATGCTCAGTCATATGTGGGTTTGGGACATCAGCAGGAGGGTTTTGGTTCTAAGGCCCACTCCTAGCTGCTTCCTGATTAATCCTTTACAATCACTTTCATGCTTCTGCTGAAGTACAGGGAAGATTTTAGTCAATGTTTGATCACTGGTGCAACAGCAACAAAAGCAAAAACGATGGAGTCCACTTAGTGCACTCCAGTACAGCAGATGTTCTACAGTTCATAATTTTTCAAGAACCTGAGCAGGGGTATCTTGAGGAGGAGAAAGGGTGCAGATGTCAAAAAAGTCAAGATGGCAGCTGCAAAATACAGTCAAAACTTCATCTTGAATTATTTTTTGACACACTCCCCTCCCAGATATTCCTGAAATTAAATTAGATTTAAAAGAAGAAACATTCAAACAAAATGTATGTCCACGTTGTCTCTCCAGTGCACAAAACAAGGCTTGACCTACCAATTGTTACATTTATCTTACAAGCTAAAATGGACAAGTTCTGTTTTAATTAACATGTTATACCTTTTCCTAAGCAAAAACCTGATCATTTTTAATGTAAAGTATTACTTTAAAAAGAGGATATAAGACAGCTGAATATTGAATAAAGATTGATTTTGATGACATAAATCAGCATCATTTAAAAAGAGGAAGTGGACAAGGCAGCTCTCAATCAAGCCCAAGGCTTGTTTTGGAAAATGGCTGATGATGTTCTTTGGTGGACTGATTCTGTATGTTCACTCTTTTTTCCCCCTGCAAAACAGCTATTGGGGGTGTCCCCTGAAATCTGGCCAAACCCTGGATAGCTGGCATGTAAAGAAAGCCAAAATGCCTGGGTACCAGGTTTATGTAATAGTTTTATGCAACTTCTGATCCATCCACAGTTGTTGTACTTGGGAGGAGAAAGGTAGGTAGGAAAAAAGAAACCTGTTTTTTCCCCTCTCTGGTTTCTTCCTAAACTTCCTCATTATAGTTCATTCTACTTTGATAGGGCTCTAGGATAACAGCTTCATAATCTGAATCACATCCTCAAAAGTTATTCGTCTATTAAAGGATGCAGACTGAATAGTTGTCAGTCCTTGTCATCCCTCCTGAGTAGTTTCTAGCGCTACTAAAAAAGGGAAACCTTTAAATCTAGCTATTCATAAATAAATTTAATTTAAAAATTGATGTGCTTTGCTAATATCTAATTGTTGCAAAGTTTTGCTTTATTTAAGACTTATTCTTGGCTTACTCCAGGCTAACAACACAATAGCAATAAGAAGGAACAGGCCACAAGAAAAAGCTAGGAAGGGCAGAAATATTTCTGTCACCCACCCCATTACTAATAAGCCATGCCTGTCGATAATTTTCCACACTATGCAGCTAGAGTCTGAAATATCAATTCATCTACCTTAAATTATAAAGATCTTTCCTGCCTGCATCATTCCAAATGAGGGGAGGAAGAGAATTGGAAATTACATATTTGAATGTGAATTCTCTGTACACTAAAAACCAATAAAACAAGATTAGAATATGTTCTTGACACCACTAAAAAGACTTCGTTGTGTCAGAGATCATTGAAATAAGTGATTTCTCACCAACCAACCATGGTATAAGCCGGATATACAAGTTTCCATTTCCATTCTGATATATCCAAATATTCTATTTCAGGAAGAAAGGCAAACTGGTCACCAGAGGATTATTCTTGGTTTTAATGCAATTACACTGCATTGTTTTGTATTACATTTAATGAAGTAGCCTATGAACACACATGCAAAAATAAATACATTTTACAGCTTTACTTGTATTTAATTTTTTTTCCCTATGTTGCTAAGTTCTTCAGATTTTATACAGGTAGGTGTAATGATTTGCCTATAACCATTCTGCCTGAATTTGGGGATCAGGGGAAACTGCAATATGGTGGTGAAAAAGCCCAGGATGGCAGCCATGACAGCAAAGCCCTGCTTGTTTATATATACGCAGCATTCAATGGCAGCTATGACTGCTTCAACTGGATATTCATGGCTGCCATCTTGACTTTTGTGATTCTCTTCCCTCCTCCCAAACAGACACCCTTATTGGGAAGCATCAGCGGTAATGTACTAATACATGCTGGAGAACTGTTAATTGTAGCATTGCTCAGGCACAGCCACCCTGGGAATGCCTGAAGAGTTGCCTAAAAACACTGTATTTTATTTTTCAAGGCAGAGCATCTATGGATGGACCCTGGCACATAAGCTTAATCTTTTAGTTATTTTCATTATTCTACAAACATAAATGGAAGGTCATTACGCAGACTGCTTAAGCCATGTAGCTGAGTCTCGCAAGTGTGGTCAAAGCTAGGCTGTGATAGCAAGAGGGTTAGCATACCTCTTTAAGTGTTGTGAAGTCAGTTTGTTTCAGTTCCGGAGTTAGCTATTGTAAGAATCCCATGTCAATAATACATGCTGTGAAAACAATATGTGGTGATGATAAAAGCAACTCTTCAGATGACATGGTGATGACAGAACTGTCTGGATATAACATGTTGTTTTCAAAAATGATACATCATAAGCATAAATAATATAGCTCATCTCTATTTTTTTATCATCTGTGTGAAATAAAATGTAATTATAACAGATTTTTAGGTACCAGGTGGCTGGGATTTTCTATTCTACCAGGTGGTACTAGTGGATATTTTCTGACTGCACCATTTTATATTCATATACTTTAGTGAAAAAGTTATAATGTACCTTTGCAGAATATTTACAAAGAGCTAGTCTCTACCTTCACTGTATAGCCTTTGGCCATTCACTATGTCATCATTAAGAAGGTACACAATATTATTCACACGGGTGGACCTAAAGAGTGAGATGTATCTCTTGCAAAGGTGAGGTGTTTGTGAGACAAACAGGGGCTATTTTTGACCCAGGTGTCCTGGCCAGATGGAGGAACCTGATGCCTGGGCTTTTTGATGGAGCAAGTAGAACCTTTGGGGGAACATCTCCCCTCATGCCAAGAGAGGGGGAGCACATAAAGTAGGTCAGAACTTCAAAGGAGTGGAAATACTGAAAGCAACTTTCCCTTATGGCATCACCCAAAGCTCATTTGGAGATCTTCATGCCATCTCCTTGTGGGGGCGGGTGGCGAGGGGTGGAGAAAAAATACTCCTAAAGCTCAAAGTCTAAGCCTTAAGTGAATAAATGTAGTTACCTCTTCAGAAGTACTTCTTCAGTTTCTTATTTTCCCATTTTTAAAGATTTCACCAGTACAGGTAGACTCGGGGAACTCAGTTTTATGCACTCTAAATAGGTTCACCGTTTTTTCTCTGCTAGCACCAAAGTTTAGAGCTAAAGTATGTTACTCTTTTTGCAGCGTCATCCTAACTGCTTGTACAGTGTGTGATCTCAAGTTGCAATGTTTATATAAATTTTTAAACCTTTTTTTTCTTTTACAAGGCAGCAAATCATGCTAAGCTAAAAACAAATAAACCATATTGTGGCTTAGCACCTTGCGTGAACCAGGCCATTTTAGCAGATAAGCTTCCTTTATTGTCCTTCCACCACAAAACACATTGATTGGGGTTGCACAACTTGCTTGACCTTAGATGACAAACCAGCAGAAATGTTCTGGCTTTGCACAACACACAAACTAACATGGGCTGAGTTCATACAACAGTGCTAGGCTAAAATGTGGTTGGTTAGTTTGTGGCTCAGTGTGTCCTGTGAGTGTAACCATAAGCTCTTTTTTTTTTTAATCTAAGGTTCTGCTTGCATTACATACGCCGGTCATAGGGATGTGATCTCCCTCTCTAGGCTGGTCTTTCTTTCCTCTACAGATTTATATTCAATCTTTAGTGCAGTTTACAAAGAATAAAAATCACAGTACAAACATTTATGAAACTAGCAACAAAAGTTACCACAATACAGTTTATAAGAAAAAACATAAAAGGAGTCAGCAGTCATAAAAACCAGTTCAAAGCAGCATAAAAGTTAGCAGTCATGATAAAACATGCCAGAGTTAATAGCCTGATTTTTTTTTTTAAAAAAAGGAGTCAATAGGTAAATCTCCAAGGCAAAAGCCATAGTTAGGACATAATCTCTTCCAGGACAGACCTCTTTTCTTATGAGGAACAAATTATTATTCTTCATCTAAAGCTGGGAAAGGTGGAAGAAAAGAGAAGAAGAGAACGACCAGCAGCAAGGTGGATGGACTCAGTTACAGTGGTGATGAATGGAAGACCTGAAAGACCAGGTTAGGGACAGATCATCATGGAGAAAATCTATATATGTGGTCGCTAAGAGTTGACAATGTCTTGATGACACTTAATCATCATCAATCATCACAGCTGAAGGTTTTGGAAGATCCGTAGTATATGGTTTCTGAAGTTCTGATTCTGGACTGTGCTTTCTATTCTATCAACACGGAAAAATCCCTGTCCCTTTAGCTTTTCTTGGCTTGATGGAAAATGCCTGTGGACTTTTGACTACTTGCTATAGTACTCCATCCGCTGCCCTGCTCCAGGTTTGGAGAAACCCTTGGCAGGTTCTGATTCATGTAAAACGGATCAGGGCTGTGATCATACAACTGTGGTCACCTTCTTGAGTTGTTTTGATACTCCTCTCCCTAGACACCCCTGCTCAACAATAGTGGTAGCTGCATGTAATTGCTTTTAAAATTTCCACAAAGCCCTAGACCCAGGGATATTTTGTAGGAAATTTACATGGAGTTTAACTGCAACACAAAGCTCCAGGTTAGATTTGTCTAAATGGGATAGGGCAGGCACTGACTGACATAGATTCTTGTCTTGGCCCCTTCATATACCCATGGATGCCAAGTGTTGTTGCAAGGTTGCCTATGACCCTATCACTCTATCCTTTTATCAAGTTAAATTGACAGATTCCAAGGAATACAATCAGAAATCACTCCTCTGGAATCCACAAACCTAACCTAATGATGGACAGCCCATTACACTATCTATCTAGATTGGTAGAAAAGGGAGGCTCTTTTTCTATAACAATTGGAGATGCTTATTTCTTTGGCCTAGAAGGAAGTGCCCAATGTTGCAAATGTAAGCCATCTGAAGCTGTTGAACTCCTTTTGAGAAAACTCACATTTCTATGGATTGGTTGAGAAAGGCTGAGAAGTCCTATACATTTAACCTAGCCTGAGCCAAGAGAATTGAGAATTAAATTATACATTCAATATATATCATACAACAGCCTTTTTGTTTCCGTTCAGACTAGGGTAAATATCTGGGGACCTGATTCTGAACCAGAATACCATATATGGGTAGGAAAAGCTTCAAATTTCTCCTCTTGGCCACTTGCTTTACAGAATTCTTCTCCTAGGCAGTATCTGCAGAAGATCCACTGCAAAATCCTACAAGTTGGAATTGTGGGCTTTCCTTCCATCCACTCCTCCTTCTCTTATATGATTTTGGTTTTGCTTTGGACACAAAAGGAAAAGCCCACATTTCCTAATAACTTGAACTAGCCTGTAAGTATTCAAGCTCCTGTTACAGCATATCATATCAAGTCCTCAGTACTTAGGACTTACAGGTTTCTTTTCTTTTCATTATTGAATTTATGCCCTACCTTTTTGTTTATTCTAAAATTCAAGGCAGCTTACAATAAAAATACAAGTATAAAACAAAAGTCATACAATTAAAATAAAAATTAAAGCAATTAACAATTTAAAAAATGGTGAAAGAGAATAGCTTTTACTATCTGTATTAATACTGGGAGAGTGGGAACTAAATGCATCAGCTTAGAAGTACGTTCTAGACATAGAGGAGAAGACCTTTTCCATATCTCTAACAGTCAAGCTTCTGGCAGTGGGGGCATCTTCAGAATAACCTCTCGTGCTGATGGAAATAATGGGGATGGTTCACAGTAGGAGAATGATCCCACAGATAATCAGGGCCTGAACCTTTCAGGCCCTTAAAGGTAAGAACAAACATATTAAATTGTGCCCTGTGGCAACTGGAAGACAAGGCAGATCTTTCAGATTACCGTACAAATCTTACAATTCCTGTAGTGTGAATGGTCTGGCTTTTGCATGTTCAACCAAATGCAAATTTTGGACACTTACTAAGGTAGCACTTCATGAAGCACATTGCAGCAATCAAACTAGGTTGCAACCAAGATGGGGATAAGTGTCACTAAGCCCAAACTGCACAGAAAAAGCTGCAGTTGGCATTCTAATTGCAGTTCTGTAAATGCAATCCTTGTCACAACCAGTGCCTGCAAATCCAGTGACATCTGGAGCATTCCTAAACTACGAATCTTTCCTGAGGGAGTGCAGCCCCATCCAAAACAAGCTTCATCTCAATCCTGGAGTCTAACCCTTTCCTTATTAACACTACCTCTATCTTCTCTGGATTTAATTTCAGCTTGTTTTCCCTCATGCAACACATTATTTAGAGTAGATAGCATTCAGGGATACTGATTGCTTCCTTACAGTTAGAGTTTGAAAACAGGTAATGGTAGGCTGGGTGTCAGCAGCATACTGATGGAATTTCACTCCAAAGCTCTGAATGTTAAACAGCATAAGAAACATGATACAGCCCTCTTGGATGACAGAGTTCAACAAGCGGAGTGTTGAACAGTAGTCTGCCAGTATTCTCTGCATGTACTGACAGGAAAGAGTGGAGTCATTGCCAAATAGTGCCTCAAAGCCCAGTTCCTCCAGATGGATGCCACACTGAATACTGTTGCAAGCGTCTGAGAAGTCTAAGAGAACTAGCAGGGTCCCTTAATCAAGCTTCAGGTGTAGCATTCTCAGTAGTCTCAACAAAGCCCCTAGCTGAGTCTAGAAAATCAGTTTCCACCAGTTGCATCTGGATTTGTGAGGCCACCATTTTCTCAGTCATCTTACCTAAGAATGGAAATTTTAAAACTGGCTTATAGATAGAAAGATCTTCCAGGTCAAGGGAGGGCTTTTTCCTTGTAACTTCCTTTTTTAAGCATGAAGGAACACATCTTGCACGCAAGGAGGTATCATTAATCACCTCTGTTAGTCAATGCCAATTCCAACAGGTTGATTTTATCAGCCAGGAAAGGCAAGACTTGAGTAAATGGTGGCCCTCATCTCTCTCTACTCTAGTTCACATTTTGAGATCTACAAGATGAAAAAAAAATCCATATGAACTGCTATGTAGTTACCCTATGACCTGCTCCAATACTAGAACTCAGGCTGAAGTGAATCAGGTTAGCTTTGTCTGCAAGGAACGATGAAAATTGGGTATAGTAAATGACCGATTCCATCCTCTAATATCTTGATGCAGGAGAAGTTGCACAGCATAGAAAACCATCACTAGTCTGTTCTATGAAGATGGAATAAGGCTGGAGAAGTAAACCCTATTTGCTATATCTACTGCCTCAGAGCAGGAATCTGATGGGGCATGTAAAAGGGAATAACTTCATAATCCTCTTTACCACTGAAGTGCCTCCATATGTATGCTTCAAGTCTCTACTTTTCCAATTCATGTCAAATGGGCCTTACTACACAGAACAGGGTACTTAAGTATTACAATGTGACCACCTGGGCCATCTCTGAACTCCACAGATTAGCCATGGCTTTAACAATATCACCAACAAAAAACTTTGAAATTTCCTGAGTGTTTTTAGATCTATCAAGCACAATTTTAATTGGCCCTCCACTGCTGTAAACGTTTATAGTGGCTGCGAATCTAAAACTCATGCGTAATCTGTCCAAAAAAATAGTTACAGAAAGCATCTTTGCTGTCAAATCACCAGCCAGATAATATACCAAGTTCAGTGTGAGACCTGCTACATACATGAGGCCAGATACCAGTTGGGACATAGCCATGGTTATCATGATAGACATTCAATCCTGAGCCACTTCTGATTCATCACAGACATTGAAATCACCTAGTTTTGGATAGTGACCTGCCAGAGATAACCCTGGTTAGCTTGGAAAAAGAGATTGTAGTGCAGCAAAATGGGTGGTATCGCTATACTGTCCCAACCGATTGCAGTAGCAAACCCTCAAACACTTGCTTTGAATGAGTTCTTAATCCGTCTCTTCCCAAAGCTTCCTCTTTTTACAATCACTATCAGGAATGCCTAGAAGAATGTCTTCCTAAAGGGGAAAGGCACAAATGGTTGAGAATGTCAAATGTTTCACTTGCCAGGAACACCAGCTTGAATTACTTCAAGTGCACACAGTGCACTCCTGAGTTCATAGCATGCTATCATTAGGTAGGGCAGGGAATGAAAAAAAAGGTCAAGATGGTGGTCACAATGGTGCAACTGAAGATCTGCCTAGGTTTGTTTTTTTTTTTAATTGGGTGGGATGACAGTGAAGAATTCAGGGAATACTCTAGCCCTAGATCCTGATCATATTCCCTGTTATTTTCTCTAAAAATGTATGTGAGCATTTGCCCACCACTGCCTTGGCTTTGAAATAAATTTTGCTCCCTTTCTGATTTTATTTTAAAGAACAGAACATTTGGATATTGGCCTGCAAGTAAAATTAGACACAGGTCAAGAATGGCTGCCTATATACATGCAAGTTATTTAAGAAGAGAAAAATATTCTGAATTATTTGATGTAAAGAGATATAGTATGGTCACTGCAAGTATCAGGAAATGCTGGAAAATAGGGCAAATAAATTAGACACTTCTTTCCCCAGTTTAAAAAAAAAATCTCCAGTTCTACATATTAAGAATTATTTTATAAAATCAGGACTAATCTTCCTTATTCATTCTAGGATGCTTTACTGAAAGCCACTGCTATATTCTTTTTTGAACCAGCCTAGATTGCTAGCAGAGGATATATGATACAACTTTCTGTGATTTTTAACAGAAAAGCGATGATGCACCTACTACATGCTTGGCTGAAGCACTTCTGAAAATTAACCATATTAAAATAAATTCATCCCAACCACTGACTGACTTATTGCACCTCAGTCAACATATTTATGGCAGGCCATGGAAAAACCCAAAGAGCACAAATTCAAAAGCTTCCTATCAAGCACTTTCATGTTAACTTGTTATACACCAGTATACCACATGCTGGCTGGGGAATTCTGGGAGTTGAAGTCCACTCATCTTAAAGTGGTCAAGTTTGGACAACACTGTTATATACCTATGAGGTTTTTTTTCTCTCTCCCTCCATTGCCCTTTAATTTTACGTTCAAAAAAATGAAAAACTCCTCCTCCCAACAAATGCAAAATGGAGACAAACACAATGCCTTGAAAAGGATGCATTCAGACGAGGCTTTCATAAAACCTACCAGGCCCTTCGTCCACTGTACGGTTTCATCTGCATCCCAGCCTACTTTCTAATCACTACTTTTTGTTCCAATTGAGAACTGAGGGGGTGGAAAGAATGAGATTCTCTGCTAAGCGCCAGTAAAACAACTTTGTTCTACAGCTGGCGAGCGCTGCACACACGTTAACGGTGCCTTATGGCAGTGTTCAATCAAATGAGTCCATAAACTAAAAATAATCACCCTAATACTAATACCTCTTATTTTTCATTGTTGCCGGTCGCTATGGTGCAGCATTTGACTGTGAAAAATTCACCGCCATTATCACCCTCTGTATGTCTCTCTTTCTCTGCCTCTCGGGCTCCCCCCCAACATGATCTAATTGTAGAATCCACACCTGTTCTACAGTTCTATAGAAGCCGCTTTCAATGAACGCTGACTTTTAAACATACACACAGGCACGCACACCCCCCCAACTGTATTCTCTAAGGTCTTCAGCCATGAGGAAAAATTAGATATAGAACAGGGTTGACCAGAAAATAATATTGTGCAGTGTTCAGGAAACAAAACAAAACCAAAAAAACCCCTGTGTTCTGTGGTCATTGGAAGATTGCTGATGGGTGCATAAATAAAGCATGCTGGAACATCTGTTCTTTGTTGTGCATTCAGCTTTTTAATGTCTTCAAAGAGCAGCTCTGACGCATCACTGAATACCACTCCCCATTCTAGCAACATTTTAGCAGAAAATAATAAACCTTCCTGGTGGGGTGCAAAGAGCCAAGGCATTCGGGCAATGCCATTAATTTGGAAATATTTCTTCTTTCTGGGATTTTAAATTCTCTTTCCCTTGAACTCCGTTCAAGTTTGGGAAGCAGGCTGGCATCTCTCTCTGCCTGTGCAATAAATCACCCTGAATATTCTCTTCCAACCTTTTATTATTATTATTTTTGGTTTGGTTTTTTTTTTTTTAAGAAGCAATCAAGTTAAAGTTTGCGGAGATTTTCCCTTGTATCTCCTTTCTGTCAAATTGAAGCAAAAAAGCATCATTTCTCTCTCTCTCTTTTTCCTCTCTTTAATGCCATAGTATTTATTTCTACCGATAAAATTCAGAGGCAGCGTAGACCACCTGACAGTTTAACAATATTGGCTGGTGATTCCGATACAGTGTATGAGGCAGGGAGAGATTAAAAACCACAGAGCCCAAGACTGAGGGAAAGCAGCTTGAATTCTAGAATAAAAATTTAGCAGTATGCATTTCTCTCACCACAGGCAATGAGGCTACTGCAAACTTCAGATGCATCCCTGGAGCTGTCAATGATGTGAAAGGATGAGAGGGCCACAAATCTTTGTAATGCCAGTGTGATTTGATATAATTGCAATGGAAGGTATAGAAACATAAAATGGCAGCTGAAAAAGAGCTGTTCAGGGATCTGCATTATACAGAAAGGCATTTGCCCTTCTCTCTAGGATCAGAAGGGAAAATTACTTTGTGGCACTTTCTTCTGCTCCCTTTTTGTTCCATACGTCAGTTTAAAGATCCTGAAATACAGTTAGGTTCCAGCAGGCCACATCACCAGCAATTCTTTGTAGTGCTGTATAAAAATATATATTACCTTCCGGATGCCGTATAATATTTTAGTAGGGGGGGCTTGTCCCAATCTGGAGCTGTCCAAGGTGTTTGCTCAACACCTTTCAGAATTCCCAGCCAACATGACCATCGGAAGGCACAACAGGCTTAAAAGGGTTGATCTGTCATCTTAACGATGCCAAGGGCTAAGCCAGTTGATTAATCTTCTTTTTATTAAACTCTCTCTGTGTGCAAATAAATCTAAGTCTCCTTTTGTAAATAGACAATATATACAGAGCTGAAAGGCAGTTCTGCAAGTCAGACTAGTCACAAATGCTCATCTTTTGTTTGGTGGATGTAGAGCCATGAAAATCAGCCATTAGCCTTCTGATATCACAGGCTGTTTTGGAAGGCCAATCTTCCCTGCCCAGATGTGTCATGACTGCAATTCCCAATAAGCTGCTGAAGAGTTTTCTTTTCAGGTCTTTGGAGATGTTTTGCCATCCCCTCCTCAGGGCCATCATGACACTCAAATGATCTATGCATAAAAGTAGACAGTACACTGACAGTGACAACCTCAGTTGTTGGATGCCATCATGCATTACATTTCTCAAGAATTAATCTCCATATTGAATTAAAAACAATTATATAGCTTCATGGAAAGTGGCAAAATGCATACTTTGCCTGAAAAAGATCCAAGGATACTTCACACAATAAATAGCAACAGCCTGTGAAGTGAAAGATTTATACCTTTCTCCTGGAGGAAGACTGCTTCTAGTCAAAATAGATAATAGTAGGCTAAATGAACAGAGAGAGTCACCTACTAGACTTTTTAGGTTTTTCCATAATTTTCTTTTACCACTCCATGCATCTACTTCAACAACAATAACAAAACTCTAGAAAAAGAAGGGAAATAGTATAATTACAGGACATTTCAAAACCACTAGACTATTCATTATTGATTTACCGGACAATTAACAACACTAGATTTGATATGGAAAAAGAAAATTATACAACAATGTATAATCATAAAAATGTTCAAAGAAATATTAACAAAAATTTTGAAAATCCTTGGTTCCCCCCACCCATATAAAAGGAATCATCATCTGCTGAAAGTCAATATTCCAATGTAGTATAATACTTCTCCTGGCTACATTTAATAAATCAACTATCCATAAGTCTTAATATGTTAATGGATTTCACCTATTTAAGATCTAGCCCAGAAGAAAATGTACATCCATGACATGCACTGACTGATGTAAAATAATGGTGACAGTTTATAAATTTCAGACCAAAATGTACCAATAGTAGGACAGGTTCAAGTCATGTGAATTAATGATCCAGCTTTGAGAGATCCAAGAAGTATGGAATATTTTTGCTGTTTTGTTAACCAAATTTTAGGTTAGAAATATATTGCACCACAGATTTAAAACAATCCACCACCAATTTAAAAGAACAGGCCATTAAAGTTTTATTATTCCAAAGATCAGGTAAATCATTCATCTCAGTGCCATCTATTTTCAGTTTCTGATAAAGATGAATTACTGCTTTAAGAATATCCCATGGAAAGAGCCAATATTTTGATAGGCAAGGAATTTCAGAATCTGCAGTTGCATCAGGACATTTTAATCCCAATGCACTTTGTACATGTCAGCAGCTACATACTTTTCTTTTCAAAGGCTGCTTTGTATCACAGAAGTATAACATAAGAACAACATTCAGCATCATAGATATCTTCTGATTCCAATTATGTAGACCATATTTGCAAGATTCACTTTTAGAAAGTTGTTCTGGTCAATTCATAATAACTGGGGTAGAGCACTGGTTTAGATGCCACCTACCATCACTGGTCAGAGTGTTGGATCAGAGTGTTGGATCAGGACTGATGGGTATTCAAAGTTCAGATTCCTGTATGAGGGTAAACTTAGCAGGTGACTTTGCACCAGTCTTTCAAACTAACTTTTTTCATATCATATAAGATAAAATTGGGAGCAGAGGAGAGAGAAGAACATGTACATTACATGGAACTTATTAGAGAAAAAGTTGCCTTAGATATGTAATGCATACCTACATAAGTATCTCTAGTGAACTGGAACTTGGACTTTGGCTAATGTCCTGAGGTCCTAATAGGCACTCCAAGGGTTTCAGGCCTCAGAAATAGGATCATGAATGAAGAGTTGCAACAAGCCTAAATGTTGCTGTTGAGAAAGTGGTCTGTACAGTAAAAGGAAAATCATGTTTTGTTATTTTTAAAAAGTGTTTTGATACCAAATCATCCCAGCTGATATTTGTTATGACTGAAAGGATTGTAAGGATACAGTGCAAATGGTGTAGGTGTTCAGTACTTTGATTTCCAAGGAGACAGAGAAATCTTACTAGCTCAAGTGAAAATGGATTTGGAGGTTGCCATCAAAATGCCAGGTGCAGCTATTACAGGTGGATGTTACAACAAGAAATCACACTGGCTAAATAACCTGGAGAAATGCAACCCAGCCATCCTAACCTAGCACTCTCTCAATGTAAGCTCCCCCAAGTTTCCAACCAGCATCTTTAGCATCCTGGATTAAAGGATGCTGATGTAATAATTTATTCATCCTCAAAAATCATTCCATAACCCTTCGGGCTACAATCATATGCATGCTAATCTAAGAGCAAATATCATTACACTAGAGATGGACAAATCTGCCAGTTTAAGCTTCTCACTGTTTCTGATTTTCTGATCTCAGATTTGGTTCTTTGTGGGAGATCTATGCAAGCCTCAATCCATTTCCCTAAACTAAGCTCTACTGGAATTAGTAGGGTTTACTTCCAAGTACATTGATTTTGGATCTGTCTGGTATGGTGCGATCCACTGGACACAGCTTCAGCATTACTTTCTATTTCTTTTAAAGATGTTCAAATGGGAATGTTATTGTTGTTAAGTCCCAATGAAATGAATGGAGGTTGTGCTATACAACTGCTTGGTTGATTGCATCCATGCTTCTCTTCCCAGGTCTAAGCAATGCACTAAAACAGAAGCAGAATAAAGAAAAGAACAGGATGGGGGTGGGAATATTATACACACAAATCTAACACACAGCAAAGACCACTTTACATTCTAAACCAGCCTGTCTGGGTAAATTGTTGTACAGCTGGCAACTGTAACTATTTCCAACTGAGTTTCAACATACTCATCTACTTTCATTATGCTGACATGACTGAAAATCCAGTTAGATATATCGTAATCCTTAACTTTTCTTTTAAAAGTATAAGTCTCTAGGCATAGATTCAGTGGGGTTCTGAAACTGGTGGAATGATGAAGTAAATATAATTTTGAAAGAAACTGAAGGCTGTGATTCCCTAGAAGGTGCCCATATAGTGGGAGAGATTTATAGTTCAGCAGAGACCTACTAGTTAGTATAAACTGATGTTCCAGCACCACATTTTTCAAGATGTACTACCTGTCCTTTGTTCTACAGAAATAATCTGCAGACCAGCATGAATGAATGGTAAAAAGAACACAGAGATACATTACCGAGTAGCTAGGATCTTAAGTTACAAAACCCTTTTTTCCCTATTAAATATTTATGCTTCAAAATGGAGAATATTAAGGAAGCAATTTTCATTGGAAAAATAATCCCATACATCTCAGCATCATAACCTCAATCTATATTTCACCCTTAGATCCCTGTTTGTTGACCAGAGATCTCTGCCAAATTAAGAGTAGCAGTAGGTTTTTTTCTGAGTTAGGAACAAGGTTTTTTGTAACATTAGCATCGCTCTTGGAAAAAGGATTCTCCTTTTGCTCCATATCATTGGGCTTAGCTTCTACAAGGAGAAAACAGAAAAATCTATGTTGATTAAGAGTACCCATAGCACTCTTTATGAAGAACAAACAAGAGAAAGTTCTATGTACGTTTTTAGCATTTAGGGGAGTTATGTATTCAACAGATTTTGTCCAGATCCATTTCTATATCTCTAGGATTTGCACTGTCTTCCCTCTCTTGATCTCTGGAGATTTCTGGCAAATAGGATTTCAATTTTTTTTTTCTGCCAGTGAGCTCATGGTGACCAAGTGTTTGAGCTATTGGTTTACTAATGTTAGACACTTTGGCACAATAAGGACATCTTGTTATTTGTTTGTATATATATTTGCTATTCAATTTCTATAACACTTTCCTGTAGGATCCTCCCATCATACTCTGCTCAATTACTACAGAGAAAATGGTCTGTAGTCCAAATTTTTGCTTTCTGCTGGAGAACATAACTAAAGGAAAGGAAATGAACGCTTAATAATCAATTAGTTTAGATGAACCTGGAGAAACATTAAGCATCCCAGATTGTAAAAAAAGAGTTTAAGACTTTCTGGGGGAACTGTCCTTGCTTGGAAAAAACATACTCTGGGGATTATAGCATATTTTCAGAAACTTAATACTAACTTGCCTTGTACTAAATACTAATTTTGGAGTATAGATAAGTTACTTGAAAGCTATCAGATTCCTGTTTCAATAAGTCTATTCTCCCCAAACTGGCAAAATACATTGTTTTTACTCTTCCTTATACCCATTCATAAATATTAGAAAACATATTGGATCACTGGTGCACAGCTGTATAGTGTAGTGAATTTCTTTTCAGGACTGCAGAAATATCTGTATGCTGCTCAAAAGCCAAGAGAAACCTGGAAGCCAAATATGATCAGGAAACACCACGCTCAATATTAGACATTTCCTCTGTGTGTGTTTTAAAGAAAACTACTTCACATATATCTAAGGTCATTGGGGTGTTCACATTTTTTAATAGGGTGTTTGCATTTTATGATCAAATCCTGGCCACTTAAATTTGAAGGTGGGTATAAATTTAAAATCCATGAATTCTGAACCATAAGTCTGGAGTGGAATTACAGCTGAGTTGTAAGATCACATGCTTTTCCTGCAAAAGATCCAAGTCTTCATTTCTCACATTTCTAGCTAAAATGATCAAGTAGCTGAAGGTGAGAAACTCTCTGAGAACCTAGAGAACCCCTTTTATTCTGAACTGGCAAAATTGGGCTAGGTGGCTAAATAGCAAGTGCCAGTGCTTTCTGAACCAATTGAGTCAAATAGGAGAGCTTAACAGTTATTTAAAATTGGTTTCAATAAGATGGATCAGCTAGACTTGCCAAGGTTCTGTGACAAGATAAAAAGTGATGATGACTTAAACATCTCTCTTGAAATATGGTGCTTCTGAGATGTAAATCTTAGAGCCACATTTCTGTATTCTATAAGATGAAATGATAGATATCACTACTTTGTTGAGATAGCCAATATATTTATTTTCCCAATGACACCCATTGATTATGTTTTAGGACTAAATGGATCTTCTGATGGCAAACAGCTTTGCTTTGACACTGTTTACTTAGAATTATAAAGGAAGGTTATTGATTATTGAGGTTTATACTGGACCTTAGAATGCCTGAAAACTGAATTACAATAAATGGAAATGGTGGAAAATGTGGATCTCGCATCAATAGAAAAGCATTGTTGGAACATTTTGGAGAGGTGACACTAAGTGGAAGAACAATGGGCATATGGCTGAGTCCACAGTATGTTAATTTTTTTAAAAAACTTTTTACTTCCTTGTGGGATGTCCAGTGCTTGTGCTAATTCTATAAACTCAGATGGAATTACATAAAAGGTATATTCTCTGATCTTGATCCCATTCTACTTAATAGAACAAGTAGAGTTTGAAGTGGACTTTTAGAAATAAAGGTCAATACTTTAAGTGATCTATACATGTGAGATCTGCTCCCTGATGTTTTCGCATTAATTCTCTTGACAGCTTGACCTAAATTGTTCTTATCTCTTGAACTATTTCTTAAAAGAATGACTTTTCATATTGAATAAAACAAAACCACTACAAGAATATTTCCCCCAGTGATTTACGATTACATAATATTATTATTCCAATGGTGTTAATTTGTATGCCAACTTGTAGAGTTCAACAAACTTCCTAGAATGGAAATGGGTAACATGTGGCACTCTGTTTTTGAACCCAACCCTCATCAGCTCTGCCAGCAGGATCAAAAGTAAGGAGTGATGGGAACCGCAGTCAAACAATATCTGAAGGGTCATATGTTTCCCATCCATGCTTGGATGTCTGGTGGGGTGTTTGTGCAAATTTAGAGTAATGGACTAGATAGACAATTAATCTAACCTGAAATAAGGAAGCTTCCAGTGTTCCTATATTCAACTAATTAATGCTTGTAAAATGCTCAAACATTCGCAGAAGGGTGGTGCTTATTTAAAGGTCAAAGCTTAACCATTCTAATTAAGCAAATGGCTCTCTTTCCTGTCATCTCAGAGCAACAAAGTTTATGGGCAAAGAAATTTGCTTATTGAATTTATGCAGAATCCCATGAGTGTTGAATCAATGGGCTATTTCCAATGTCTGCCTGTTATCAAGGTGACCCTTGCATATGAATGACTTGGATGTCTTCCTATGTATATTTACCAAGACGTTGCTTAATTTACAGTGTAAGTATTTTTACATGGGAAAGTGACAAAAATATGTTTTATTGATATATTTGGCAGTGCAAAATTCATGATGGGAGTTATTAATGGAGTTTATACAAGATAGAAGGGTAGCAGTGTTGATTCCCTGCTACTTCAATCATGCCTGTTGATCATTCTCATGAGTAGGCATTGATGAATAACCATGGACTATGCCATCCATCGCTTATTTAGCATGCCACCCAAATCAGAGATTCTGGCTTGTTCAAACATGCACAATCAGAGTAGCAGGCAACAGCATCTAGCTTGCTTGTTCACTGTTAAAACAACTTTTGGCTTGCAATGCAGTGATAATGCTTTTCGCATCCTCTTCTGAAACTCAGTTGACCTATTTCAGGTATGCAAAACTACCATCTAGTATTTGTCTATTCATGCCTCAACAGTAAGTAAAGTGTTGTCCAGGTGGTCATTTTCATTTAACCTTTCTCCATCTGATAGGTTCTTGAGAACTGCCCTGAGTATTAGTTGGTATGACATCTGTGTCATCCTTAAAGCCTCATAAACTACAGAGTAGAATTAGACTCAGTAAAGAAAACCTGAAATCAGAAAATCAGTTATTTTTTCAGAATCCCCTCTCCCTATATATTTCAGTGAAATCTGAAATTACTTCACAATTCATTGTTCATTATATCGCATTCTTAATAACTGATCACATAGAACCCCGTCTAGCCTTTCATTCCCATCAGCTGTTCTTGTGACAGAAAAGGTGAAAAAAACATTGTAGCTACAAAACTTCATGCTCAGTCTACCCCTGAAAAGAAACAACAAGGGAAAAAAAAAAAATAGAATACAACTACCATTGAATTCTGCTTTCCCATATTAAGTAGTAAGAAGCATTTAAAATGTCTCTACCTTTTGTGAAAGAATACTTGGATCACAACAGTGGGAAGCAGAAAATATGATCTTAAACCTTGTTTTATTCAGTTGAAATCCATGCAATTCTATTTTTATTGATGGGGCAGATTTTTCCAAACTTCTATTACCTTTAAGTCTTTGGGCTTAGAGATGGAATATAAATTCAGATCCTTGTGATCTAAATGCTCTCCTTTTGCTTCAACCTTCAGTTGAGAAAAGCAATATTGATAAATGTTGCATTAGTGTAATTTATTCATTATAACAAATATTGCATTTTCTAAAGAACAACCCATGAAACATAACTTTTAGTAGCATGGCAGTACAGCTGTTGCAAACTTCTATATGATCCAGCAGGTGCCATAAGACAGACACACACTTTGTGCTAAGCCCTAAACTCTGGCTTAATGCAATGTTTGAACCAAATTAGAAGGAGACAGAGAACAAAATCAAAACCACACCCAGGCAAGTATCAGAAAGGAAAATAACTATTCAATTAAAGATCCCCTAAAGGTACAGAATTAAAATTTTGCATCTTAAAAGAGGGGTAGGCAGCATGGTATCAATGTGCAACAATGTGTTCATTGTTTTTGTTTTTTAAAATATTTTAATTAAAAGCAATGGGAACTTTACATGGTACAAACAAAATACCAGGCTTTACTTCAGCACATCTTTATTTCCAAGTTTTCCTCTGGGCTTCAAATAGGCCCCACAAATTTTTTTTAGAACATAAAAATGCAAGATGGCTGCAGCCCAATAATTTGTATCTATTTAAACAGAACAAAAAGAAAGGGAAAGCTGTAATTACAGGAATTCTGGATATACTATAATACCCTATAAACTGGTAAAGAGTTTGCCAGTTATCAAAGGTTTACATTTTCCATGATTTCCTGACAGTACTTGATTTGGACTGTCTGCTTATTTACCTTGAGGACCTTGCTCATCATGATGATCAGGGTTCTGTAGTTCTTCAACTTCTTTATAACAACCACTCTGTTAAGCTGGAGAAATATTCCTTTGACATGCCTTTATTAGATTATGGAAGAGTCTGTATTTCCTCTGATGGAACTCAGAGGAGTTCCTTCATGCTTAGTCTATCCCTGGAAAGAAACAACAAGGGGAAAAAATATTTAAAACACACAAACACATACATACCCACCCCTGCACACATACTATCAGAGGCACTGGAAATTGCCAAATACTGACCTAGACCATCTACATACTTCTCTCACCATTAGGCCAGGTGGACACATTTTCCCCTCATTTTGATTTTCTGATCTACTGAACAACAACAAACATTTCCAGGCAGGCTGATGCTTTAAACTAAAATATTCTGTGCCTACATTTCCCCAACAATTTTCCCACCCTGTGGTATTCTTAGAGGGAAACACTTTCCTGAACTGATTGAACCTACAGCACATAATGTGCTGGCTAAGATAGATGACCTTCAGGGAACCTTTTTTCCCTCTTCCTCCCCTTTTTCTAGGAGCAGGGAATATCGCACCACAACAGCTGATGGTGATTTTCTTCCTTTCTTGAGGAAAAAGGTTTTGCAAATCTGCCATGACCACTGGCCAGATTGGCGTTTTGAGGTATTCCAAATCACCCTTCCTCTCCATAACTTTTGGTGACAGAACACGTGTCAAGAATTACACCACTTCATGCCAGATCTATTAGCCACCACCATTCTGGAAGGGCCATAGGATACAGTTTCTCTGAATTATATATCATATATATATATATCTCACCTACTCCATGTCAAGGGTTTTAATGCTATTTTGGTGGTTGCTGGACATGCTAATTGCTGTCTTGTCTAGGATGGCCAAATCTCTATTGGCTTCCTCTCTACCCCTGAAATAGCCTCACTGTTCATTCAATAATTGTTTTTGGAACCACAGTTTTCCCAGCCACTTGATTTCTGACAGAGACACAATCCAAGGCAAGCTTCTTACAGGTTCTATGTCAGCTATCGGTGGTGAGTCTCCACCTGTCTCTTACTTTTTTTCCAAATGTCTCCTGGCCATCACCAATCCCAGATGTCTCCTGATTCTCCAAGAGTTTCATGAAGCTCAGTCCTTCCTTAAGGAACAGATAGATTATACCAAGTCCTCCATCATCAGGAACCCCCCTCCCCATGACTGTTGGAGGTTATATCTAGCTTACTACCAAGTTTCTTCTCCTTATACCTGTGGCTTCTCAGCTGCAGTTTCTGGACACACTAAAGTTTTCCAGCATTCTCTCCTGATTTAAGAAGGCTGCCCCTGCCCCACTACCCACTCCTATCTCAGTAAAGGGGGGGGGGAGTTTGAGATAGAGCACATTTGAGACTCTAAGCACTTTAGTAGCAGCATTAATATTTGAATCACTGGAAGGACTATCTGGATACTGCACAATCCCTGGAGGCAGCAGATGGTCTGCATGAACATTGCCTTCTTCTCCATTTCTATTTGTAGTAACTTCACAAATTCATGCTCTTTGACTGATTGCACAATAAAGCTTCTGCAGCTACCAGTGACACTGACTTTGGGAAGCAAGATGACTTTGTGGAAGGTGAAGAGAGAGACATGGGTGGCTGAAGAGAGGTAGAGAGACAGCATTCCCCAATGCCTTGCAGCCTTCTAGAGTAAAAGAGGTTGCACCACGAGTAAGAGAGAAAGAGTACTGACATCGGAGACATCTTGCCAACTTCAGCTAGACAACAACATTCAGATATGTGACTCAAGGGAGAGAAGGAAAGCGTCAATCATTCCTGTCCCTCTGATCCCAGAGAAAGAGGCCTTAATCTTCAAGGAGATGGAGGAAAATAGGGGAATACATCCCCTTCCTATCACTCTGAATAAGGAGGAGTGGCTCCTGGTCTGTCCAGACACATACAGAAGGAACCTCAGAGAATGGAGAAGACAACACTATGCAAGTTATATTGGGAGCTACAGTTTCTTAAGGAAGAAAGGTTGGTTGTATCAGCAACCAAGTCAAATTAATTTTTATTATGGTCATAGACAAGCATGTCAGAAACAAATGGCTTTCGAGCTCCAAGGCTGAAAAGTGCAACAAGGAATAGCCATTAGACCTTGGGAAAGGTAAGGTACTCCATAAGTAACTGCAATGGGTATCACAAAGATCTCTCCCCACTTCATGGAGACAAAGGACAATAATCTATTTAAAGTGGCTTCATCCTAGTATGTAATAGAAATTCTTGTCTGTTTCTAGGAAGCCATGTTGAATGTCTGGGAGATTTTGACCAAGAGTGAGGCAGGAAGCTTGACAGCCTGATCCTTTCTAACTAGGGAGCCTGACACAACCATTTCTCCTCCGGTTCCCAGAGAGTTGGAATGGGATGGTCGTACATTTAAGAAAAAAGGGAGGTTTTCTTCTCTCAAAGCACCCTCTCCTGGCCATCCCTTCTGGCAGTACCAACCCTACTGTCCCCCAGAGAGAATTGAAATCCTTTGCTTGAGTCTTGGAAAACCATCCACTCATCTTAAAGTGGCCAAGTTTGGACAACACTGATCTAAGATATGGGATTGGCTGCCAGTGTTGGGATCACAAGGGCAAAAAAGTGATCTCCTGCTTTTCAGCCTGGTAGCTATAGCACCTTTTGCAGTGAACCAGAATTCCACAGCAACAATTTGGGGTTGGAGTTCTACGTTCAGAACAGGATGGCTGAGCACTGCCCATCACGCCTCGCACACATGACAGTCTCTTCCAGAAGCCCCGAGCCATCTTGGGATTTGAGCTTTATCTGAATCCAAAGCCATCAACCACATTTCCATTATTCCTTTATAAACCATCATTTAAAGATCCAAATAACGGATTGTGAAGGTGACCAGTTATACAAATCTTTTTGCTTTTTGTCTGGCCCATTATCACAGGATAGATCAACTGCCACACAAGCCACTACTTTAATTCAGCCTTATTTTGGGAAGGTGTTTGCAATGGACCAGATTTTTTTATCTTCAGATTAGAAAAGAAATGGTTTATCTTTCTTCCTGTTTGCTCCTTTTTCCCACTGTCTCTTTATAAGCAGTTCAGAAATGGGGCCATATTTAACATAGCAGAAGGACAGGGTTCCCAAAACACTTTGTGAGAGTCCAGGCACAGAAGAAATTAAATGAACCAGAATAAAAATCTGTCTGCCCTTTTCACAGCTAGGACTGGTCATAAACACGCAATTATTTTGTGAAATTGTGATGAGACAAAATTAAATATAAACTTTACACCCAGCTAGGAGCTCTTCCTGTTGCCTAAAAAATGCCTTGGGCAAAGCTAGCATAGCTCAGGAAAATGCTGAACAATTGTTATAATAATCTAATCCTGTTAGTAGCTTTCTTCCTTAGAACATAAGGACGTTACTGGTATCTCTTTTGATGGTAACGTTAAGACATGGGGTGTGGGGGCTCTATGTTTACATGAAAAGAGCAGCAATGTTTTATCTTCCTAAATCAATTAAATGGGTGGCAAGGGAAAGGCTCAGCAATAGTGATTCATATTTATTTCTAAACTCAACCTTTTCTGTTGAGAAGGTTTCATTTCTTATTAGAGACAAATGTAAAATTGTAACTATACCATTCAAATCCATGAGTATCAGTTGCAGGAAGCATCCTTGGGATGCTGAGATTTGGAATGTCTGGGAGTTGCAATCCCAACCCATCCAAAGGGTGTCAGACTATTGGATTTGCCCTGTTGTATCATCTGTCATCTATTATATTTGCGCACCTCCATGCATTCATATGGAGATTTGAAGGGTAACTGAGAGAATGTGAGTACACCTTATTGGACCCTGTTTTATTAGCATCCTGGATCACATGGAAAGATGGGCTCATGTTCAATGCAATGTGGGTAGATCTTCCTTTTAGTTTCCAGCTGTATATGTGAAAATCAGAGAGGATATGGGGCAGGGTTTCATATTGTGCCTTGTTCTCTGATCTCTGCCTCATTTAAAGCTTCCCACATTTTCATTTGAATGGTTGAGTAGTGTTTTGGTTTCTGTATCAACCACATATGTGTGGTTTGACAAGCACCCATCTTTCTGTGACTAGGAGGGATTTGGTCAATCTACATTCGCCTTTAGTCTGAAATTTAATTCTGGAACCAACTATTTTCTGGACTTTGAGCATAAGCAGTGTTTATTGGTTTGGCTATCTTAATTTGCTTATTGAATCTCATCCCACATTGAATTTTTTAAGTACCACCATCAGTCTATTGCATTCTCTCATATCGCAATGCATAGTTGAATGTCTGTTTCTTTTGTTAGAACCTATTTAGCATCAGGCCCTGCTTTTCCACCCCTTCTGGAACACAGATATTTACAGGCCTCCTCTTTAGAGTATTTATAATTATCCCAGCATGACTTGTCCATGTGCGCATGTTGCATGGGCCTCATAAAATGTCCATCACATCAGTATTTTGTGTATAAACCCTTTATTTCTCCAGAGAATGTGGAATATACAAATGTGGCTCCAGGAGGAAATATTCTAAAAGACATGATAAATATGGTCATAAAAGTCAAAATTCTCAAAACACTTCACTGGCTCCATGTTCAGAAGAAAATGTTTACACAGAAAAACACATGTCAGCCTGTTTTACTGTTGTTATTGTAGATTAGATGTTACAGATGCAATCTGTCTGCTTCCCACATAAACTACTGTCTCTAAGTGTCTTTAAGTATCACCTCCAACCATCAGAGCAAAAAAGAGGGAATGTAACTTCAGAAGATGTTACGCCATCACTTGACTATAGGAAAGATTGTCTCTAATGAGATTATTAGAGGATAATATTCGGTCAAATACGATTGGGAGAGCAGCTGGTGTGAACCATCCACACTGGGAGTTGGGGCCATTCTTTTTATATTGTCCATACTAAAATTCTGTCAGACAAAAGCAAATATTCCCAACTGAATAAAATGCATTTACAGACTGAACCTACCAGTTGTGGTTCTTGTGAACTGATTGTTATTGTTATTCCCCCCCCCCCCCATTTATAAGAGGAAAAGGACAACAGTCTGGTCTCTTTTTATGCCCCATGAATGAGAACTGTCCATGATCACTCAAGCTCCAGGCAAAAGACAATGAACCTCTCTGCTAAGCCTTCAGGGGGAGATGGTGGGCAGTGTGCATAGAAGGACAAAGGAGCCGCCGCATAGTCCCACCAAAGGTAATTTGCAATACCACCCTAGTTGTACTGTGAACTAAATATGAAGAAGGCCACCAATCCTACCAGGTGGAGAAGGGCTAACCTTTGCTGTGGGAAGCTATCTTTGAGTGGCTGGGGGCCTGACAGACCCACCTCCTGTTGCTCAGCTTACCTTGGCCCTTATTTGCCCAGGAACAAATTCTGCCTTATTTAGATAACACCTCTGCACTTTGTTTTCTCCACTTCTCTCTTTGGTTATTCTAAAAGGTTTGAAGATTGGCCAGATAACTTTTATATTCCAATTCAGTAGCATAAATAGGCATACATACACACACATATATACCCATCATGCTATTCCCTTTAAGGTAAGCAATGTTGAACAAAATAGAGGAAATAGTAAGAAACAGTAAGCCAGAGCAATTAAAAGTATGGGAGAAGAAAAAGAAATACTGTATATCCAAATCTTGTTTGCATCAACACCATTTACTGTATCTCTTCATATCACTCTATCCTTTCAAACCATCCTTGATCCCACCACATCAATCCACCACTTCATACAGTGTCCTTTAATTTTTAACTTTCTCTCATGTCATTTGGAGGTTGATTCCAGCTTTATCTAGCCACAACATTCCCAGTCTTCTCCTTCCTGTCCATCCATTCATTCTTCCTCCATATGTTGTTTTTCAGTATGATCCTCAACCATTCTCTCTAGGTGACCAAATCACATCCACTTACTTCTTTTATCACTCTCTTTTATATTCAGTCCAAATTCACTCAGCACCCATTCATTTTTTGATCCTATCTCTTCATGTTTTACACATACTTCTTAACATACCCAATTCCCATTACATTTCACTGACTTTTAAGTTTCTCCTAACCTACCTAGCTCTCACTTCCACATAATCAAAAGCACATACTTATGCACAGCATTGTTACTTAAGTTGACAAACATTCATTCTTTGCAATAGATCACAATCTAGCTATGACCTTTTTACAAGCGTTTGCACATTTTAAAATTTCTCATCCATATTTAGTAAGATACACAAATTAATCTACTTGATCTATTTTTTGCTATTTCTGTATAACTTCCTATCTTTTACCTTATTTTCACAAACACAACTACCTTGGTCTTTATACACTGAAATTCAGATCCATATTTCTCCTTACATCATACTGATATTTGCTGCAAATCATTTGGGTTCTCAGCCAACAACACAGCCTTGTCTGCATACAAAAGAACATGCATGTTCAAGTACTCAACCAATACATTTCTAATCAGATGCATTCATATATATTCATCCATAGATACATTGAACAGTCAAGGGGACATTCCACATTATTGTTGTACTCCTTTCCCAGTGTCGAACTATTAGCTAAGCATTCCGTTTATTCTCATCCAAAGTTTACTTTCAGAAAGTATTTTCTCTTACCACATTCTGAAACCAGCCTTCAACTTAATAATTTTGCAAAACATTCCCCAATTCAAGTCTGTTCACTTTATCATATGCTTTCTCTAAGTGAGCAAACATATAAACTTCCTCATAGTCATTCTTAGGATAAATGACCCTCAGAATGATGGGAAGAGTAAAAGAAATGCTAAAGAGAAATTCATTAGCAGAAAAAATAAATTTGTCAGATCAAGTTACAGCTTAGAAAAGCAAAAGTCGGGGGAGGAGGATTGTTGGTTTTGCTCCAGATGACGATATCCTGGTGTTCTTGTTTGTTCGTTGCAGCTTTCCCAAATCTGAAAAAATAAAAACAGTAACTTTTTTGTAAACCCCACCCCCCCGAAAGTTCTAATAGTATTATCAAATATGTAATAATCAAGGATTGTTTTCTGTTTGGCAGTTATGGCTCCTTCTATATTCAGGTGCTCCAAGAAGTGATTTTCAGCAAGGACAGTAATAAAGCTGCTCAGGTAGTATGTTATTATATGGTGCAATACCTCACTTTGTTCAGCTCTGTTCAGAGTATGACTTCCTTTCTCTGACACTTTAGGATCTTGCTATAAGATTGCCTCCTGGATAACTTTCCGGCTTTGCCAGGGAGACAAAAAATTCACACTACATAGCAATATTGGCCAAAATGGAACTAGCCTAGCCATAGCTCTATCCAGCGGTAAGCACTATGTAATTCACAAATGCTAAGTATTAACTTTAATTCTCTTGGCCCCAGTGAAGCCAGAAGTAATATCTCTGCTTAAAGTACCTGTATGCTGGCTTAAGTGGTTTTTAGATATTTTGAATCATGCAAAACTACTTTGAATCAACATATCTCAGTCTAGAAAGGAGAAATAGAGCAGGAAAGCTGTTAGAAAGTCTTTAAGCTTGCCAGATTATTTTGGAACAATGGAGAGATATGCTATAGCAACATTGTTTTGGTTTACTCCATGCACAGGTTATATCTTATTTTATCTTTATTGACTATTCCAAGAGATTTTCCTGCCTTTGTATGATCTGTCAAACATTTGTGCTGAAAACCTTTTAAGTACATTGGACCACATTCCATACAGTCTGATACAAGCATTCTGTGTGTGTGTGTGTGTGTGTGTTCTGTTCAGACTTGTATGAAATCAGGAAGAATTCCTTACATCTAACAAGTTCCTGATCTCTTTACATGCCTAAATCAGAACAAATACATAATGGATTACTTTATTCATTGAATAATCAACCTATACATGTGGCTTTATCAAATACATTCCCATGTATTTACCAGATTTATACACCTGGTAAATGGAACAAGACCTCACCAGAGATGTTAAAAGTAAATCTTAATTTGCCATTCTCAAAACTTCAATCTGCCCCTCTGAGTGAAGTATGTGAACAATATGTGAACACTGACAACAATATAACAGATGACACATTGGAGATACCAAATGAGTCTTGTGGGACTGGTTCATTGAGTGGTAAACTACACAAATAAACTGCATGTGCTCAGCCTTGTTGTGCAGAAACCACAAAGCTTTCCCAAATCTGAAAAAAAATGAGTAACTTTTTTGTAACCCCTCCCTGCTCCACACACACGCACAGTTCTAATAGCATTATCAAATACTATTAGAGAAGTTTTTCTTGGTCTGTCTTATATTCTCACCACATATATGCATTTCATTTTGGATGCTCTAATTCTCACAAGGAGGAACACTTTTTTCTATGTGCATAATAACAAGAGGTAGCTATGTAAGATGTAATATACCCAACCCCAACCTGTGGACTTGTGGATGCCACCAAATCATGATGTTAAATAACAGATGAATGAAAATTGGAATTTTAATTTGGAGACCTGGTGAGAAAGTACATCCTAGATACTATTAACAGATGTGGACTTAATGATCACATTACTTCTGACTGATACCCATTTTGTTATGTAGCAGTCATTTCCAACCTGCTGCTCTCTACTGTGAACATTTAGACCCAGTTCCATGTTGCAGTTATTTCTAATTTTCAGTACTGAACAAGAAAATAGTCCATGTTAGTCAGTAGACCAGAGTGTCCAATGTAGAACAGGTCTTCCCACATAAATAGAATCAATATTATGCACTATCTTTAAAGATATGGAATTACTAAGGAAATTGAATTTGTATAATGAGATTTATGACTACGGTATTTAACTTGGCTATTAAGCATATTGACTGGATATAGCATGAACTGGTCTATCTGGACCTAACACACCTACTTTACATAGTTCCTCATCATAGGAACTCAGATTGTTTTGCAGTTTCTGCCTGATATGGAAATAGATAACAATGAAGTAAGAGGCACTAGTCACAGATTTAGTACAACCTAGCAGGGTGCCCACATCAGAGCCAGAAGGGGGGATCCAAGCCCCACCATGCTTTTTGGAATGCAGGCACCAGTGTTTGTAGGCTCAGTGCCAAGCCTGTGTCTCAAGGGCAGATTATCTTGAAATTAAAGGTCTGCTTTAAAACTTCACCCTCAGGCAGGTAATGCTGACTCAACCTTTTCGGGCCAGTAGCTGAAGGTTGGACAGGGCTCCAAGGATCTCTGGCTTTATAAAGCTGTAGTTTGGATACAGATGTTGTTGAAAACATCCTTATCCTACTCCAGATGTGCAGGGTAGCCTTGAATATTGCCTGCATTCTTAACATTGATAATTGCACTGACCAAAGATTTCAGGCTTGCAAATTATACTGAGCTTGTTTCCTCTGTACTATTAAAACTCTGGCTTTTGAGCCCTGATCTGCCAAATTGACTGCTTTTAGATAATTTTGTTTGCCTGTAGAGTTGAGTTTGAAACCTGGGCTGTCTTTGAGAGCACTGTTAGTTTTGCTAATAGTGTGACTGGCCTGATTTGCCTAGTCAGAACAAAGGCAAGGAAGGGGAACATGTGGCCTTCCAGATGTTGCTCAAGTACAAATCCCAGCAGCTCCAGCCAATTTGGCCAATGGTGAAGTATACTGGGAGTGGTAATTCCTATCTTAGCCCACCTCCAATTTAAGTATATGCTAAACGATTTAAGACTTAAGGGAAGAGATGGCTACAAGAATGGAGAATAAAAACATTGCTTCAGGAGGCATGAAGTTATGGGAAAAAAAGCAATCTTGATTCCATTCAGTTCCAGTATTTATTTTATAGTTCAATATGATACACTCATTATTTATATAGTCTTTTCTGCCCAGTACTAAAGATGACATGGATTGTTTTCAATATATCCTTTCCATATATTATCTTTATAAATAGTCTCTGAGTTGGTTAAAAGAAAGCTAATGACTTGCCCAAAGCCAGCCAGTGACTTTCATGGCTGAATCAGGATTGATTGTAGATTGCCTATAAATAGCCAAACTCAAATCCTTCACCTTTACTCTTAAGATAAAGAACTATCATGTGTTAAGCATAGAGCTTATCTGAACTCAATATTATTCTCCCAAGGTTTCCTACGATATTTTGTTTTTTATTCCACTCCCTGCTTAATGGCTGGTTTACTGTTTTGTTCTGCTTTGCATAGTTCCTCCTGCCAGTTTTCAGTATGTTTGAGAGCTTTGTTCCAGACCAGTAGCCATGATGGCAGACTGTGGGCAGTGGGGTGAAGCAAAGAAACTTTGGCAAAAAGCAAAAAATGTATTTACAATGATGACAACAATAAAGGAGTTTAAAAAAAAAAAAAGCAAACCTTGGATAGCTTCTAAACAGAACAGGCATATGAAAAATGGCCATCCACTCATGCTGGAAGCTGAAAAGCTTGCTATTCCTGTTTTAAAACACCCTTACCTAACAGCGATTGCAGAAATGAATGGATCTGAGAACACATATTGTATTTGTTCTGTCTACATACGCTCAAGGTTAATTTGTTATTGGCTTGGAAGCTGCTGAGATATTGACTTTGATGCTGTTTTAGGATGATAATGCTTGGACAATCTGCTCATTTACAAAGGAATTATTGCTAAGATAACAATCCGGTGCCATTTCTTACAGGGGCAGTCTGTATCCCTAAGGAGGACCTTTCATTTCACCACAACTTGCAGAATGCAGACCTTGACAGAATGTTCGGGACTCACGTTTGGAAGACTACAGTATTAACCATCTCCGTATAATGGAATGCGGCAACAGAAATTTGATTGCAATAACATCAAAGCATTTTTCACAGATGCTCTTTTAGATTAAGGACACAAGTATTGGCTTCATCAGTCATATATTAGGATGTATCTATTTTCTTGTAAAGATCTGCTACCCAGCTTTCTTGAATTTCGTTGTTGAGGGGGAAAAGGCTTTCTGTGTATGTATGTTTTTCATCCTCTGTATTCAGATCTCTCAGAAATGCAAGCATCCTTCGACATACTCTTTCTTTCTACACTACATCCTATACCCAAGCCTTTTATCTAATTTACATGCATTCAGCTGCTTGCTTTATGATTAATATGCTATATATTCACTTTATAGAGATACTTGCCATCCATAGATTGCTTTTGTGGTTAATTCAAGGCCTTTTCTTTGTCTCCCTCCCATTAATCCAACGCACGTGCTAAAGTCTCTCAAGCATCAAGAGAAGAATGCTCCCATCTTGCCGCGTATGTGATGCTCCTATATTATTAGCCACCCTTCCTGTGTGTTTGTTGTTCAGACTTCCTCTGCCTTCCTTTTTGGACAAATGAGAAACTGCTGGCTGTTTTGCATTCTTTCTGTTCATCAAAATAAGCAAATTAGAAACCGCAAACACCATGGAAGAATTTGATGATGATGATGTTTGCAACTGTATGTGTGTGAATGTGTGCATAGAATAGATTAGTTCAAAATGTGCTTACAGACATTGGACAAATAGGATCATAAATCCTTACAGGCAAAACTGGTTATGGGGAGGTTTGTGAGGTAACCTAGTAGGTACAGTACATAAGCATTATTTGTTGCCAAAGATCAAAGAAAGGAAAATGCCTTTGAAAGCAGCTTCCAGAATGGAAAAAATTAATTTCCATTTATGTCCAGCTTCCCAGTGTATATTTTAAATCCTCCCTTTGGACCAAAGGGTTTTCTTAATGGCTTTTGGTTTGCCGAAGACCATACTTAGGCTTTTCTATCCCACTTTTCTTTCCCACAGAGGAAAAGGACAAAATTCATCCCTTTTTTTTTAAAAAAAGATAAGTTTTGATAAAATGGCTAATGTTACCAATGTTTAACTTAAACTGAGAATGCTTAGACATTGACACCTCAAGCTGATAGGCCATTCTTTGCTTTGCAGAAAACTGCACCACTGAATTTTAGCAACGTTGGCCTTTGCTGCCATGCATTATCATGATAAAGTACATCAGTGGCCCCAGGGCATAGCTTTCCCGTTCCTGAGCAAGATATTGGGTGCTATCTGAGGAACTGTGAGTGGAATTCCTTTCCGATTGCAAAGCTTTCCCATCTGCTCTCCACCGCAGCCTTTGGCATGCCTCGAAAAGCCAGTTTGGTAGGTTAGTGACTTCTCTGGCATAGCAGGGGTTTGGCACTGGGACTGCAACCAAGGAGTGGAGCCAAGAGATACCAGGGATAGAGTCTTCTATGAGGAAATGTGCTTTTCACAAGGGAAAACTAGCTTCTAGATTTTTCTCTTCCATTGTCTTCTGTGGCAGCTGAACTGAATTTTTATGCAACAGTACAAGACATTTCCTAATGAAATGACACCAGTGGAATAAGCTGACTATTCATTGTCACAGAAAGAGTATGTGTATACATACACACACACACTTTCAGACTTAAATAGCATCTTCTCCTCTGCAATAATATATAACATGCACCTTAATTATCTATATCTATATTTACTCCTTTTAATTATCGTACGTCCAGCTTTGCTTCAAGAATATTATAGTGAGCTTTCAGACCTCCTACAACCTTAGGAGGTAGAGAACTGAAATATTAGCCCTACTCAGATGTTAAAAACTTAAAGGGAGCCCTATATTTGTTATCATCTTTAGTTCTCACTAATGTAAACATTCTTTACAGAAATATATATCAATTTTCATATGCTACTTGTTCTTATATAACCATGTATGTATGCCACTTTTCTCATTTGCAAGTACTCAGTTTTTCAGAATGAATATGTTTATATGCAACAATTTCAAATATAAACCTTTTTTGGTATGCTCCTTTCCCATATTTATAGTGGGTACCATGCATTACTGCTTATACATGTTGGGAAATCAGTCCAACTCCAGTTGATAGGCTGACTACATATCCCATAGTGCTTCATCTGGCTGTTTATTAGCTTCTGCCCATAGCCCCCAACCAATTACATGTGGGCATTTCTTTCAAAGTGGCTCTCTAGAAGGCCAGTCCTTAGCTCTGTTCTTCTGACGTCCTGATCAGTGTACATTCCACTTTCAGAAGTGCTACTGGTCAAAGGTGCTCCATTCCTTGGAAGCTGTAATTAAGGCCTCTGTTAGCCTTCAATCACCATCCCTGCAATACATAACCTTTGCACAGTTAGAGCCCTAAACAGGTCACACTTGTATCTGAGGTTTCATTTCAAGCTCAGGTATTTAGCCATAGTGCAAAACCCATCTTTTTATATTAAATAATAATAAGTAGCAGTCACTAATGATTTCTTCACAGAGGGGCAGCAACAGACCATTACTCTCTAGCGTGTAATTATGTCCCTCTAAGAATGGCAAATAACGTACAGAAGTTTCTGCCATAATCTCCTATCTCTTGTTCAGCGAGGTAACTGTTGGTGACAAAGAGAACAAAGAATGATCCCCTTTTGCTTTGTCCTCTGCACTGTACTTCCTTTGGAGAAATGGAAGATTGACATCATCTTTGTTTGCAATAGGTGCTCCACTGGACCATGTTCCTCTGAGCTTTTAAAAGACCTGGGGAAATGTTACTTATGAAGGCTGTTTATAACCCTCCATGTTCCAGCAACCAAGTCAGAAGGAGCATAAGGGGTGGAAGTTATGTAAAACCCTGTACATGGGGGCATAATGTAATGTAATGTGTCTTCTCTGAGATCTTAAAGGAAGTATTCTATTCTGATGGCACTTCTGAGTTGATCTTAGAAATTATTCCTAGTATATCTCTGAGGAAAAGTCATATGTTCCCAATTACATCTTTTGAAAAAAGAAACTGATACATATATAAGTAGCTTTCTGAGGCACACAATACATATTCCAGAGCATTTTATCTTTTCTTAGCAAGGAACCATCTGATGGCATCGTACAATCTATTACCTAGGCAATATCTGATGCAAATGTAGAATCAGTCAGGACCATAGCTGTCCAATATTAAGAGAAAATGTAAGCCTTGAATAAAAGACATTTTATTGCTGTTCTTATTAAATATTCTTGAAATTAAAATGAAGTCTCCAATCAGTTTGTTCAGATCAATTCTGTAGGATGAATTCTGGAAAGCTTTAGTATGTAGTAGGAATTTTACTCCCTTGTAGTGTTACGGAGCATAGTAGTAAAATTATGGGATGCTCTGGAATCAAACAATCTGGACTGATTTTTACTTCTCTGTCCGGAATATGACTTCTCACTTGATTATGTCACTTGCAAAGAGCTGTAAACGTCAGGTTAGACCAAGTAGCTGCTTACTTTTTTCCAGTGTAAGATTATAATATTATATATCTTGTTCATTTGCTCATGAGCTATGTCTTTCAATACATTTTTACTAAACTATCAACTGCCTAGGGCAAGGACCAGAATTGTAACTAAATTCATTTCAATGTTCTACTTTGCTTTTCTTTCCCACAAAGACTAAAGCTGCTAATAACCTATCAAACAAATAATAAAATCAGCACTCCCAATCTGTAAATGCAACAGTAACGATGAAGTTTTCCATACATAAAAGGGAAGTCAGCTCAGTTGGTAAAAGAGGAGAGAGTATTGTAGTATTTTAAAGGCTAACAAATACATTATGTTATAAGTTGTGTGGCTTACAGTCCAAAGCTGTAGATGCACAGACAATTATCCTGAGAGAGGACTACCATATACACCCTTGTATACTCTGTGCATCTGATGAAATATCTTGCTACCCATGAAAGTTTAGGCCAAAATAAATTTCTTGGTCTTAAGATGCCATAAAATTCTCTTTTTCCTCCCACCAATTTTTTTCCCCCTGCAGCTATTCCACTAGGGGTAACAGGAAACAATATATCATCAAGAAGATTCAAGAAATAGCTCTTTGTCAGGGCATGATGTTGGAGCATAAAAATCTATGTTCCATAATAGGCCTAAAAAGGAGAATAGGATGATAATGGCCTGAGCACTCTTATGTAAGCAAAAGAAGAAGAATTCATGAGGGAAGAACCATAACTCCTAAGCCCTGTGTAGTCCCATCCTGTTTGTTGACATAGCTTGGCTTTGTTTTGGCTTATTTTCTATGTTGTTGGTTTCAAAATGAGGGGAAATGACCTCAATTCTAGGTCTACTGTCCTTTTTGCTTTAATCATTCTTGCCATGTTACTAGAATACCATGTTTTTCACCATCAATGGTAATATAATGTCAGCAGAGTAATCACAGCAGCAGCAAAGCTCCTCCGATGAAAGGATTAAATCCTTCTATGAATTCAATATTCCAAGCTGTACCAAAAGATCCTGGAAAATAATGGCTCTCTGTATTTTAGTTGATCCTCTATAATTTGAGAATATGGCATCTAGCGATTGCTTAGATCTATTTATCAGCATATACGTAGATTACTTTTAAAGCATAAATACTGAAAAACATGGCTGCTTCCATATGATACTCAAATGGCAATCAACCCTATTTCTACTAGGACATCTATGGAATCTGTGAAGCCTTTTAACTGTATACTGAGCTATTGAATAATATGTAACTTAACTCAAATCCATCTAGACACCAATTCCCACTATTTTGGTTTCATGTTTATTTTCTTATATTTATTTTAGAGGAGACCAGTAGAACACAAATGAAACTTCTCAATAGTCATCTATGTTTAAGACAAATTTAAAAAGATACTTTACCAAGGCACCATCAACTGTGTTTCTTAATCATCCACATCTAGATTTGTTTCTTAATGAAAAAAAAAAGCATCCATCAAGAATACCCTTTATACAAATGATTAAAAATGACACAAAAACAAATCGAAACAATATGCAAGCAAGCATGCTTGCCTGGTGCCTATTAGGCAGGTCTTTGCAAGCTATGATGTTCAGCATACCAGAAAACAAGTGCTAGAAATTTAACTGATTTTCTTTACAAGCACCTACTTGCAAGGTCCTCTTAGTAGCACAGTTGTTTCTTTTCAACTGTTAGCATGTCATGCGTGTAAAGGTGCTGACTATTTTCCCAGCACGCTCCAAACAATCCGAAGCTTTTTGCTAGAATAACAAATTAGCACTCACCATTGCCAAACCCACAAATATTTGTACAATTAAACAGCAAGCTTAGTAACCAGAAGGGGGAAAGCACTGTTCAGCAGTTTATGGCGCCAAGTGGATTTTTCCCCCTACCCAGCTAGCTTTACTTAGATTAACCAATCTGATAGATAGGGCAGCCCTAACCATATTAAACAATACTTTGAAGCATTTCCTTTCAGGAATGTTTAATTCAACACTTGCTTTGATATTTTGAAGGTCTGGAAAACATTGAAGGTGGCATGTAAATAAGTTCTGATTTGGCACATAGACCTTGAGGCTTTATTGAATTTTAGAGCATAAGAATAATAACATGCTAGATTAGAACAAAGGAGGAGAAATAATAAAGGAATCAAGGTGACTTTCTTTTCAATGAATCCCTGCTTAGGTTTCTACTAGTTTATTCTGTAGGATATTGTAGCCAAGACAGTCACAGAATTGGCTACATTCTAGTTCAAGCTTCATCTAGCTTGCCTTTTGTCTGCTGAGCAGTGTCCCTAGTCCTTTGTAGCCCCGTCAGTTTATCTGGGCTTGATGCTCACTATAGCAAGATTTCTTCCAACACAATCTAAAAACCAAATAGGCCAGAAACCCTGGATTTCAACTTTCCATGCATTCAGATGTTAATGTTTTGTGTATATCTGCCTTTCAAAATAGATTCCCTGGAATCCAGCTTGATTCTTGGTGACTCCATGAATATATTCATGCAGTTTTCTTGGCTGTGTTTTGGAAATGGTTTGCTACTGTTTTCCTCTGGGAAGTCTAATCTATAGCTTTAGGATTGCTTGGTGATCTCCTCCCCAAGGACAAAGCAGCTGCGTACCTTTTTTTAGATCAGCTAAGGTAGTTAAGGTGCTGCCACTGGCTGTAGGCATCTGACTAATATATTCAGGAAAGACACCGTGCTTTAAATATACTGTAAATCAGGTTTTGCAACAACCAATTAGAATACAGGACTAGCTGAGTACCTTTCAACTATTATCATATTTCTGCTACTATATCTAGCGTGCATAAATCCAGACAGCAGCAAAGAAATACAGAACTCTTTGCTGTCATCTAGTGGTTGTCAAGAGTTCTGCAGTGCTGATATGGTAGTCCTAATTCAAGATGTTTATGCAACGGTTAAGGGAAAAAGCTGTCAATACTATTTTGGTGTCAAATATATTGACTGTAATGGAGCTACAGTTTTCCAGTATTAGAACATCGCAACATAAACATTTGAGTCACACAACTGGCCTACCAAGCTCAATATTGTCAGTAATAGTTTGTAGTGATCTCTAGTTTACTAGGGTAGGATTTCTACTGAAAAGACAAATTCTGTTTATTTATAATAAACCTCATTTTCTTTTGCTGATTTTTTATCATCATGATATAGGCTGTATGACTTCCCTTAGGCTTGTATCCCATGCTACATATTTAATCAATTAATCTTGCCCTCATCAATTCCCCATTAGGCTGCAATCTAATACCCATTAGGCTGGGAGTAAGACCCATTTAATTCTTCAACTTCTGAGTAATGTATAGAATTTCACAATTAATGCATAGCATACTGCGCAATCCAAATGAAAGCAGACATGGGTCTAATGGATCTGAATTCAGAGCAACCCTACCCTTCTCTTTCACTACCCCCCAAAATACTCAGACCAAGAAATTAACTCTCTATTAATGTGGGATCCTAACTGGGTTTGGGCAATCAGCTATCATTCTCCAGCAGTGCAGTAGTACCGTCCAAGCTGTAGTGCGTTCTTGATCTGTTGATGTCTACTTCCTGTATCTGGAACTAGAGGCTGCTAAAGGTCTTGGTTTAAGATTGCTCTGGTACTTTATACAATCCAAGATGCCAGTTTCTCAGTCCTACTCTTTCTGTTTCCCAATCCCAGAAAATGGCTTGAAGTTAGTCCTTGATGGGCAAATACTTAATCTTGGAGAAGAGAGTATGTCAATTTTTTCAGTGGACTATACCAAGCTGAGGCAGGTGCTTAATAAACAACAAGAAGTCATAGTAGCTACAATTAGAAAATAGTTCCTTCTGATAATATTAATGGTGAAGGAGGGGAGCTAACCAATTATGTGGCATACACTTCTTTTTGAAATATTTTGTGACAGGTACTACCGTTTTCCCCATCTCATGCCCTTCAGATGTCTTGAATTACAACTCTATTCCATCAGTCAGCATGGTGATACCAACTGACTCCATGCATCTGAAAAGCACTAGATTAGGAAGGCTGTGCTGTCTAGAAATGGCTCGCATTTTGCTTAATGATTAATAGAAGGTTCCAGTGTTTCTATTAGTAGGAAGATATTCATAAAGACTCTTTTTCTTTTCCTGTTACATTTGCTCCTGCTGCTTGTGTATTGCTTCAAGTTGCACTGTTCACAGCTCTCGGTGACATCATAATCATCTCCAGAGCAATTAATTGTGATGCCGAAAACACACAAGTGACTTCAGTGGTGGACTAAGCAGCAGGAGTAAATGAGCATTCATGTTGTAAATTGCATCTTTTCAAGCAAACAACCATAGTAACAGCATACATAGTAGAATATAATTTCCAGAAATATCTGCAGAATTTCTGAATAAAATAGTTTTTGTTTAACAATTGATTTCTGAAAAATTGCATTTGCAAGAAAGCAGTATATTTTGTTCAGTGTTTTTCTTATATACTGTACAACCTCTCACAGAAAATAAATAGAGAAGCTGGGTAGATCATTTCTGTGAAATGACAATGAATAAACCTGCAGAAGGTTTAATGTAAAGCAGTAGCTATGTATTTACATAGGTATAATGCAAGCCAAGTCAGGTGCCCTGTAATAGACCATGAATAGTCCTTCATGGCTGGGAATTTCAAAAATGTTTTGTTTTTCATTCCTATTTCTAAAAACATGACCTTATATAAACTAGAATATGTTACAACCAGATAGCCCCATGTGATAAAAAGGAGAATAGATGTTATGCTATTCCAGAGTCTAGAAGCATTCTTGAACCATAGGCCATTCTTACCCTCCAGGCATGGAGGACAAGTTTTTTCACACAGATGCATGCATCAGGAGCCTTCAATGCTATTTGTTAGGTGAAACTGGGTGGCTATCTCAGTTCCATCTGGAGAGATAACAGGTGGGTGCTTCAACCAGCACCATGAAACTATAGAATTGTGACTAGATGGCCAATCTGCTTTGTTCACTAGCTGCTCTTATACTAACAGCCATCCTCTAGTGGTGGAACCATGCATTGTCACAATTATCTTTCAGTGTAGAAGGAAACAGTGAAAGAGCTCTTTCACAATCATCATTCCATAGCTGACAGTTTTGCGTTACAAACTGCTTTCCCAACTGGAGCTGCAAATACATACACAGATAGTTGTAAAAGTAAGGTTACAATCCTAGTTATGCTGACAGCACAAAAATTCCTGGATTAATATCCCCCCCCTCCCTCTAATTTACCTGAAATACTTAAACTCATTTTGTAAATAATATTTGCACACAATTAAACACAAAAAAAGCAGGGCAGAATTAACAAACATACAAATTGTGTTTGCACAACACACTTACCAATGATTAACTGGTTTAGCCAACTAAATTTTGGTTCATATGATGCACTGAACAATGAACTAATCGCATAGGCTGATTCTGCATACCACACCATGCTAAAATAAGGTTGGTTAGTTTGCAGTTCGGTGAGTCAGATAAACCCAGTCAAGGAGTAGAAACTGTTCTGAAGTTCATTACAAATTTAGTTAAGGCAGGTTTTTCGAAGCTTAAATGCATCCATGGATGAGAGAAGCCAGGGATCAAGCAGCAAGAAGAGAAATCCACAATTTTGGTTCACCACTGAAAAGACCCTCTCTCTTGTGCCAGTCAGCCTAACCTATTTTACTGGAGGCACCCAGGAAGGATCCCTGAGGCAGATATTAACACATAGGTAGGATTATACTGGGGGGAAAAAGCCCTTCATGTAACATGATCTCAAGCCATTTAGATTCTTAAAAGTGAATATCAGCATTTTTGATCAACTAGCAAAGGCACAGTTATGTTTTCAAATGCTTTGTCCCCATCAGAAATGGGATACCTGCATGGCATACCTGCTGTAACTTTTAGATGATATTCAAAGGCAGCCCCATGTAAAGCTGTAACTGAGTTTGAAGACAATTAGTACATTGGTAGCCATCTAGGGGGCAGGACTTAGTTGATTTCAAAAAGCTAAGCAGATTCAGAACTAGTTAATTTTGGGATAAGAGACCACCTCGAAATCCCAGGGTTGAAGGCTAAGATTGGGAAATTGAAAAAAAAAATCCTTGAACAAGAAGGTAATGCCAAATCACTTCCACACTGTTGCAAAAAAACCCACCTGGATATGTCAAGCTGAACTCAAAAACCCTTTGAGTACCTGGATGATAGCGGTAAGATTCAGCTGAAATACAAAATGGACCTTGCAGGTGTTATCTGCAACCTTTGCATGTCGGCCTTTAAGGAGAGTGCAACCCATCCAAAGTTTATTTGACACTGCTGTGCCCACTTCCCAGCTCTCAGAATTTCTACCTCTTCTGGATAAAGATTAGACTTCACCCTTTTCCATCACAATACTTCATTCAGCCTTTTCCAAGTAAACCCAAGCCAGACAATCAGGACAGAAGGATGTTTTGATGGACAATGTCATATCAGCAGGGCTCTACTCTTACCAGTTCTTAGCACAAATCATTCAGTAGGGGCACCAAGGCTATTTTCATCCTGAATCCAGATTGGAACCTGGACTGGAGTTTCTATCCATATTGCTTGGAGCTGAAAACTTTCTTATATGCTCTTAGCATCATAATTAATAGTTTTGATTATGATGTCATAAACTTGTGAGCTATGCTGTTTGAGGTGGTAGATTATAGAAAGGTTTAAGATATGTAGCAGGAAAAGAAGCTGAGTCGTGCTAGTGTCCAAGGTGCCATACTCAATATAGGAATGATGTCTCAGTACTTGGATATCAGATACTGGCATGTGTGTGTTCTTCCTACCATAACTATAAAGTCATGCTTAAACCAAAATCACTGCAACAGGTTCCTTCAGTAAGAAGTGGTGGTTGTTGTGGCAGATAGTTATAACCCTAAACTCTCTACCTTCCTTGAAAATTTTAATCCCAGTTCTTTTCAGGATATGGGGGGGGGGGGGGGGAGGAAAAGGGGGGGGGTCGCAGTTAAATTAATTTGTTTATAGAATTGACGGAACTTTGAGATCCAGTAAACCCCGGAATCTGGAAATCATTCTCCACTCTCAGTTCAGTACAATTATATTGTATAATTAGCCTACTGATTAATTCAGCCCAGGTTGGCAGGATAATATCACATGAAATTCAGTTTCTTTATGAAACCATGTTAGTTCATTGCAGATGCAATTGTCACCTTGAGAATAGAGGCCCATTCCTTTAAGGGGGTTGGACTGAATTTAGAATCCTTGCTTATTCTGAACCCTTAAATAAAGGCCACTTGCAAATGAAGATTGTTATGTACATATAAGAGCAATGCTGAGAATTTTGTTTTTGGAAAATTAAGACCTGCTGAAGGAAGATGTTTTAAATCTGTGTGTGTGTTTAAATGGTATATTCTGTATTTAACAACAACAACAACAGATGTCCTAGGAGTGAATGCAGGGTTGTAATTCATTCTCAAGGTTCTGTTGCTGTTCATAAACTGTTCAAGCGCTTTATGACATAAGCAGAGTCCCTCAAGTGAATTACTGCCCTCTATCCACTTTGGGGCCATACATTATCATATGTAACTGGCAGCCAAGATACAGTTGGCTCATATCACAGACTGGCTTTGCAAACAGATTTCTAATAAGGCAGAAGCGAATCTGCATCCACACCGGAAGGTTTTTAAAAAATTATTATTATCATTGCACATGCACACAGACACACCCCTTGTCTTTTATTAAGAGAAGCAGAAAATAACAGCCCTTGCTAAAAAGTTCCCTAGCAGGCTGGGAGACATGTGTGGGGTGGGAGGGGTGACTCAGTTATACTAGTCAAGGAAGTATGTCCGCTTTTAAATCTTGCACATTCCATGAAACCATTGTTTCATCTTCCCTAGCTGCTTTGCATGATAATGGTGGAACTCTACATTATCCATATGAAGTGATATGTGGAACAGGTGTTCTGTCCCACAGCAGGTTAAAATGGGCCATATTCCTTTGGGAAATAGACATTTCGCAGCAACAATAACAACAACAAGGAAAGAGGGCCCAGATGGGAGATATTTCTGTATCAGTGAAGCTTTAATATCGTCATCTAATAAAGATTTAAGATGCTTCTTACTTGAATACAATTATCAACTAATGGCTGAAATTTACACTAGGCACAACATTCATGGTGCACATCGGCATGCAATGACCTGTCACAACTTTATAATCCATCATAAACAATGCATGTTATGCATGTTTTGTAGTCTTAAAAAAAAATCCAGGACTGAAGGTAATATTTTCAGAATGCTACTGATTATATTGCAGTTTCCACTAGCCAGAAGCCCTCTGGAAATTTGGGGTCGACAACTACCGGTATTCTCAGTCAGCATGGCTAGCAGCCAGTCTGGAAGGTTAAGAAAAGCTGCTTTCTATGTGCTACTGCATGACTGGATAACCTGTGGCCTTCCAGGTATTACTGAACTACAAGTTCCAGAAGTTTTAGATAACATGAACAATTGTAACAAATGCTGGGGGTTGCAGTTCAACAACACCTGGAAAGGGAGAGATTCTCAGTTCCTGCTACAGAAAATTAAACTGAGGCAAAGCAGAACTTTTATCACTATTCCACTGCAAATAATATAGTTGGTTACATTTGAAGAACAGCCCTATGGCAGTTTCCAGAAGATGGAGAGAGAGAGAGAGAGATGATGATAGAGAGAGAGATGATAGATGATAGATAGATAGATAGATGATAGATGATAGATAGATAGATAGATGATAGATAGATAGATAGCAAACAAATTAAAATGCTGTACCATATCTATAAATCCAGAATATAATAGAATCCACAATAAAAATAGAGCCAGTTTAGAGCTAGTTTGGTGTAGTGGTTAAGGCATCAGGCTAGAATAGTGTAGTGGTTAAGGCAACAGGCTAGAAACTGGGAGACTGTGAGTTCTAGTCTGGCCTAGGCACAAAGCCAGCTGGGTGACCTTGGGTCAGTCACTCTCTCTCAGCCCTAGGGAGGAGGTAATGGCAAACCACTTCCAAAAACTTGCCAAGGAAACTGCAGGGACTTGTCCAGGCAGTCGCCAAGAGTCAACACTGACTCAAAGGCATTAAAATAATAATAGGAGTTTCAACTGGACAAATGTGCCACCTTTACCATCAACAGGGGAAAAATAGTGAACACTGAAGGAATCAAGATGCCCTCTGGAAATAACATCAAGAGTCTTGATGAAGATCACTACAAATACCTGGGCATCCTTCAGTCTGACAACATCAAGCACACTGAAGTCAAGAAGAAGGTTAGTAGTGAATACATCAGAAGAGTGAAGAAGATCTTAAAGTCCAAACTCAGTGGAGGAAATACCATCAAGGCATTTAACACCTGGGCAATTTCAGTCATTAGCTGGAATAGTGGACTGGACTCAATCAGAACTAGAAGCCCTGGATAGGAAGACCAGAAAAATAATAACAATGAATCATGCCCTTCATCGATTTATTTATTTATGCATTCAATTTATTCTCCACCCATCTCCCCCCAATGGAGAACTCTGGGCGGCTCACAAAGTATATAATCCTAACAGTGACTAACAATTCTTACAATTACAAATCTACAGTGCTATATATTACACTATGAGACCAGCAGTGGTTGCTAGGGGGTCATTCGGGCTTTTCCTCCTCCATAGTTCTTTCGCGCCGCTCGCATCGATCATCACTTGTGCCAGTTGCATTCGGAGTTCGGTCCAGCACCGGTATTTTGCTCCCCCGCGCAGCACTGCCGGTTCCTCCCATCTAGACTGGAGTCCCCGTTTATCTACTCGTAGATGGAATTGCTTTCGAACTGCTGGGTGAGCAGAAGCTGGGACAAGTAATGGGAGCTCACCCTGTCCCGCGGAGCCGGGCCCGAATCGCTGGAGTGCTGACCATTTCTGACTGGCAAACTCCAGCGTCATTAAGCCCTGCACCACTGCGTCCATGCAGCGATGTTGACAGACTCTACTTACCAAGGAGCATAGGTGGGTGTGGAATGTTGAAAGTACATCAGACAGTTGAAGAAGAAAAAGGGGCTTTGGAAGAATATCTGAAGGACAGTGAAGAAGATGCACTGAAGCTAGTACAACATGAAGGCTTACTGAATACTGAAGAGACCAAACTGGCCTATAAGAAAGACCAAACAAAGAAAAGAAAAGAGACATGGCAAGGCAAAGTATTACATGGCTAGTACATAAAAAAACTAGCAGGCAAAACAGATAACAACAAGACCTGGCAATGGCTAAGAGCAGGAAAGTTGAAGAAAGAGACAGACGGACTAATTCTGGCTGCACAAGACCAAGCCTTAAGAACAAATGCATACAAAGCCAGAATTGAGAAGACAGCAACAGACAGCAAATGCTTCTGCAAAGAAGCTGAAGAAACAGTGGACTGCCTAGTTAGCTGCTGCAAGAAGGTTGCACAGACTACAAACAATGGCATGACAAAGTAGCAACAATGGTGCATTGGAATATCTGCAAGAAATACTATTTGCCTGCAAGCAAGAACTGGTGGGACCACAAAACAGACAAAGTAATAGAAAATGAAGAAGCTAAAGTGCTCAGGGACTTTAGAATTCAAACAGACAAGCACCTGCTACACGACACCCCAGACTTAATAATGGTTGGTAAGAAAGACAAAGAAGTCTGGATAGTGGACATCGCAATACCTGGAGACAGGAGAATAAAAGAGAAAGAACTGGAGAAAATCACAAAATACAAAGACCTGCAAATAGAAATAGAATGACTGTGGCAAAAGAAAGCAAAGATAGTACCAGTAGTAATAGGTGCCTTGGGTGCAATCCCAAAACATCTTGAGTACCACTTGAAGACCATCGGCATTGACAGAATCACCATCAGTCAATTGCAAAAGGCAGCTTTACTTAGAACAGCTTACATCCTGCAATGATACCTTTAACACAATCAAACAACATCTGCCTATCCCAGGTCCTTGGGAAGGACTCTAAAGATATATAAAAATGCCAAATCCAGTCTAAACATCTGGCTGACTGTGTGGCCAACTATAATAGAATACACAATAAAAATGAAAGTAACAACACTAACAAGATTATGAACTACAACTGGCATCTCCTGGGAATCTGTTGCTGCACTTTACATGCTGCCATGCAAAAACTAACTATAGTTTAGATAGTAGCAGACTTTTTCAACTCTTTCAATCACTCTGATAGCCAAGGGCTATTAATTCTTGTAAAAGAATCATTCCAATAGACCAGATGGGAAGACATTAAAATCAGCCTGGGAAAAGGCTCTACAATGTTTGGATAGTCCTGAGGCAGTAAATATTTAGCCAGCTGCAGGCTTGGGTTCAACCTCCTGGACCTCACATTGCTGGTAGAGATGTGCAGAATGTGTTGATCTGGGGATGGAATGGTCTGGAGAATTCTCCAAAACCTTCTCTTCCTTGATTGGCAAATTTTGCACATCTTCTGTTTAGAGACTAGATTTAACTCATTTTGCCATTCAGTGGGAAGGGCTTGCTGTTTAGGATGTACCCTATGTTAAAACTTCTAGTTCTGTGTATTTCCCAACCTTGGCAACTTTGAGAGGTGTGGACTTCAACTCCCAGAATTCCCATTCCCAACCGGGAAATGTTTGGCTTTTCCACAGAAAACCCCATTCCCAAAGCATAGCTATATACCTAGCACAGTTTTGCCAGATATCTGGTAGCTGCCAGGACCAAGAGAGAACAAGGAAGAAGCACTTTCAATGGGGAGAACTGTGCAGTCCTTGGGGTTCTCTGAGCTTGGCTGTTTTCTTGCAAACATTTCATTACCCATCTAGGTAACATCTTCAGTGCTAGAAGGGAGGGGGGGTTGCTCTCTTTCTATATACAGTAGCTTGCCCTGCTAGGGGAGGTGTTGTTTTCTCCTTGGTAGTTCCTTGATTAGGCTGTTGTTTACTGCTTGATTGTCTGTCTGAGTTGGTAGTACCTTGATTAGGGTATCATTGTGTGGAGAACAGATACATTATAGGAGTGAGAGTGTCACTGTGGAAAGAAATACATATGCCACGCTTTAAATTTCCAACTCCCTCTTCCCATACACACCTCACTGTGAAGCCCACTGGATAGCCTTGGGATGGTCACCCTTCCTTGGCCTAATCATCTTATTGGGAGTATGCTGTCAGAGAGGAGAACTTTCTGTGTTTCCCAGGCTACTTGAAGAAAAGGAACATTAAATGAAAGTGATGTTTGTGTTCACAGGCAGTGTAACTGCTGAATTCGAACAACCACAAGCAGTTCCAAGGCCAGCACCCTTTCGACACATTTCAGTCATTTTGCCATTTGTTGCATCATCATTTATTTATTTGTTTGTTTGTTTAGCACATTTTAATGGCCAGTCTTCCGCCAGAACTTTGTGGCTTTCCCATTAACATGTTTAGGAAGAAGAGAGTGCTAGCTTGCCAGTACAGTAGAACAGCTTTGTCCTGTGGTGCCCTCACTTCTGCACAAAGAACCTAAGATACACAATATAGATTGGAACTACCAGTACTTTAGGTTCAGGGTATATGCCATGCGCCTTCCTAGCACATCAGCAGTAAGAAAAATACCATATCAATCTGGATTCCATACATCAAATATATAGGGTTTTGCTGACGCATATGGTGAGTTTTTTTTTTAAGGTGAATTGCTATTGACCCCTTCTTCCTTCTCTTTACTTAGTCACCCCCCTCTCTTTTTTTGCTTTAGTTTAAATCTTCCTCTTCAGCTGGATCTTTTGAACTGTACCAGTTACAATGTTAGTTAATTTTTACTATTTTTCAAAAGGGTTTATATTTCTATTTTTGACTCTCGGCTGCCTTCAGGGCAGTTCAGGGCAGAAATTGTATGTATGTATGTATGTATGTATGTATGTATGTATAAATAAATAAATAAATAAATGCATCTGTTAGAAACTGTAAAACACAGGGCAGAAATTCCCCTTCTTTCCCTTGTCCTCGTAACAGTCTGTATTTTTTTCCTAGCCATAGGTGACTGCAGTTAGTCATAATCATGCCAAAATACTTGACATCCTCTGCTGTAGATGCCTGTGCAACCCCAGCTGATGAGTTTGTCAGGCTTAAGTTGTCCTTAGCTGAATGGATCTGACAGTAGTATTTCTCTGTGTCCAAGGATAAGCCTTAAGGCAGTGTTGTCCAAACTTGGCCACTTTAAGATGAGTGGACTTCAACTCCCAGAATTCCCCAACCAGCATGGCTGGCTGGGGAATTCTGGGAGTTGAAGTCCACTCATCTTAAAGTGGCCAAGTTTGGACAACACTGCCTTAAGGTATTTAAGATTTATTATGGTTTGCTGCCTATTAGGTAAGAGGGCAAGTCAGGTGACCAGATGTAAGTGTGACTTTTTGGGTGTTTCAGGCTGCCTCAGGAACATCCCACCCATTCTAGTCCCTGGTCCACCTTCTCTACTGCCACTCAGCTATTCTTTCCCCAAAGAGCTAAAATATCTTTCAGTGTACAATTTTTGATTTACTCTCTTCTACTTTTGCAAGACCATGATCCTTTTTTAAGCTCTGTGCCAAAGAAATATAACTGAGGTCTACGCAGACCTCTCTCTTCCTCCCCCCCCCCCCGCAATTATTTCCTAAACTGAAAAGAAAATATCCTAATAATGGGTCAGATTATGGATAGGAGAGATGCTAACCTATTCAAATTTCTTTTTTAACTCAGAAAAACCTGGCAATGTTGTCAAGTATGCTTTTTTTCTCCTTTAAAGAAAAGATCTCTTAGCTGCAGCATATTCAACAAGAAACTGGTACCATTTTTGACCAAGAGCATGGGAGGAGGGGCATTTCAATCAAAAAGTAGGTTTTTAAACTCTTCAAAGAAGGCAAACTTTAAGGCATATCTTAAAATATTCCTGTTTAGAATCTGACTCTTTGTTTTATGCACATTGATAACATGATTTATCTCTATTTCCTACCTTCTACTGCTCTCCAGCCAGTTCATCCAGCCAGAGTTGTGCAGTAGCACTAGATTATTCAAGCCAGCTATGATTGCTGTTGGATGTTTTCCCCACTAGCTGGTAATGCGTTGAGCAGGGAGGGAAACAAAGCTTGAGGACTTAACCAATTGCTTTGTCTTTTCTGTCCTGCTCATATATTATCAGGAAAGCTGTATCTGGCAGTGTCTCAGAACAGACACAATAGAGTTAGTGTAGAGATGGACAATGGGGACAGCAAATGTTGTGCTGGTATAGTTTCCTGCTGACTCAAGGAAACCCAGTAGTGGGGGAAGCCATAACTTGGTTCTGGTAAAGAGCTGACTCCCCAGGTCCTTCACACAGATGCCATGGACTGAATGTGAAACAAGAGTTTGTTTAGTAGCATGTAGGGGGTACCAGACCACCTTACCTGTCTCCTGAGAAATCTGTATGCGGGCCAAGAAGCAACAGTTAGAACCGGTCATGGAACAACCGATTGGTTCAAAATAGGGAAAGGAGTACGACAAGGCTGTATACTGTCACCCTGCTTATTTAACCTATATGCAGAGTACATCATGAGAAATGCCAGGCTGGAAGAATCACAAGCCGGAATTAAGATTGCAGGGAGAAACATCAACAACCTCAGATATGCAGACGATACCACCCTAATGGCAGAAAGTGAAAAAGAACTAAAGAACCTCTTGATGAGGCTGAAAGAGGAGAGTGCGAAAGCTGGCTTGAAAATCAACATTAAAAAAACTAAGATCATGGCATCTGGACCCACCAATTCCTGGCAAATAGAAGGGGTAGAAATGGAAGCAGTAACAGACTTCATATATTTGGGCTCCAAGATCACTGCAAACGGAGACTGCAGCCATGAAATTAAAAGACGCTTGCTCCTTGGGAGGAAAGCTATGGCAAACCTAGACAGCATATTAAAAAGCAGAGACGTCACCTTGCCGACAAAGATCCGCATAGTCAAAGCTATGGTTTTTCCAGTAGTAATGTATGGCTGTGAGAGCTGGACCATAAAGAAGGCTGAGCGCCGAAGAATTGATGCCTTTGAACTGTGGTGCTGGAGAAGACTCTTAAGAGTCCCCTGGACTGCTAGGAGGTCAAACCAGTCAATCTTAAAGGAAATCAACCCTGATTGCTCATTGGAAGGATTGATAATGAAACTCAAGCTCAGATACTTTGGTCACCTAATGCGAAGAGAGGACTTGTTGGAAAAGACCCTGATGCTGGGAAAGATTGAAGGCAAAAGGAGAAGAGGGCGGCAGAGGATGAGATGGTTAGATAGCATCACTGAAGCAATGAGCATGAAACTGAGCCAACTCAGGGAGGCAGTGAAGGGCAGGAAGGCCTGGCGCAATATGGTTCATGGGGTCACGAAGAGTCGGACATGACTTAACGACTGAACAACAACAACAACAAGGGCTGTGCAAATCCTTCAAAGCCAGTGCTTCACAACATACAGGAGCACACTCAAAATACCTCTTTTGGGATTGTTAAAATGGCTGTATTTTGTTCCCAGGCTCACACGCCTTCTGAAGATCTCCACATGAGTGTGCTTGCACGCTCACTTCAGGGTTTTTCTTTTTTTCCTTTCTCCTTGATTTTAGCTTCAAAAGATGAAAAAGGGAAGAAAAAGTCTCTAGCCTCATTTTCTGTGCTTTGCTTCATGCCTCCTTTTCCCTTGATTCTTTGTACACTAAAAGTCCCCCAAAGCGATATCTTTTGTTTATAGCCTCCTTATCATTTCACCTACCCATACTTTGTCTTCTTTGCCTTCCTCTTTTATACAGGGACAGGCAAGGAGAGAGATCGCCTTTTGGCTCCTGGCCAAAGTGCTTCCATGGGAAAGTATCAGGATGACCAGCTTTAGCCTAAGCATCTTCTGTAATGACCAGCCTGCAAGCCACAACAACACTGCCACAATAACACTGCCCTGTTCTCTGCTCCCTCTGTGTTTTATTTTTGCCAGCATGTCTATAAGTTCAGGGTTCTATCCCAAATTCTGGCATTGCATAGAACCTTAGGTATGGCAGTGCATAAATATTCAAGTGTGGGTAGCCTGAAAAAAATTAAAAAGATGAAATAAGGAAGGTGTGAAGTTACAGCCTTGATTTATAGGAGGAAAACTTACACTGCGAATATTGTTGTGGGCCCGGCTCCTGGAGACAAGATTTGTTAGTACAAACTGTCTCTAAATATTTATGCTCCACTAAATAATTGCTAAATAATTCCAGTTCTCAGCTGGAAATTCAGGATTTGGACTAGCCGAAATTAGTCATGAAAAGTAAGAATGGTATATTGGTATTTTATACAGCAGGACTCTTACCAAATGACACTTGTAAGTTTCAGGATATAATTAATATCTTTTTATAAAGTGCTCTCTCTGGCCTGACACTGAGCACTTCTTTGAGAAGTCTTTCATTAAAATAAATGAAGCACTTAAAAGCGATACATTATGGGGTTATTTATCTGAGAATTATTAAAGACATTTACATTTTCTAACTCCAAATGTATGAGCATAAAGCTCCTCTTTTACTGTATTCTAACATGTCTGAGTCGGAGTAAGAGAGAGAGAATTGAGGGAGCGTGCGGGAACATGTGGGTTGTAATGAAAGCAAGACAAATTATTCTATTACTGTCTTTAGGGCAGCTGTTTGAGGGCCAATTTTCTTACCCCTATCAATAGATACTAGTGTCAAGATTAATGATGGACCCTCTCCAAGGAATATTTGTAGAGAGGCTCTGCAAGAAATGACATTATATGAACATTTATTCCTACTATCTTAAAAACAGGTATCTCAGGTCTATGGTCTATAATCAGGGCAGGGTTGTAATGAGACTATTCTGTGATTCAAAAACAGATCAGCCTCTCTTTCCCACTTTCTTTCTTTTTTTCTTTTGGAAAGTTAGAAGCAAGTTTAGAAATAAATAGCATTAAAGAAAGTTTTCAGGTGTGAAAGTGATACATTTGGAGATTCCATTTGCCTTGACGGAAGGATTAAGCATTTCTCACACTAAGGTGTATGGGCTCAAGGCTTGCATTCAGAATTATTATTATTTATTTATGTAGTTATTTTATATAGCTGCTGTCTCAAAAAGAACCTAGAGTGGTGTGCAATTAAATAAAAAAATTAAAAATAAACCATCATAAATATATAATAAAACATATACAACAATTTCCACCAAGGCAATTCAACAAATGAAGCAAGTATATTGGACAGGAGCACCAATTGTCCTGACCCAATGCCTAAGGGAAAACCAGGTCTTTAGGGCCTTACAAAAGGCAGGCAGGTTTGGGGCTACTTATATCTCAGTGGGAATGGTGTTCCATAGGGCAGGCATAGCAACAGAGAGGGCATGTCTGTTGAGTCCCAGTAAGATGATATTGCTTAAAAGGAAGGACCTAGAGCGTGTTGATCCTGATAGCTCTTATTGGATGGACAAAGACTATCAGAAACTGTAGAAGGCATAGAAACAAGTGGTTCCACAAATAACCCAGTCCTGTGTCATGAAGAACTTTAAAAGTGATAACCGTCATCTTAAATTGTACCTGGAAGACCACCGGGAGTCAGTGCAGCTTGAAAAGCAGTGGTGTTACATGGGTGTACTGAGGTGTGCCCATAAGTACTTGTGTTGCTGCATAATGGGCCAGCAGTAGTTTCTGGATGGTTTTCAAAGGCAGCCCCACATACAACACATTGAAGTAATCCAGATGAGATTTGGCCAAGGCATGAGTGACTGTAAGAAGGGTCTCCTGATACAGGAAAGGGCATAACTAGTGAACAAGATGGATCTGTACAAAGGCTGTCTCAGCCACAACTCCCACCTCCACTTTGAGCAGGAGTCATGAGTGTAGGAGTCCCAGATTGCATACTGGTTTGGTCTGGGGGAGTACAACCCTATTTAAAATTAGAGATGGAAAATCTCCAAATCCACAGCCACTTGGTCTTACTAGGGCTGAGCCTAAATCTATTCCTTCCTTTCCAACCCCCTTAGCCTCCAAACTTTGGGTCAGAATCTTGATGGCATCAGTTGGACAACCAAGATCTGAGATGTAAAATTGGGTGTCATCAGCATATGATGTTATGTAAGAATGGTCACCCCATGCTGATAGATGACCATACTCAGTGGCCTCATGTAGATGCTGAACAGGAGTGGGAAAAGAACCAAGTCCTAAGCCAAAGGAAAGGGCTGGTATTGCAAGAGACTCAGTCTTCTTAAAGTAAAAGTAAATGAGATATAATTCACTAAAATTCTGTTGATATCAGTAGCTCTACTGTAAATAAATAAATTTGCATCTTGCCTCTACATTTATATTTATTCATAGTTCATAATATTTACAGTTTAAACCTAGGAAGGCATAAATATTCAGTGTTTTTAATCTTTTCCATGACGTTTTGATAAAATTCTTACTTTAAAAAACAAAAACAAAGAAGAAAAGTGATTCCTTCCAACTGTTGATGAGGTTTTTCTATTAGTTTTTGGAAAATCCAAAATCCAAGATGGAAATGTCTTTAATAATTTTAACTTAACCCAGCTGCAGAATTATATTTGTCAGTGTGGTTTCTTGAGCCAGTTTTTGTTAACACTGGGGTTTGATAGCTGAAATAATAAAAACATGCTACATAAAGATTTCCAAAAACATCAGGGACCCTTTGCCATACCCTGTGCATTGGGGATTAGTAGAAAGCTGCCAAAATGCATTGCAAAGTTTTCTTCTGAAATCAGTTCAATGTTCTAATATTGGTGGTATTACAGAGAAAGTATAGAAAGATTCCTATCTCATAGTGAATATGCTCATATGAAGTTCAAGAAACTGAGTCACTAACTCATGCCCTTTTACACCATCCTTTCTACAAGATTCCATACTCTTCCATGCTTTGACCAGCTCAGAAGTTCTGCTGAATGTCATTGGTTTGAAACTGGGTAGAAATAGTGCTTTTTATTCTTATTTTTTCCTTTCCTAAGCTACTTGCTTTTCCATTGGGTTTTCCCCCACCCCCACCTGTACACTATTTTATTGTTTCTGCTGTCATATGAGGTAGAAGACAGAGTAGAAAAGTTCACAGTTCAATGATAGAAAAAAGTCTCTCTCTCTTGTATCTGGCAGTTTCAACGTAGGAATGTTCCAAAGGTCAAAAAGTGTCATAACCACTAAACCATGCTTTATACCAAGGCAGAGGTTGCATTTGCAATGGAATGGAAGTGAGTAGAAGATGACAATGTCTGTTCCTGCCCTCCAGCAACAGTTGGTGGCCCATACAATAGGGCAACCAGGCAATGTTGTTATGCTCTGAAATTGGCTCTAAAGCTATGGCTGATGTTCCTCCTTCAGGGCTTCAGGAATCATCTGAACCTCCCTCAGGTAACTATTGTTTCACATCAGGAGATAAAGGCACTCTTGGTAAAACTCTCCTAGTATTATTCATATTAATATTTTGGTATTAATTTATCCTCTAATGATAGCTATAAACAGTTCAGATTTTCTTCCATCCTTTCCTCTCTCTCACATTCAAGCCTTTATTCATAGAACTTGAACAGCTTGATCCACAATCAGGGCAATGGGGGTTATTCTCACATTATGTAAGCACAGCGTAACCATATATCTGTGCAAGGGTTGTATAATAATTTCCTGCATAATTTTAGCGATTCTGCCTCCTGGGCATGTTTAATTCAACGGCACAGTTGTTTTCTTGTAATTTTTTCCAAGTGAATCTCGATGTTCTCCAAAAGGACAAGGTAAAGCCCTCCCTGGATTATATCACTACAGAAATTGGGAAAGGGTATAGATAGCATGTTATTCTTACTAAAACAAACCTGCAATTTTAGAGTCTCCAAACAAAGAGGAATTGTTGGCCTAACCTTTCCAGTATAGTGCCTGTGGACATCCAATGGGGCTGTGGACTGGGCTGCAGTCATTCAGGATTTTTATTATCTAAAAATGCATATGGTATCTGTGGTGGCCCCAGATGAATTGTTGGAAATAAAGGTAATGCTGAGCCTGGTATGGACATGACAGTGGCCCATTCAGTTTCTTAAGGTATTATTTTAAAAGAAATCAAGCCTGCCAAAGAGTAAGAGCAGTGATAAATGTCTTTTGATAAATTGGTATTTTATGACTGGTTATATCCACCATGGCAGCCATTTTGAGAATGAGCAAACCCTGCCATGGAAACCATTTGATGCAGTTGCCAAAGACATGCCCACCAGCCCCAAAAGTTGACAATTCCTGCTGTAAATAGAAAACTAGACTCCTGAGTCCATCCTAATGCCTGAAAACAATGTAAACTGTGCAATCTCTGACAGCGAGGAATGTCGAGATTTATAATTCTTATTGTTGCTGCCATGCATAAATGTCTGGACTGATGGGGAAAGGTCAGAGCGAGAATGGGAGGCACAAGTTTAGCACTTACGAGCAAATCCTGCTTGAATATCACCTAGTTCCATGTCTGCTCTTGTGACATTCTAAAACATTATGATCACAATTCAACTCAGGGTGAGCCTTTAAACTGGCACTCTTCAGATTCAATGGAATGGTGGTTCTCAGAATTCTTAGTTAATGTGGCTCCGAGTTGGAGTCCCATTATATCTAGAAGACATCAGGTTGGAAAAGGTTATTTTAAATCTTCTCTATCTTCTCATAGGGAAAATATCCAGATATCCATCACAGTTACAATAATCACTACAGTGAATAGCTAACTATTGCACAGACATGGAAATACAAATGTCCAAGTTTATGTAAACAACCTCACAATCAAAGAATGCATGGCTCCCCATGGGATGGCTGTTTTACTATACAGTGAGTTGTTTATATATAGTTGTTTATATTTCAGGCAAGGACTCAGCGAGGAACCTTATAGGTACTTTAGTGGTGTGGAAACCCTGTTTATGTATATGTTTATGTTAATAGATTGTCCATGGATAATAACATTTGTCATTTGAGGCAGTCATAACTACGGGTATTTTCCAGGATATTCTTCGATCTGCATTTGGAACAGGATGACCTGCTTTGCATCTTCCAAATTATTGTGCAGGGTAGAATATATTCCCCTTCCAATCTCACATGTCCTTGAATTTTAAGATTTCACCAAGCAATGGAGCTTCCTTAGTGACACTATACCAGTCACTATCTCTGCCTCCAGCATTGAGAAACTTACGGTCTGTGTGCAATACCCAGCCTCCTGAAGTTGCACCATCAAATTTTGTCAGCAGGTTTGCTGAATTGATATTTGCAACTTTTTTCCCCAGTTATGGATGGTTTAAGGGTGGGATAGGAGCAGTTTGCCTCCCAGAGATCTCCTGTGCTGTTCCTATCCTTAATACCCTGAAAACACCAACAAACGAAAAACAAAAACAAAAAACAATAAAGCCAAAAACCCACCCTGGGCAAAAAACGGGGTCACCTCCTTTTATAATACTATCATGTTATGAGATGGTGCCCCGCAGTCCTATGGAAGGTCAGGAGGCAGAGTTGCAGCTCCTGATTCGTATCTGCTATAACCTTGAACCTATAAGGGTCAAGTGTAGCAGACCCATTTATACACTTATTGTTAGCTGATGTTACAAATGGATCTGCTGCATTTGACTCTGCAGGTTATAGCAGATGCAATAAGTACAGAGTTGTATTCTGCATCAGCTTGAAGGTAATATAAATATCAGCGCAAGAAAGAAATATGATATTAGCAGATTGTGGAAGAGGTGATTACGTTCATAATATACAAAGAAACTTCTTTGCTTGCAGCACTTCCTGAAATAGGTCAAATCCCTATATGATCTTCTGTGGTGCTTTCCCGAGATTCTCTAATAAACTCAAACTATTTTTTCAGACTCACTGATTATATTTGTTTGTGCTGTTGGTATTCAGTTTACTAACACTCCTCCATATCTTGGTATCGGCTTCATTGTGCCAGAGTTGATAGAGATATGGCACTGGATGCTGTCAGTTTGCTAAATAATAATAATTGTGGGTGGGTGTCTTTGTTATGGACAATCCTTTGGCTCTTCCACTTAAACTAATAATGCCAGATCCACCCACAAAATGCTCTGCTACTTTGCTCTTTCATCCTGCCCATCTGCTTTGCAGAATATGATGTAATTTCTTCTACATGGGCTCAATTTGAAACGTGGCTTCCCGGCACTTCAGAGCATTAGAGCTGACAGTGTTAAGCTGCATTGAGAACAACCTGCAAGTTAAGGTTTTGTTTTGTTTTTTTAAATGTTGGGGCTGTCCAGTTACATGACAACAGGTGGTAGTATGTGTGAAATGACTGACAAAAGCCAATTAAGAAGCAAAGTAGAAACTATAGATGCTGAAACGTCTATCACTTTTTTCTTCTTTGGGAGTGAAGTGAGCCTCACAGCAGAACTACCAAATGAATATGCTGAAGTCATCTCAGCCCCAAAGTTGAGATTTTTTGGTGTATAGCTGCAGAGGTCCTGGTGGAACATCCTCTAGGCAAATGGGCTGAGCCTTTCATTCCTATTCAGCATGCTTTGAAAATTTAGAAGGACCCCTTCAATGCTGTTGGCTTTAGACCAATTTGAATGTAACAACGAAAGAATTGTATCTCCTTTGCAAGTTAAACAGGCAAACACGCTGTCCTCTGTTGCATGCTACAGCCTGAAAACTTGAACGTTCACCACTACAGAAAACTCTGATTTACTGAAACTATGGTCGGTGCCTGGATTGACCCAAGATGCTTTGCTGCTTGAATAAAGAATAAATGATACCACTGTCCTTCATTCCATTCCATGTATAGAAACTAACTGGATTGGCAGCTAAATTTCAACACTGCAGCTTGCTTTTGCATTCAAGGGCAGTTTAGAAGGCACAGAGCTGGCAGTGTGATCTTTATATATATTTCTCCATCACCATATTGCCACCACTTTCTTTTCCCCAGCATCTGCTGCTTTAGATTGCTGTCTCACTCTATTTAAAAATAGTGCTGGTCCTGATTAGTGAGAATAACCCAGGATTATTAGCAATCTGATTTACAAGATCACAAAGAATATGCAGAGGTCACATCAGATAATAGGAAACCATTACGAATTTAGCTTCCACCCCCCCCCCCCCCCGAGTCACATTAGTATTAGACATGGCCTAGGATCAATTCACAGAATATCTATAGCTGGATGAGAGATTTGTCCTGAGGATACGTCCTACCTAAACACTTTATTCATAAATCCAACGTTCTGGACTTAATATTTAGGGCTCTTCACCAAATAACTGCCAGTATATGTGCTTTTCTGATGCTTTGTGTAGATACTGGACGGAACACCGAAGATTCTGAAATGGTGGAAACAAACCTAGTCCATAATACAGATGGGGAATTGGGCAGTCAATAGATGTTATGACTGGGAATCAGATAGCTAGTCATTTTGGTCCTATTTCATGTAAAGTGTGTTTTGCTTTTCAAAACAGCTGATGAATATTCCTTTATGGCTTTCTCAATCTGGTGCCCTCCCGATGTGCTGGACTTCAGTTCCCATAATCTGTAGCCAGCATAGCCATTACTCTATTGGTTAATGATTATTGGAATTGAAATCCAGCACATCTGGAAAGAATCAGGTTGGGAAAGGTGGTTTATGGTCTTTGTCCTACCCTGTGAAACTTGCCTTCCCACACAAAAGCTTTGTTTGATATTCCCAGAGATCCAGGGTGTCTATCAAATTTAAAAGGAATGTGTTGCCTGCTTTTTCATTATTGCTTTTTCAGATTGTAGTGATGGTTTCCCATATTTTTTTAAAAAAGATTATTAGTGTACATTATTCTAATATTTCCTGATGGAGGAAGAATGCCAAATACTATTGTCATCTGACTGTTCAAATAAAGTTTACTGAGTCCTATATTTGTATGTTTCCCTTTATAAAGATTTTACAATTAAAGGTGTGTTAATAATCTCATTAAGAAAATTTCTTTGCCATATAAGGAAAGACACAGATGAACAGCTAAAGTATTAATAGTTTTCTCTGAATCCTGTGGGAGTTTTGATTCTGGATAGCAATGGGACCAATAAGATAAAACAGAAAGTTTCAGTAATAAATACAGCCATATAGTCTCAATCAAGTAACATGGAATTTAACACATCAAAGGGTAAACCTTTGCTTATTATTAATTATGACAGTAATTTCTATCTCATAACATTTCACATAGCAACTGTCACCAAGAAAATCTGCATTTTGAGCTGATGGCACATCTATCAGCCTGAAGCTGAGTAAAAAGAAAGAAAGAAGCCTTATTACTGTTCCATCAGTGGCTTAAAATCCTGATTCCACAAGATGGTGAAGTATGGACATACCTTTACATAAATGTATTAAAAAAGTAGCTGGTCCCAGGCAAAATGTTAGACAAGATACACATTGAAGCAAAAACTATTTTGATGTGATCACTGTCTTGCTATTTAATTGTATGTAAGAGATGCAAGTCATGCTTTGTGTATAATACATGTAATGACTTGACCTACTGAACACCTCTTTGCCAAGTTCTTTGAAAATATTTTTTAATTATGCACTTAATTAATAAATAAGCTCTCTTATCAGATTTTGATTATGGCTATCATCTATTGGAAGCTAATCACAAGCAATGAAATAGGATGATTGTCAGCAGATTTATTTCTAGGATTGCAGTGCAGCCTGTTCCACATCAAAACCTACATTAAATATTATTTTAGAAAGGGTGTGTTGAACACCTTCAACAGAATCATAGAAAAATGGCTTAGCAGCTATACCACAAAGAGTACTTAGGAACAGGAGAAGCAGAAGGAATAAGAGACATCGGACTCTGCTTGAACTCTCCTTCTACTCTTCCCCAAGTACTGCTTGGGTAACTGCTGCCCTTAAAAGGAGCAGAACATTTCAACCTGTACTTTGTAGATAGCCAACCTAAAGGGTTGCTTGCACATAGTTAATTCTCACTGCCTTTCCTGCTCACTCTCTGTTTTAGATGTGGAGTGACTGGGCTTTTCCTTTTTTTCCCTCCCTCCTACTTCAACCACCATTTTGTGAGAAACAGCCTTCTGGAGAGGCTTCTTCTCAGATCCAGAATGTGAAACCAGATAACATTTTATCATGTTCCTTTCACCACAAGAACATCATCTAAAGGATTTCAGCCAAGGAGTTGTTACTCCATTGGGCTGCTTTGTATAAAGAAACTTTTATTCTCTTGTTCTTTTAACTGATAAAGCATTTTATTGTTGCTTCTGAGCTGATGCTCAGTCCAAGAACAATGGTGAAATAGGCCAGTTGAGTTAAGTTCTTTTATTTGCTTACACCATATAGACAGAAGCTTGGCAGACTAAATCTATATTACTGCAACTAGTGGATATACCCTGGGAGTTTCTAGGGGGTGGCTATCCCGAACCTCTTATGCTTCCCACGCTCCCCTTGCAGACTGTGTTGTCTTTTGTCTCCTTTCCTGGAATTCACTCCCTTCTTCCTGATAGCCTTGCTCTCTATTGCTATCCACCACATCACCCTCCTCTTTGTAGATACATCCCATCACACTATCTATACATTTCACTTCTTGGAAATTCTATCTATTCATTTCACTTCAAGGTCAGAATGACTACAGAGGAAGCCATACCATGACACTTTGCATCTCATTTGCTCATTGACATGCACAGAGCCTGTGTCCAACCAATCACATTTATCATCCATCAAGCCGCAATAGGTGCTGAAAAGGAAAACAGGGTCACTGTCCAGTCTTCTTCAGCCTTGCCTCTCCTCCAGCTGCCATCCAGTGGGAGTCCCACCAAGTTAAAATAGTCTAAGATATTGGAAGCAAGCAGAGAGAACAATAATTTGAGGTTTTGTCATTGAACTGCTTTCATTGATGTGAAATACATACTTGTATTCTCTTGATAATTTCATAGATATTTTCATTCTTTATTCTGTTCACCATATCTTTCTATTACATTATCTCTGAATCCTACTAAGCTCTCTATGTATTCTTCTATTATTAACTGACCAGATAAGGGGAACAAAGGAAAAAACAAGATAAGAGTGCTGAAGAATCCAGATTAAACTGTCAACTGGCACCATTTAGAGCTTATAAACAACTAAATCTATCATGATTGCATGGCTGGTACTAATAAACAAGTTTTTTTTTTTCCTTGAGAAAGGAACTGACAGATCAAAACAAGCAGGAAAAGTATGAGTTCAGAAGACAGTGTCAAAACTCATGAGTCAGAACAGATACAGTGACCTGTAAAAGATGGACACATGGTATTGGAAAAGCTGAGATTCTCCCACAAAGAACTGTCTAGAATCTTCCACTCCTTTTCATCCACTTGGCCCATGAAGGAAAAAGGCACTCTGTCTGTTCTCTACATGTCTTCCTTTTGGGTATGTATATTGTGTGCATTTGAATGGATGTGTGTAGGTCTGTATGTGTGCTTGTAGAATATGTCCTTATAAAGTAGTTATAAAACAATCAGTCATGCTTCTTGGTGAGATGTTAACTGTGCTCTGACATTGTGTGTGTGTTTGTGTGTGTGTGCGTGCATGCGTGTATGTATCTATATATCTATATTTATATGCCAGAACATCTAGTTACATTGCATCCACAATTATGCAGTTGTTTTTTAAAGGAAGCATTGTTTCTTTGAAAAAAGAAAGATTGATGGTGATGATGATGATAAACCATCAAGTCATTTTTGACTCCTAGGGACCACATAGATTTTCTCCATGGAAAGAAAGAAAGAAAGAAAGAAAGAAAGAAAGGAAGGAAGGAAGGAAGGAAGGAAGGAAGGAAGGAAGGAAGGAAGGAAGGAAGGAAGGAAGGAAGGAAGGAAGGAAGGAAAATGAACTTGATTTATAATGCGATGAAGATTATTGTTACCATATTACATGACATTGCTTTAAGTACTGGGCACTTGTTCTAGAATGAGCCAGCTAAAGCCAGTCTCAGCCATTTCTCATTAAGTCTGAAAGAAGCAGTGTTTTGTTCTCCCAACTAGGGCATTCAGTTCTGCATTGCTGATTTTGGTGTGAGATCTGTTCTACATTAAGAATTGGTGAGTGAGGTGTATTGCTTCCTTTTCTTTCCTCATCCTCCTTTTGATGTCATATCTTCTTGGATTGTCAGCCACCTTTTCCTGGCACCTTTTCAACGAGGAACACATTTTAAAATAAATGCTGCCAAATAAATATATGTAAAAAATAATTTAAAAAGCCCTATTTTACATCTCATGTTAGTAGACTTTCAGTTTCAGACCTCTTGTTCTTCAGCCTATAAACATACATTATCATTTAGAAATTAGAATAGCGTTCTGCCACTATTCTTTTCAAGTTTAGTTAATAGTCTTCTGGGGACACTCCACTTACATGGTGAGATCAGGCTGTATAGCGTGACTTGGTGCAGTGATCAGAATTGCTCCCTTCTCTCATAAGAATATTGTTCTGTCCATGAGTAAAGACTGTCTATTCTCTCTCTCTCTTTTTCATTATTGAAGACACATTGACAGGCTGCGGTTTGTCGTTTGGGAATCTATAGTGTTTCATATAGATCCATTTCAATTTGTCGTGGTGTTTATTCACTAATTAGGAAGCTTTGGAAAAGGAAAGGAAAAAAAATGATAACTTTTTAATTTGAATTTTCCTTGCTTTTTCTTTTTTTAATGTTTGACAAGATATCTGCAATGGAGTGGGAAATAACATTTCAGAACAGTGATTATTAGAATAACTTACAAAATTTAGGAGAAAAACTAGTTCCCTCTCACAAAGCTTTCATCAAAACATTGCCAGAGACAGTAGAAAAAGAATTGTTGGATGCTGAATGCCAAGGCAGACCTGTAATAGAACCACATTTAACAGAGTCCTTTGGATATTAATAGCTGCAGAAGAAGCCCTGCAGAGTTGGAACAGGCTTTCATCATGCTTTTTAAATTATGTATTTTAAACTTTGTAAGCCGCTCAGAGTCTTTTTGGAGTTGGGCAGTCTCAAAATCCAATGAATTAAATAGAAAACAAATTAATTAAAATTAAATTAAATTAATCTAACTTGCTCCTACAAGAGAGCAGAGTGGCTGAAATACTGTACTGATAGAGAAGGCAAAGATATGGGTGCCTAAAACCATGGCACTTATGTAGGAAAGCCTTGGATCTGTGTGACAGAAGTGAACAGGGTGCTGTGCTTAATGCCAGGAGATTCCAAACTTATCTCAGCCCATTTGACTATGGTTACTTTCCAGAACACCTTGCTCTGAATACCCATGTCCTTCATGAAGATCGATCTCTCTCTCTCTCTCTCTCTCTCTCTCTCTCTCTCTCTCTCTCTCTCATAAATTTATGTTCCATTTTCCTTCAATCATAGAACTCAATCCAGGCCTTGACCAAATCCAAACCTGCCTAGCCTCAATGAAGTTGCTGTCTCTGGTATCCACGAGCCATATCCTCATATTAATAAGACCATTGCTGTTTCTCTTTGAAGCCTGTTCTGTAAACATAGCGCTCAAACTAGAAGCTTCCTCTGGGCAACTTATCTGGATCAGTATGTACAATAACATTTTTATGCCTTTGCAAGCAGTCCTTAAGGTTGAAAGCTATGTTGTTGCCCTGACAAACATAATTTGTGTAACTGTGTCACAAGCAGTTTCTGTAATAGTTGGAGCAAGTACTGCATGTTGCTATGCAGGCACTGATGTTGACCAAAATCACTTGTTTAAGATAATTGCCTTATTTTGGAAATAACATTAAATTATAGTTGGCATTATGGGAATAATTCTGGTTGAGTTTGGGGTGTAACACATCCTCCTTCTCCTTTCTAACAGTTTTTATCTATTCTGTCATTTCCTTGAAGACTGCCTTTCTCTGCTTTGTTGAGTTGACATTTCCCAAGCTCTCACAGTACCATTTTCACTGATACCATATCTGGAGAAAAATACTCTTTTTTCCCCTCTACATCCTCCTTTTATGTGGTGGGAACTTGTAGTTATTTTGTGATTTTAGCTCAATGAGCATGAATGTTCTTTGTGCAGGCTTAGACTGACATTCAGGCCACGATACCAACTTAGCTGCCCCGTAGGTTCAGTTTTCTGTAAGACAACATTCCAGCCTCACATGGACTTCTAGCTTTTCACAATAGTGGCTACTTATGAATAAAAAGGGGAAAACAAGCAAAGTATGTGCTTGAACTTCAAGGTCCCTACCCTCTATTCTTTTGTGTCTTTATTTTTAAGTGTGACTAGAATTGGACAGCTCTTCAGATAGGACAGTTTCAATCATAGCACTGTCTTTTGAAAAGAACGATATATAACAACAACAACTTTCACAAAAAAGGAAGGAAGGAAGGAAGGAAGGAAGGAAGGAAGGAAGGAAGGAAGGAAGGAAGGAAGGAAGGTCGGTCTATGAAAAATCTCTCTGTGTGTAGGTCCAGCAGTTCTGTGATTTTGTGACACTGTGTAAAGCCATTCAAGGGAGAATGGTGCAACTGACTGAGCATAGGAAGGTGGCTTTTATCTGGCCATCTACCCTGAGGGTTAACAGTTCTTGGCAGGTAACTCAAATCCTGCTCAACCAACTGATGCTGATCTCTAGGGTATGGTAGTTATTTTTCTGATGTCAGTTATTGTAAATTGTCCATTTATAGCCTAGCCAATTAATGATTTTACAAATCAGTTGCAAGCAGCAGTTAATATGATGATTCTAACAAGCACAGGACATTGCTAATACAAATGTTACAGTGGGTTTATAACAGCCATATTTTAGGGAAATGAAATGTGGTTGTGACTGACCAGATTCCCCGTCCTTGAAAATATTTATTTTTGAGCACTGGTGGCTCCAAGCTGATCTCCATAGGCACCAATTGCCAGAGACATCTCCTTTGCCAACCACTGGAACCTTATTCTAGTTGAATTTTAAAAATTAATAATAAATAGGAAAAATGCATAAATTCACATAAACAGGGAAATGGCATTTTCTCAAAATTCCAAATATTGTATGCCCAACAACTCAAAAAGATTGAAGACCTTGCAAGTAAGTAGTTTATTATTTGCCTTTACATTTTGCTTACGAAAGAATTATGGATTTATGTACATTACATTTATTTATGTATATGAATCAAATGGGCCTATCTTCAAACATTTAGGATGGGTAAAATTATTGAAAGATTACAAATACAGTTTGCTCATCTAGTCACACTCTTGCATATTTCTTTCATGCTATGTTTCTTATAGCTCATGTAGAACTCTCTTTTACAGAAAAAGCTTGAATATCTTGAATTTCTTGGGCTAAAGTACATTCTGTGAAAATGAGGGGTAGGTTTTAGATCAGCCTTGTCCAGTTTGATGTGGGAAATTGGGAGAGGCTGCTTTAGATAATCAACAGGTAAAGGAAATAAATCCCTATTTCCCTTTTGTTTATAATTTATAATATATGGCTTTTCTCTTTAGCCATGTGTGCATTTAATTATATTTTAATTTTATCTTGTCAACTATGCAATTTCCTAATTTTCTTGCCTCATTAGAAGAAATTTTGGAAGCATTGTGTTTTGCAGAAAATGTTTATCATCACTTCTAACCTGACATCATATGGAAATGCAGTATTTTTGCTCTGTGAAAATGGATACATTTTTAATAATTAAAAAATTGGGCCTCTAACAGAAAGAACAGGGTTATGCTCATCAGACAGCGTAACCCTGAATGTTCTTCAAAGAAATTTAGACCCTGTTGAAATTGCTTTGCCCCTCCCAAGCTGTTGTGTTCCAGCTGAAAATCTGCTCTTTGAAATAGCTATAGAGTGCCTCAGTAGCCTCTTGGGCCTACTTACTCAGTCATAAGTAGAGAAAATCTGTCAGTTTTCTTTAAGTAAATGACTCTTGGCTCATGGCAATCAAAAGGTCAAGATATTTTGACACAAGCAACCAAGGGACAATTCAAAAATGAAGCTAGGATGGTTCCAGTGTTTAATCAGGCCAAAAATAACTAGTTTATAAGCCACTTCTTGCCCTATCAAGACAAGAACAGTTGCATTATTGGCAATCTGCCACAATCTGCATTACTTAAGCATCACTGGAATGGCTAGAGAGAAGTCCTGGCCTTAACAGCTTAATGCCCTTGAGTGTATTGTTCCATGGAAAAGGAAAGGGACTGGCAGGATCCTGTCAATCAATCAAAAGTCAATTATTTGAGGAGAAGCTCCTTGAAAAAAGCAGCACCAAATACTCTTGGTCTCCCTTGAAAGCTAGTATGAGCTCAGCTGGAGAAATATGCCTGAGTGGCAAAACCAATACTTACAAGACCAATCTTAAAGCAAATCATACTGGCAAATCAAATAAGTACAGGTAAGAAGACCATTTAATCACACAGCCATAGCTATAATCAGAAAAACTGGAACTTTAAAAACTTTTCAACCATATTCATGCAGTGATTGGTACACTGCCTTTTGTTCTTTAAATGTCCTATCTCTTTTTCAGGATCTTATCAACTTCATCCAGCCATGATTTTCTCATATCCCCTTTCTTTTCAACCCATTCAGTCTTCCCTCATATATTAGTCTTGCATTCAGTCCTGATTCATTCTCTCTATATGACTAAATCACCTGAGTCCACTTTATTTCATTGAGGTCACTATTTTTTGTAGTCAGTCTACAGTCTGTGTGATGTCTTCATCACACATTGACTCTATCTCTTCTTGTTTCATCACACACTTCTTAGCTAAGCCATTCCCAGTACATCCAACTTACTTTTATGTTTCTCCTGCCATACCAAATTCTCACTTCCATGCAATAAATAGAAACATGCACAGAACGTATGCACAAAGGTTTTCATTTCTTTTGTTAAATATTGCTCACAATACAATACAGTAACTTAAAAATTCCTCCATCCATTTTCCATCTTTATTAAACATCCTACACAAGCATTACACTTGATCTTAGCCCAAAGACCAAGAAGCATATAGATGCTCTAATTTTCCACTATTTACTTACAACTTGCAATTGTTCTATTTTCTTTGTCAAACACAATGACCTTGATAGTTCATACATGATATTGTACACTTTCAATCCATAAACAATTAACTCTCCCACATTCATACATTTCTCAGTGACTTGATCTGCCTAGCATTGTATTTCCCAGTTTTGCTCACTGTCACATCTTGTACCTTTTGATCGAAGGTACACCAAACACTTTCCCAGGAAACATTTAACAAACTAATGCCCCTGTAGTTTTTGTGTTCACTCTTTCTACTTTCCCTTTGTCTAGTTGAATAATAAGTGTTCTTCCATATGTCAGACACAGAAGGAACATTTGTACATATATTAAACAAGTCACACAGACATTCCATAAGCAAGCCATGTCCATATTTTAACATTTTTCCAGTTACATCATCTACACTTCTAGCCTTACCATTTTTTCCCCAACATTCTCACAGCATTTTTTATTTTATTTTCATCATTTTTTTTTCTTGGAGATCAACGTTTATATCATTCATTTCAATTACACTTTTTTACATATTCATACCATTCCCATATAAAACTCTAAAATGCTCATTTCAGCATGCTTCACTTCAGTTTCACTCCAAATAATTTCATTCGTCTTTATTTTTAATTCCATTTATTTTGCTGGAGGCTTCTTGTTTAGCCTTATTCACCCCCTTTCCCTTTCAAAATATTCTTTGATCTTTCCATTGCTTTGCATTTTCTTTTGCTTCTTTATTTCCAAACCATTCCTTGCTCTCTTTGACTATATTCTCTGCAACTATCTTTTTCTCTTTATACACAATGCATATTTCTCTCATCCTCATAGTTTGGCAGCATTCGCTTATATGTATCATTTGCATGAAGAGGATTTTTAAAATTTTATCATCACACCAAAGATCCTTTTTATAACTTTCCATTAGCATAACTCTACACGCTACTGTGACACTCTGCAACATAATTCTTATTATTCTGTTCCAAGCTGCTGTCACATCCTCTTTTCTTACATTCACTTTCTACTAATCATGTTGGGATATTATTCTATGTTCTAATCCTTTTTTTTTAAATACAGGGTTAATACTTTCTCTTCCTGGAGTCATTCTACTTTCATTTTCATGTCTTATTTCCTTTTCAATGTTCATTTTTTCCAAGACCCATTGTTGACACTGTCCAAAACTGGCACCCTCAGAGCTTCTCATCACTCTTGTATCCTCTACCAATTATCTCAGTATTTCATGGTAAGCAATCAAATCAGTCATGAACATTAATTCCTTTGCCATGTGTACATATGAATATACTTATGCTTAAACCACATATTAAAAATAAACACACCTTTTTTCTAAGCAAATACATATTAACCAGTCACCATTCTCATTTATGCTTTAATCTCCAAATGACCCAATCTTTGATTTTGTACAGTACTCCTTTGACTCATTCCCATCTAGCCATTTATGTCACCTTAGAGAATAATTATTTTATCTGAATCATATTCATTTAGAATGTTGCACAATTTTCTCTCAGAACTCAGATCTGGTTCTTCCAATATCACCATTCACTGGACTGTAACATATAACTATCACCAACCTATGGAGATCTACTTTATATGGATCCACAACAATCTAGACAATGCAAGTTCAGACTTTCTGAAACATATCTTAGCTCTTTCATTCATATTTTAGCCTATACCTTCACTTCTCCCTATTCTATATTCATTAATTCTACTCCAAAAGATCAGACTATTTTTATTCAGCTTGATTATATCATTCCTCTTAAGTTTTATAGACATACAACATATCTATTTTATTTTCATTTATTTTATTTGTTAATTCATTTTCTTTTATTTATATTACTTATTTTCCAAGTCACAATCTTCCATATGCCATTGGAGCATCAAACCTTACCTCCATTGTTCATCCTCGCTTGGGTAAATCAAGTATTTCATATAATGCTTGTTAGTAAGATAAAAGATGTGGCCTGAGTTACTAGTCTTAGTTATTCCCTGCTTATGGTAGGGATAATAAGGGCCAGTTTTGACACATTTTCTCCAGTTGCCACAAGTGCAACCAAAACTCAGTTTTATCTCAAGCATGTTCATGCTATTCTCTGCAAGTTAGGATCTCTAATCTAGAGGCTACCTTGCAAGCCAATTTACTGTTGCCTATATCCTACCAATTCAGAAATGTCCAGAATACTGACAAATATTGAAGATGTAGAAAAATAGTTGCTGAGTGGTTCCCAGTGTATAAAAAATAAACTTTGCATTTTACCTGTAATCTCTTTTACTTTCTCCATTTGGCAATTACTGACTTCAGTGAATGTAATTTCTTTCTTCCATCCAATCCCTTGTTCTGTTATTTGGGTTTCCTTCCCCACCCCTGCCAATATTTGTTACTATTACTTTGCAGTTTCTTCCAGAAACACAACTCTACATTAATTGTGTTAGATTCCAGATAATTCCCCACCACCTTTCTTCTTCTTGTATTCTAAGAGGTTTTTTTCCCATTCTGATTTTATACATTCCCTTTGGATCCAACACCAAATAGTGATAGAGATTTCCTGGCAAATATGTAGGTTTCATACAACATTTGTCCTGCCTGTCACTGCTTGCAAAGTGTAATTCCCATCTGTTTGAGAGGTGGCATTTGGACTTAGAGCAAGTAACAATCCAGGGAGAGTCAGGCAGTGATTTCAGCTTAATTGGAGGAAAGGATGTTTTTCTTCTGTACCTCTTTAAGGGATTTACTTGTTGGCTGGCATTCATATTCCAATCACAGGCCAGCCATCTTTGCAGGTGCTGGTGGATGCAGAGAGCTAATTGACATGAAGCTCTTCACTAGGGAGATACATTGCCAAGAGGTGGGAAGGAAAACAGGTTGTATTTCTGCAGCTGAGCTCAAGCACAAGAAAGACTTCATGGGCATTTGGACTCTTTCATAGTGTAGTCCAGGAGCTTTCAACCCCTTCTACTATAGGTCCCACAAATCCCTCCAAGACTCTGGATCCCATCATGCTATCATTCCCCCCCCCCCCCCCCCAAATATATTTACAGGCATTCTGCTACATCTATCAGTTATAGTATGTTTTAAAAACCAAAATATTACAACAAAACTGTTAACAATAGTGCTATAATTGTAAAATTATGAGTGAGAGTTAACAGGGGCTGAAGCAAGTTTACCACTATGGGATTAGTCTTTTCTTAACCTCAAAAACAAAACAAAACAAAACAAAAACTCCCAACTAATGAGAACTAAGTAGTGCAAAACGTTATTTTGTCTTATTTTATTTTGGCTCTTAAGCCCAAACCTCTCAGAGACTGTTCTGGTTCTAAGCTCCAGATAATATTCTTCAGAGCTGCTTAGTTCCTAGCTGGTGGCTCTCCTCTCCTTTTCTTGCTCCCTCCATGCTCTTTGTATGAGGAGGAGAGTCATGTCCCTCTTACATGACTTCTGCAAATCACTGATTGTGATCACTCATGGTAGAAGACCAGACTGCCTGAGCAGCTTATAAGTGCTTGTCCTCCTTCCTTCAGCTCCCTTTCTTGGCCCACCCCCATCGTCAAGATGACCCAGCTTGCTATCAAAAAGAAGTCTGGGGCAGGAGGTGAGAAGGAGGGAAGGCAAGATGGCGACCTGGGAGCTCTGTAGCCACAGATCTCATGAAGAAAAGGTTGAATAAACAGAGCCAAAAACCAGGAGTCAAAGAGGCAACCTGAAAGATAGACAGCCCTGATAGGAAAAGGCAACAGGAAAACTGTGGAGAGAGAGGCATTTTTTCCTTCCCTCAGTGCTGGTGTGAAGTAAAAGTTCTTCTAACCATTTTCCTCATATGGAGTAAGAATTCAGAAGAAGAGGAGAAGAATCAACAGCCCAGCCAGGGACAAACAAGGAGAAAAGATGAAGAAAAAATAAAGACTTTGATAGAACAGAAATAGAAAGCAGAAACTAAAAAAAGATAAAAGACAGAGTGAACTCTGTAAGCTTTCCTTTTGTAAAATAAAAGTCTCCCCACAGCCACTGAAGGAAGATTCAAAAACCCAACCAACTGTCCATGTTTCCAGTGCTTTGTATATTGAGTCTGGATCAGTCTGGTTATTGATGGTTCAAGAAAAGAACCCATGACACTCATACATTTACAATACGTTGTCTGAAACTGGACAAAGCATTAGAAAAGAATACTAAGACTGAAAGTATCAGCCAAGAGATACCAACTTTACAATTTCGCATCCGTACAAATGTTGCCTTTTTCCTCCAAACTTCCTTAAGAAAGAAAAGTGACTTAATTTCATTTAAAATGAACATTTGCTTTGGTTTGATTAAAACTGCATATCCATCTCTTCAGAGACACTAGGCAGGACTAGCCTAATGTCAAGAAGAAGCCCATCATTGCTGAGAAAAGGAGAACAAACATTTTCAATCTAATCAATCTTTCGGAGCAGATGGATACAGTAATTAGTGCAAAAACAATTTTGCCAAGAGTATTAACATTTCTACCGTTTATCAGAAAGGGGGTGTTGTCTTTGGTCAATAATTTCCTGATTATTGCAAAAACATTTATACTTGTTGATGAGTTTGTGGAAAGTAAGAACCCGCTGCTTGTTGGCCCAGATTGCTGTTTTGTGGTAGAGGGACCGAAAGTTGCAGCCCAAGAATTGCATTTCCTCAACTTACAAATATACAAAGCCAGAAAAATATGGACAGTATTTGAAGAGCATGTGTTTATTCCATTGTGCTAATCATTGTGATATTTGGGTGCCTGTGATAGTATAAGAAAAGGGAGAGAGAAACAAATGAACACTGCCACTTCTTTGCCAAATCAAAGTTCGTCCTTCTTTTTCCCCACTGATGATTTAAATTCAATGGCAAGAGGCTCATGTATTGAAAAGGGTCACAACAGAATGCCAACCCACCTAAATTAAAAGACTGGTTTTCAATGCATGTAGATAAAAATAGATTCTGTTTGGAAGCTGCTTTTCCAACTGAATAATGAGCTGGCAAAGCTTCACCAGACATGGGAATAATTTTTGGAAGTAAAAAAGAGAGAGAGAGAGAGAGAGAGAGAGAGAGAGAGAGAGAGAGAGAGAGAGGGAGAGAGAGATTTGAGAAAGCATTTCTAGATTATTACTCGTATGATGGTATAGAAATATTGTGGTGGGCTGTCATTGTTTTCCTTTGTAGAATTTTCCTCCTTAACAATTTTTCCAGAATTATATTACTTTGATCAGTGTTTATTAAAAAAATAAGAAAAAGATGCTATAATTTAAAATTCAACAGTTGATTTGTAAAGCTTTGTCAACTGCATACTGGTCCTTAGTAATGCTTGGAAGATAGTTTTAGACATATTGACTATTTGATTTTCTATACAGTTCCATGGCACTGTCCTGAGCTTTAATAACAAATATTACTCTTTGTAAATAGTTATGACCATATTCCAAAGCCATGTGCTTGTTCTAATCAATTCTGCAATTTGACCATGACAATGATCAGATATCACCTGGCCATGAATTTTGTATTTTAAAAAAATATATCAGCATGGTTTGTTATTATTCAGGGTTTGTGAATATAGTACATCAAATTATGGAATAATTAAGATCATCATTATTAATATTTTTATTACTCAAAATAGTTGCAGTTCCATGTAGTATGATCCAAAGCATATTACAAAAGCAATCAATCTGTAACCACCTTGAAAATAATGTGGTAATGATGACAGCACAGATTTCTCAAAAACAAATCTTGCCACATAATTTTGCTCATTTTTTAAAAATCAGACAACTTCCTTAGTTAGTATTATGATAACACTATAGATTTAATACATATTTCAGTAAAGTATTTGATAAAATACCCCACAATTTTCTGATTAGCATGCTAGTTACGTGTAAGCTGGATGGCATGACAATTCAGTGGATACAAAACTTATTCAAAAGCTATACTAAAAGTTCTCATCAATGGGTCTTCATCAGCTAGAGTGAGGTATCAAGTGAAGTTTGGGAGATCTGAGGGGATATCACAGGCCACATCCTATCCCTTCCAGACTTCATACAGCTGAGAAACTCTACTTGTAGCACTCCTGATCTGTTTTATAGGAAATACTTGCAACTGTGCTTTTTGTTGCATACCAATACCAATGCTATAAATTAAGTACACTTTGGATTAGGGTTGATATGTTTACTTGATAGGACTGGTAATTTTAAACAATGCCTAGGGAATTAGTAGTATATTATAAATACATTATCAATATTTCTAGCTGTTGCTCCTGATCTTAGCAATGATAGAAACCAAAATTACAAAAGGAAGCATTGTAGAGATAACCCACAACTATGCCTCTATAGAAATTGTTTTTTAAAAAAACACTCTTTTTTAAAAAAAAATTAAAAGTTATTTTTAAAAAACACTCTTTCAAAACAGAATATTTCAATTTCATTCTGAGTATCAAATATCAATATCAGACTAAGCAGCTGTTCCTCTGCTTTGCTTTTAGAAATGAAAATGCTCTATGTGGCAATGCTTATAGAAATAATTCTGAAGAAGAGTTTAGGCTAGCCAAAGCAGGTCATTCTTTTGCATGTTCCAGTGATGTACAGGGTAACAATAGAAGGTGTGTTTGTGTGTTCCATCTCACTAGATCAAAGCATGCCCATATTACCTTATCTACATATGATACTAGGATATATTCTTTAATATGGTTAATATATTTCACAACCACTTTTAAATCCGTCCCTTGAAAATCACCAGGTGTACAACCCTTGGAGCAGAGAACAAAAATATTACAACTAAGCAGAGCTATTTCCTGAGTTTTACAAATATTTCTCTGTGTGTGTCTGTGTGGGCCTGGGTGTGTGTCTGTATAATCAGCTTGAATCAATCTGTTGCACAATTAAAGCCTCTTTCTGAAGGTTATGGACCTTAATCTACCACACTAATCCAGTGTGGATTTGTAGATAAATGTTTTTCAAGTTCCCAGTCTAGGGCTGAGAGAGAGGGCTGGACCAAAGTCACCCATCTACTTTCTGCCTAAGGGAGGACTAAGACTCAGGATCTCCTAGCTCCTAGTCTAACACTTTTAGCCACTACACCAAACAGATGGATGAAAATGCTACCTGCAGGACTTCAACTCCCTTGCTTGAGTCGTCGTTGTCATCATCATCATCATCATCATTGCTGAGTAGCTTCCTCACCAAGTTCAAAGCTATTTGAGATCTAGGCCAGTAGCAGGGAAGAAGAAGGAAGAGGAGAAGAAGGAGGAGGAAGGGAGGAAGGGAAAGAGAAAGAGAAGAAAGTAGGGGTGAGGGAATTGGAGTGGGCATATTTTACAGGGAAGTTGAAAGAAAAACCCATTACTTAAAGTTATTGCTAAGATTCATTTTTCTCTTTTGATTGCAGGACTCATGATGATAATGCTATCAGTGAAATTCTTACATGTATATAATTTGGTGTCATACATTTGGATTTATTAGTGTAATTTGTAATCATAATCTTTATTGTTAGTTACTGACCAGCATTTTGTACAATTATTATAAAAGGTTACAAGGTTCAAATTAAAAAGCATAAAAGTTTTAAAAATCAGTAAAACTAAAAGAAATAGTTCACTATAATGCTATAAGTGAAAATTGAATACTAATAAAAACAGCTAATAAAAAGAAACCCTAAATATTAAAAACTAATAGCAGGGTTATAAAACTACTTCATGAATAAAGTATTAAAAAGCTTGCTTACTAAGTACTAAGCCTCTAAGCAAATATATATGTGTGCGTATGTGTGTATGTGTATGTGTGTGTGTATATATATACAGAATATATACATATGGAAACACAAACTTTTGGGGTCAGTGACTGGTGAGGTATAAACTGAATTATATATTGGTGGGATTAAAGGTCTAATTTCCTGAATAAGACAATAAGAGCTGAAAGAAGTGTTGCAACTGTCCTAGAGATATCAGGGTTCCAGTCCAACAGTAGGAAACAAAGTCATTCTCAATACAAGAGAAACCTCCATTTGCAAGTGGAGTTATTAAGGTAGGATTAAGATATTAAGGTAAACTAGTAAGGTAGTTATTAAGTTATCAAGGTACTTATTAATGCAGGTAATATAGAGGTAGTTTGCTGGTGTGAAAAGTGTCCTATTTATATGCTGCCGGTATCAGTGGCCTAATTCACCCTGTTCTATCTGGAGAGCTATGCCAAATACCTGTTGGTGGTCTGGAGCTCTGCGGCTCAGTAAACCCATGTCCAGGAGGGCTTTACTTGAGAAGCCACACTGGTGTAAGTCACTCTGAATTCTAGCTTTCCATGACAAGGAAAAATTATCAAAAAGGATTTGCTAGAGAAGGTGATCTTGAGAAAGAAATAAAAGTCCCTGGATTCCAGGGGGATTATTCTGGTTTCTAAACAAAATGCCATGTTTGACACACCACAAGGGATCCTAAATTGGATACTATTTAAGGGCTTTAAGTTATTCTATGCACATACCTGAGAGCTCTATAATATCTGAGAAACTGATTCAACTTTAAAGAGTCTATCTATCTATCATCTATATCTATCTATCTATCTATCTATCTATCTATCTATCTATCTATCATCACTATCATCTATCTATCATCTTTTGCCACCTGTCTTGCAGCACACAATAATAAAATCACAAACAATAAAACAAAAAATGAAGGAAAACCAGGGGCCCATTCCAACATCTACATTTGTTCATCTATGCAGCAGGTAGGTTCTTGTCTCCTTTGGGATGGAAGAAGATGGAAGAAGCCAACTATGTCCTTAGCACTTAGCTTTATCCCAGATAAATTTGATTTGTTCACACAAGATTCCTGAGGGTTGGAATACTATGCCAAAATATTTAAGGATGAAACATGGTCTATCATATTATTGTTTATGACAGCTCAGTGCCTATGTAAAAAAACCTATATTTTTTGGTTTTATAATAGTTTATTGTAAGCCTTTTTCCTTATAAGAATTCACAAGAGCTGGTAGACTTCTTCTGAGACCAGCCTGAGTTAGGAAGAGGAGAACTGCACCTTCAGCATAGAGAAACACAGCCATTTGTCTATTATTAAGTTTGAGGGGATGGAATTCTGCCTTGGTTAAAGTGATGACCATTTGATTCAATTCAAGTTTTTCAGTTTAGGCACTGACCGACTCCAGACTGACTCTGGGTAGCTCACAAGAAAACCAAAGAAAGCAAAAAACGCAATATAAATAGAATTATAAAAAGAAGAAACATAAAGAAAGCGAACCATTGACTTCTCATACATATTAAAAAGAAGAGGGGGATTGTGATATCTGCAAAGAGGGGGATTATGATATCTGCAGAGAGGTAGCTGCTACTACTATATCTGACTTGTGTAACTATATTTTCATGCAGCATCCTAATTAGGCAAAGTAACCCCTGATGTATAGAGGAATGAAGTCATTTCCACCAAAGTCTTTCCCAAGGATGGAATCAAAGGCTGATTTTAAATCAGTGAAGGCAACATACAGGGAGTGGGAATAAGCATGCATGTATCTCTTTGCTAAAAAACGTAATATACTTTAGCACATTAGTCCATCATTGACCTGCCCTCCCTAAAGCCTGCTTGTTTGTCAACTAGAAATTTCTCATGTTGTAGCCAATCTAGAAACTCATAAAACAGAAAGCATGCATATAATTTACTGGAAATGCTTAGGAGACTAATCAGATGATAATTAGAGGGGTTGGTGCTACACCTTTCTTGAAAAGTGGGACAGTGATAGAACAATTCCAGCCTTTAGGGATTTGAAATGTGTTATTAATATGTGTAAACAGAGAAACCAAAGCGGTAGTCCAGCAGTCAAAATTACTTTTTGAAAGTTCAGCAGGTATCAGATTACTGCTGGGGGCTTTCGTTCAATTGACATTCCAGTCTTTATATTGTAGGTTCACAGCTTGAGCTCTGGCCTGGTTCACAGCTATTTGACCAGAGCTGAGCTTAGCCCAAACTGATGGAAAGGTGACAGGTGCAGGGTGGTTCCTGGTTTGAAATGGGGCTGCTATTTTAGAAAACAATATAAAGGAAAGGGTTACATGGACAGTGGGTTAATGAGTGCACATGACATTCCGGAGATGAAAAGCTTAAAAAAAACTGTGGAAAAAAAGTGTCATGCCAACTCTGTTTGTGAAAGGGTATTGTATATATGTGTTTCTATGCCAGTGCTAGAAGTCTCTGAGTCAAAATGAGGCAGTTAGAGTGCTTGGCTATGATCAAGTATATAGATACAGTGATATAGCAGAAACCTGACGGAACAGAGTGAATAGCCATTTCTTATTACAACCTCTATAGAAAGGACAGGTAAGTGCACACTGGGGGAGGTGCTACTCTTTAGGTCAAAGACAATATAAAATTAGTATACTGGCAAAAGTTGGAAAATTGGATTTTCCCACTGAACTGCAATGGGTAGCAATATCAGGCCAAGTAAATTAGATTTAGGGATATGCTATCAACTATCTGATCAAAATGCTAGTGAATCTTTAGATGGTGAAAAAAATCAGGGAGGCACATAAAGGTAAAGTTGTTTTAATAACGTGACTTCAGTTATTGTGGGTACATTCTGATCAGTTCAAGACAAAGAAATCAAATGCCAAATATTCTAAATGACTGTCCCTCAGAACAATTTGTCTTCAAACCAATCCATAGGGAGGCAACTCTAGTTTTAATCCTAGAAGATGATTGTGTTCTGGGCTGAGATGCAAGTGTTGTGGACTAAAGGGAAACATAATACTATAATATTTTGTATACTTGCCAACAGGTAATTGTCAGTTGGATTTGACATAGCAAATTGAAGCAATAAAAGAAGATATTCTATGATATCTTGAGAAACTACCTAGTAACAAATAATAGATTCTGATAGTATCCATCTGAGAGTTCTTAAAGATTTCCAATGAAAAATTGCTGACCTAGCAAAAATATGAAACTCATCCCACAAACTGGGTTTACTGCTAGAGGAACTGTCAACCCCACTAGGTAGACTAGGCAAGGAAATCAACTCCACAGGAGGGCTAAAACTACTTTTATTGAGATTGGCTATAATAACAGAATCTTGCAAGTCTGATTGTGCTACACCCTCTCTCCCTTCTTATACGCCAGTGAATTAGAGAGGCATCTGTCTGATCTGCTTCTGAATGTTATCACTTTGCTCTGGACTTCAAAAACGATTCAGACGCTTTTGCCTCTATAATGGTTCTTGCATATTTCTGTCAAGGTCATACTCTTTACTCTACAACCAGAGACAAGTAATGTGGCACCAATTTTTAAAAAGGAACCCAGAGAAATCCAGTAATTTTAGACCAGTCAACTTAAAATCAGTTCTTGGCAAATTGGTGGAAAGGTAAACAAACAGAACCCCTAAGCATTGGTTATTAAAGTTTAATAAACTTTGCTGAAGGAAAACCAACATGGGTTCTGCAAAGGGAAATCCTGCATTACCAACCCTCTAGAGTTTGAGAATGATAACTGACACATGGACAAAAGTGACTGTCAATATTGTACATTTGGAGTTTTAAAAATCCATTGATAAAGTTCTTAATCAAAAGCTCTTGAATAAACCTAGCAATCATGGGATAAGTCCGATCATGGGATAAGCCATCTGTCCTTTTATGCAATGCTAAGTGGTTAAAAAGCAGCAAGCAAAGAGTAGGTATAAATGGTCTATTTGTAATGGCCAGAAATAAGGAGTAGCACCCCTTTGTGTTTGAACCAATATTTTAATTTGCTCATAAAATACTCAGCTTAGGGGTAAGCAATGTGTTGGAGAGTAAATGTGATGATATCAAACTATTCAGGGTGGTGAAAACCAAAGCAAGTCTGAACAGTTCCAAAAGGATCTCTTTAAACTGGATGGATGGGCAACCAAATAGTAAATATGGTTCAGTTTAAGTAACTGTAAAGTGATATACAATGGGACGAGAACCTCAAACTTGGTATATACACTGATTGAGGCTGAGATGTCTATAATTTATCAGGAAAAAGGATTTGGAGTCATAGCAAATACTGTAGCTCAGTGAAGGTATTAACTTACTCTGTCAGAAGCTGTGCAAAAGGCAAATAGAGAAATTTGCAAAATGATAAATCACCTTCGTTATAGAAAGAAAAAAAAACTAGAATGTTTGGAAACAAGGGGCAACATGATCAAGTTGCACTGCATAGCATGGAGACAGTGGGTAGGGAAAAGTCTCTCAAATATCAGAATTGGTCAATGAAACTGATGAAAAGAATTGTAGAAAAATGAAGAAATTACTTATTCACACAGCATGTTAACTTGTGGAATTCACTGCCCCAAGGTGTGGTGTTGACCGTTAACTGGAACAGGACAATTTCATAAGGGACTGGTGCATGAAATGTTATCAGTCTTAAAGCTGCAAGATGACTTCTGGATCGGTGGCAACATGCCTCCAAAAACCAGCTGCAAGATGATAGGAGATAAGGAGAGGGATATGATAGGAGAGGGATATGATTTCATTTCCTGCTTGTTAGCCTTGCCATTCTGAGGAACAAAGTTGCTAGGATATCCATTTTTAATGGATAAACAGATGAAGAAGATACGGTTAAGCAATAAATTCTACCCCGATGCCCTACCCTCTTGCCATCCTCTGTGCATATGGAAAAAGATGAGATAATAAATATTTTAAATAAATAATGCTTCTGGTTAATCTATTTGGAATGCAAATGGCTAATCATGTGTATAGCAGTGATGAGCAATTATTAGTCAAGGGCGAATAATGCATAGAACTTCTTACACCAGTGTTGTCCAAACTTGGCCACTTTAAGATGAGTGGACTTCAACTCCCAGAATTCCCCAGCCAGCCATGAATTCCCCATGCTGGCTGGGGAATTCTGGGAGTTGAAGTCCACTCATCTTAAAGTGGCCAAGTTTGGACAACACTGTCTTACACAATGCTAATGGATTTTGCCTATTGTTGGACAATCAGATGGGTTCATGTACGTGGCTGGATGTCGAACCATATGAAAAAAGTACTGTTAAAATTGTAAGAGGAGCACATTCAAACTCTAAGTCTTTGAGTCAAATTGGACTCAAAAAAGGCTTCTTTTTTACAAGCCTTTTGAAAAAGATTTGCAGATGGCTGAGATATTTGGAGGGTTGGTTTGTTATAATACAAATAATCAATGCAGGTGCACATTTTAGTTGCCTTCCTTATAAATAAATAATTTTGTCAATATCTTCCATCGCTTTTAAAAGAAAAAAAGGACATACTTCAAAACAGTTTTCAAAATAAAACATGATAAATGTATATGTTTGTGCGATGAGTAGCAAGAGCTTTATCTCTTAGGTACTTGCAAGATATTTTAATACAAGTATAGGTACTACGTATATTCAAATAATAGGTTGTTGGATTTGCAAAGGACATACAGGATGCATTTTTTTTAAAAAGGCAGTGTCCAGCTGGTAAAAAGTCTAGCATCAGGCTGAGATGTATCTTTAACTAATATTTGATATGCAGAGCAATTCCTAAGTAATGCCCTGACAAACATTTCTGAAGAGTTATGATACTTCAACATACTGAAAACCTATGGGGTTGTCCCCATTATCTTACGACCAGAGAAATATGTAATGATCCAGTAACTAAGCAATGCTTCACAAGATATAATGTAATATCCTCCTTTTTGAACAGTCTTTTATGTCAGTCTGGGGTGAGGAGTTAGATGTTAACTTATAGCAACCTGAGTCAGATATGATCTTTATTTGAAATAACTGGCCTTGCTGATTCAAGTTGCTATGAGTTAACATCTAACTCCTCACCCCAGACTGACATAAAAGACTGTTCAAAAAGGAGGATATTACATTATATCTTGTGAAGCATTGCTTAGTTACTGGATCATTACATATTTCTCTGGTCGTAAGATAATGGGGACAACCCCATAGGTTTTCAGTATGTTGAAGTATCATAACTCTTCAGAAATGTTTGTGAGCTGGTTCTCCTGTTCATACCATCATTTGTGATACAGTACTATTTTGTGAAAATCCTTCCCTAATATACATTTGAAGTCTAACAGGGTTCCTTGATTCTGAATTTAACAATTCCCAACATATTTGAGTGGCGAAGAACCCTTCAGATGTTCACAACAAATATATGAAAAGAGATGGAGTTATAAGCACTAATGTTGGGGACTACCCTGACATGTCATCATCTTCAAAAGATGATACCAGGCTGAGCAAACTGGTATTTCAGATACAGAGGAGCCAAGCCCAATATTAGCACTGAAATGCCAGATACAGGCCCCATTACTGATGATTCTGATGAGTTGGACCTGAAATTTGAGCCTATGAGAATCCAGATAATGTACATCAATAATGTGACCCATACATTCCTATGAACTGCCAAGCTTGACAGCAAATTTCCTTTGAATGATCTGCTGATGTCCTTAATTTAGTTCACTAACCCTTCTCATATGAAACTTTTTGGATGCTGTCATAGGTCATCCACTTGATTCTTGGTCACTCAGATCAGCTCCTCCTGGTTTACCATCTTTACATTTTTTGGTCCAGCGATATACAGTAGTCACATCAGCAGAATCATCACTATAAACAATCTGCATTCAATGATAAATTTCAATTGGAGGTACAGTACATGTTTGGCAATCAAAAATTCAATCACAGTGTATTGCTTAAAGCACTCTGAGAAGTACTCACTGTGGGTTTCCATTTCACAAACAATAGCAACACAACCTTTTCTACGTAGCAACTGCCCGCTAACTGAAATGAAAAAAGAGATACTAAAGAACATGGTAGAGCTTCTAATGCATCAGTATGTCCATTTGTTGGTGACCTACAACATTGGAAGAATTACTTTTCATTCAACCCTTTAATATCAATTATCAAAAAGATAATTGAGCCACACTGCAACCTTTGACAGAATCTGTATACTGTTCCCAACATGTGCTCTCTCAGCAGAACTCTTTCTATTCAAATTATGGGTGCCATCCTTGTTTTTGTCCTTAATTCTGGTACTGCCTCTTTTCTACATGCAGTAGACCAGCTAGTCCACAAGCTCCAAGCAGTTCATATTGTTCTAAAAGAAGAGTTGAGGCAGGCTAAGGAAGACTACAAAAATTTGTGGATTACCTGTGGAAAATGCCTTCAGATAGAGATCTACATATGAAGTGTTGAACATGGAAACTAGATGCTCATTACATCAGAACATTTTCCATCATTGTTCAAGTAAATTTTGTGACATTCAAACTCCAGCACTGACTTCACTCAATATCTGTTCAGTATTTCTTTACTTATTATTAAATTTGTATGCTGCCCATCTCTCCCCAAATTATTACCTTCTAATCCAGATCTAGCAGGACACCATCACCACCACAATCAGCATGGTGTATCAGTGGGCAGGGGAACAGCAGATTATGGACTCCTGGCTTCACAGCATGGGATTAAGTACCTCATTGACTGGGAAGTCTATGGGCCAGAAGAGAGCTCCTGGAAAAAAAAAACCCACGGACGTCCATACTTTCAGGTTGATTTCCACGTTCCACTGGCATTACTCAGAGAAATTGGGTTCCACCAAGAAATGGAAGGGGGACAATGGGGAGGTGAGTACTGTTAGAGCCCAGTGCTGTGTTTACCTAGCCCCTTGTAGCATTTATAAACTACTAGAGAGATTTATGATTTTATGACACAGCTCAGATTAAGTTGTTTGATTTATGGCTGCTCTAGTTAACTCCTGCCCTGGGTCTGATTAAGTGGCGAACATGAATCCCCAGGAGCACAGGGCTGATCCTGGCCCTTACTCACATCCACAAGCAGGGGAGGGTAGTGAGAGAAGTGTTGGAAGGCTCCATTTTATTACTTTATTTTCTTTACCATAGAGCCCTTCTTTTTACTATAAGAAGGGTATATGTTTCAGTTTTAGAATGAACCAAAGATGTAAAGAACAGAACAATTCATTCCACATGCCCAAGTAGACTTTATAATATAAGAAGCGGTTTTGTATCAATTCACTTCATTGGTCAGTTGGATTACCATTAACACTTGGAAATCTTGTCCAGCTAAGAAATTAAAACTGGAACTTTTGGTCAGAGTTTGAATTTAGCACATTTCACATAGAAAGCATAGGATTTCCCATTGAGTAACAGCATTTTCCCTTTGACCCAATTTTTCTTATCACCTCTTCATATTTTTTTTTTAAATTAAGGAATATTTTTAGAACAGTTTATAGAATTGCATAGAGATGTGCCACTGTAAGGTTGGGGTGGGGGAGTCAAGAACATATCTGGATTCCAGCCATTGGACAATGTTCACAAGATATATCTAACATGATGTAACCCTTTTGAAATAACATGATAGAAGGCCAAAAGTTAAAAAACACTTGTATTGTGTCAAAAATTAAATCAGTAGTATTTAAAAAACTTAGCATTTGTACTGACAATGTGTTTATATGCTATGCCACTATGTTAATTGTTGAAAAACTAGATCAAATTAGAATAGCACAGTACAGAAACAGAAGTCTTGCCCTTCAAGGCCGAACATTTCTGGTTCTGTTTGGGGCTGTCAAACACTAACTGAAGTGTTATGCAACATTTTCTACTAGTCATAACGGGCTGAAGCTGTCATCCGTTTTTCCCCCACAAATTATTTAAAGCTGGAGCTCTCTCATGGATGTCATAGCCTTTAGTTACATACATGAGAAATATGAACTGAAATTTATCTATTTTGTAGAGAATTGATCTACCTTTTCAGTATGAAAGACTAACACACTGCTTCACTTGCATTTTATTGTTCAATGCAATCTTTGTTTTACCTTAAGTGCATTGCTTCTGGAGTAAATCATAAAAACAGCCACTAAATAGTAATAAATGAGGCCTCCAAGCAATTTATGCAGGAGCGCAGCACTGATGGCTAGTTTTCAACCAGCCATTTTTTCTGGGTCATGGAACATTTCCTTCAGGCTTAAAGCAACTTCCAGAGCATGTGCCCCCACAAATGTTAATGGTTACCAGCATCCCCCAAAACCGTAATGCTGAAATTTCATGGCAAATTATCAAACATAAAGGCAAATTATCAAGGCATAAAGTGGAGGAAGGAAATAAGGGGAATTAGGTCTTTCAAAAAGCTGAGGTGAACCAGTAGGCTGAAAAATCAAAGATCTGAATTATATGGATAGCCTCTATAGAAAGAGTTGTCATCTGCATGTGAAAACAAGAATGGCAACTGCAGAGAGGTTACAATAGCATGTTTGTTCTAGAGGTATGAAAAACCTTTTGAGGTCAAAAGAATCTTTTCAAATGTTTAGCTCAAAACAAAACAAGCATGAATAAAACTTCGTTGCTTCAAGAACCATTCTCTCAAGTATTCCAGTTATTTCAAGCTTTGGGATTGGACTGATTTGTGGGTTGCAATAATGATGGGAACTCTAGACAAGCCTGTGGTTCATTTTTCAACCCAGGACCATAAGAGAAAATGGAGCGGAAGTCCATGCGAACAGCCAAGTGGTATAAAATTGGCCAAGGGATTTTTTAAAAAAACAATTCTCATGGGAAAGCATTGGGATGGGGAAGCAGCAGCTAATACCTAGTTACTAACTTAAAATAATTTCTCTGACGTCCCCCACCCCTTGCAGGTTCTCGACAGAAAGCTGGTCTCATATTTATTAAATAACCTTCCCAAAGATTCCCATTGTTTCCTGTGCAAAGTCACTTGTGACTTTGAGATTTGTTCCAACAAAACACTCAAGTCAGTTTGGTTTTTGTTGCCTCAGAATACAGCCAGATAGAAGTGCTGACAGAGCGTTTCAAGTGGGGCATTTTGATATGAACAGGCAGTGATACATTTTGTTTGGTGCATCTAGTTCCCATTCCTGCTTCTTGCATGTAGAAGATATATTTGAAGCTAATTACTAAAAAAAACCTCTTTCCATTTCTTTTTACTTACCAGATTTTTCTTCATAGGCTTAATTAGACCTCTGAATTACCACAGTCAAGTTGCCAAAAGATACATGCAACTGTAAATGTATTTTCCTTGTTTTTTAATTTGTTCTATCATTCCAGTGTCAAACTTACACCAATCTTATTGATTGGTGAACGAAGCCAATTTCAAGTCATGAGTTATCAGCTGGTTTGAATAAACCATGGTTAAGTTGAAATACAGCTTAAGATCTGGATGACACATTAAACTGTAGTTCATCTAAAGCATACAAAAGTTTGCCATTTCTCTATTGGCTGTACTGGAAAGCCCAAAATGGGGAAAGGGATTAATATAACATTTTGTGTTGCTTGTCTTTGTATCACTAAACCAGTTTTCCACAATCTAGTGCTCAAACTTTTGGATTTGGCCATCCATTGTAGGAGTTGTAATCCAATATTACTGGCAAATTGGAAATGATTTTCAACAGAAGTGGAAGCTACTGAACTTTGTATAAAACATAGTAAATACATATTCCAAAAACTTAACTTCTTCAAGAATTACTATAGCTATAAACTTGATAATAATCACTAGCTTTATATTTAATTATATAAATTATTATATAATTGCTTTAAATTTCCATTTAAACCTTTAATGGAATTTGTGAAGTCTTAATATAATTTTACTTTTTTTAAAAAGCCTATATATTCTTTAGAACTCTTTTGCATCATCACATCAGCTCTTACAAGCCTGAACATGTAGTCCATATGAAATCAAAACCCTATAATAATTAGTTGTTTATTGGCATTGTTATTAATGTTCATTAAATATAACCTTACCTAGCAAAGGACTATATATCCTTCCTTTTCTTTGTGCCTACTAATGGTTGTCTTAAAAATATGTATATGTTAGTGTAAGAAACAGTGTTATCATAAATTCAAATACTGTAAAACAAAACCAGCTGCATTCATTATAAGTGCATTACTGCCAGGAACTGTAAATATGTTTTTGCCTGATAGCCTTTTGACTCAATAATATCCTGCTATCTCTGTTGGCCAGGCAACTTTTAAAACCAAGTCGAGACAGGTTATGATTTTTACAGTAAAACTGAGTTTTTGAAAAGTATCTTTTGAGATTCATAGTTTGGGATAATTTAAAATACAGAATGTAGTTGTTGTTTCAAGACAAATAATAAAAAAGTCCAACACACTTTTTTGGGTCCTATTTCTGTAAAATACACAAATGCAGACAAACCCTGTCATATCATACCATACAAACAATTTTAATTGTGTAGTTACAGTCAATAACCACTCCTAGTCAGAACATTTCTGCATAAAGAAAATTGTGATACACTTATAAAAACAGCCAGCTGTAACAAAATAACTGGTGTTTTCATAGCAATAAACTCATAAAAAAGAAATACACCTTTATACAGAAAATTTATACAGCTGTAGCTTTAAAATTGATTGTAAACCAAAGGAAGACACATTGCAAACATCAATTATTTTCACATTAATTGCATAAGTTTCTAAGGTGATCTATTAGTTTGATTTACCTAAGCTTATTTGCATGATAGTAAAAATTGCATACAACAATAAGAGTGAAGCTTATAGTATGAATTGCTTGGATAACATAGAGCACTTTTTATAGGCAACTGTGTAAAGCACATTTTTTCTATTTAAAACTTTTAAGACACTTTGTTTTACTGCCCATCAAAATACACTTATAAATAGAAAAAAACCCAATATGATAACAAGAGAAGCAATATTACATTTAACAGAAACTTCTAAAATTAATTACAACATGATATTGAAAGATCTACAAATAAATAATGGGAAAAACCATGATTCACATTTTGTTTTCAAAAAATCATATAACAAATGAAAATGAAAAAGATACAGTGACTTCTTACTTCTGAAAAAAAATCTGAGTTACGGCAGTGCCATATAATACAAGGCATTTGTTGGCATATGTGAACTTTAAACTGCATCCCACAGTCTATAGTTCTTTTGTAACATACAATAGAGCAAGAGTAACTAACTCTTCTTTTTTTTTTTACTTAAATAAATGTTAAGCTTTCATAGATCAAGTGTGGAGTGTTAACAATAACTGGGAAAAAAATAAAAACAGTAAGTCACAAATTAATGCTTGTCTGAAAGCTCTATAATAATAATAATAACAACAATAAGAAAAACAACCCACAGATATCATGCTTATTGGATACATGTTGATGTACCCAGTGAACACAAATTAATATGAAACAATCTTCAATGCTTCATTTCTATCTCTGAAGCAGTTTGTAAAATATCTAGTGCAGTCTGTATTATCCTTTAATTTTTTCAACTTTTGTGCAAGTTTTGGAAGATTCATTGGCCAAACAATGAATAAAGAGGTTGCTGACAGTATACAGGATGGATTTTTCTTTTTATTAGTAAGCGGTGATGCTGTTGAATAAATACTATTTTTATCAGTCTTTCAATACAGTATTAATGTCAGTGTTCCCTTCTACCGATAACTCATCTTCTAATTTAACTGAAAAAAGTGTGTTCGTACTTTTGTCTTGGACACCCTCTTCCAAATCCTTAAGTAATTCGTCTTCCTTATATTCTGCCACATCTACTTCCAAGCCTGAGTTATCTTTCAGCTTTCCATGGTGTTTGACATAGTATCGCTGGTTCTGAAAGAACTTGATAATGGTGTATTTCGGTAGGTCAAGCTGAGCTGACAGAGTCTGGATTGCTTCTTCATCTGGATACAGGCCTACATCTTGAATAAAACTCTGAAGAATGCCCAGAGCTTCCACAGAAATTTTTGTTCGTGGACGACTCTTCTGACGATTTTCATCCTCAGATTCAGCTGGTGATGCTACTGTTGGCTGCCTTGGGGGTAATCTGGGACCAGGCGGAGGGGGCTGCTGCTGCTGGGGTTGCTGCTGGGGCTGCTGCTGCTGGGGCTGCTGCTGCTGTTGCTGATGGACAATGAGAGAAAAAGTTAAGCACACACATTGAGAAAGACACTTTTGTTAAAAAAAAAAAAGAACAAAAACAGTTGTCTTCACCCACATTATTTAGGACCAACCCTGTTTGGTCTCCACATAGATTTGCCCTTCCTTGGCAAATACAGATAGCACATGGATAGAAATGTTAAAGCTAACCATGGTTAACTAAACATTATCAATCTTTTTCAATCAATATTTCACACGTTAACCACTGTATTACAATCAAAATATCAACATATGCTACTTACTTTGGCATAAACGTTCATAGGACTTTAAATGTTTGAATAATAAAAACAGCACCTTCAATCCAGTGGATCAAAAATCAGTGTAGGTATGTATAGTACAGAAGAGAACTGACACTAGCATCTCACCATTTATACTGAACCTTGCCTAACATGCACACATCAGCTACCTAAATGCATGAATCAGGGAAGATTTAGGTTAAAAAGGGGAGGAAGATTAACAAAAGTATGTGAGCCTGTAGATCATGCCTGATTTCTTAATTATGGTCCTTGCCTATTATCTATTACAGTATGTTTGCAATGGATTAGTATGGAGTGTATCAGGGGAAAGCAAATCTAAGTTAGAAAAAAGAAGTGTACTTCCTTCATGTCGCTCTTCTGCTAAAAAACACATTCCCTAGGTGTTCACATTTGGTCCTCACTCAATCAGCCAAGACACAACTTTTTAGCCAGGTTTTAAATGTTAATTATTTTAACAACATTTCAATAATATTTGCATACGTTAATGTAGTTTAGTATTTTATTTTTATTTCATATTTTTGCACGATTTATATTAATAGTTACCTCAATGTTTTACAAAAGAAAACATGCAATACAAAGCAACAATATTTACGAGGAGTTTGGGTAAGAACAGTTTAAAAAGGATTACCTTTAAATAGATTATTACAGGAAGAAAGATATACATACATGCTATAGTCACGTATTTAAAACTAAATTGTTATCAGTGTTCCTTCATTTCTGCTACCTTTATTTGTAAACTCCATATAAACATATATTAAGAGTGAACTGAAAACTAGTCCTACTGAGAAACAAAAGGGAGATGTCAGAATGCTTGGGAAAACTTGCATAAGTGTTCAGAAATAGAGAAATACAAACAAAAAATTCCTTGCAACTTCACCCCACAAACTGAGAGGGACAGAGATGGAATGAAAAGAAATATCCAGAAGGATGAATGATTAACTGGACAGAACTCTATGCAGGACTACTCCACATGACAAGGTTATTTGCAGGACCCAGTAGGGATCAGCAATAGATTCATCTAAATCTGGAATCAAATTGATGTGATATTGGCACTGGCTAACCAAAAAGCATTCTGCAAGGGGGGTATGTCAGATTCAGGTTCCTGACAGAACGTACAATTCTGGTACTAGATACTGCCACAGAATACCTGTAAATCAGTGTGCCATCCTCACAACTACAAGATGGGGATTGGGAATCTTTTATGTCTTTCCTTTGCACCATCAAATCAAGATTGATGGGAAGTTAAACAAGAGCCAGTTTGGTCTAGTGGTTAAGGCACCAGGCTAGAAACCAGGAGACTGTGAGTTCTACTCCTGCCTTAGGCATGAAAGCCGGCTGGGTGACTTTGGGCCAGTCTCTCTCTCTCAGCCCAACTCACCGCACAGGGTTGTTGTTGTGGGGAAAATAGGAGGAAGAAGGAGTATTAGATATGTTCACCACCTTGAGTTATTTATAAAAATAACTCAAGGTGTTATTTTTATTTGCCTTTTTTCAAGGCAGGATTGAAAAAATATATTAAAAAAAACTTAGCCAAAAAAAAAAAAAACCTTCTGCAAATATCCTTTTCTAAATTGGCAGATTTTGTATCTAGACCCAGTTCTACAGTTTTTATTGTTTGCTCAGAAACTGCCTCAAAACACAGAGGAATTTAATGTTTTTTTAAAAAAATTATCTCACACTATGAAAATCAAAAACACCTATGCCTATCTGCCTGAACCATGTATATGCCCCGTTGAAGGGGCAGTATTGCTTGCAAATGTCATCCGATTCTATCAAGGAACGCCAGAGACTCTGTGTGTGTGTGTGTGTGTGTGTGTGTGTGTTTCACATTAGCCTATCTTTAAAAGAGGGAGGCAGGGAAGGTGAATGTGGCGAACTACAGACCAGTTAGTCTGACATCAATACTGGGGAACCTTCTGTATCAGATCACAACTGATCTTTAACTCCTTGAAAAAAATGCAGTGATTACTAAAAATCAGCATGGATTTGTCAAGAAAAAAAAAGATCTTCACAGACTAATCTTACTTCATTTTGTGATTGGACAGATTATTAGAATGCTGCAGAGATATATTAATTTCATCAAAGTGCTTGATAAAATGCCATAAAATATTCTGATTACTAAGCTAGTTGCCTATGACTGGATAGTATGTGAGGGATTCACAGCCAACTTGAAAAACTCAGAGAGTGTTCATCAATGGTGTCTCATCAATGTGTTTTAGATCTTGGATTGGTGCTCTTCAGAATTTTTGTTTATGATATAGATGAAGAGGTAAAGGTAATGCTTATGAAATGTGCAGTTGACACAACATTGAGTGAGATGCCAAGCACATTGGAAGACAGAAGCAAAATTCAAAATGATCCTCATATGTAAAAGAAGTGAGTTGAAAACGGCAGAAATAAATTTAATAGAGACAAATGCAAAGTTTTTCACTAAGGAAAGAAATATCAGACATACAGGTATGGAGGAGATACTTGGCTTGGTAATGGCATGTGTAAAAAGGGTTTGGAATTTTAATTGATCTCAAGTAAATATGAGTCAGTAGTGTGAAATAGCTGCTAAGAAGCAAATGCTATTTTAGGTTTTATCAGCAGAAGAGTTTTCAAATAAATAAATCAAAATAAATAAATAAATCTCAGTAATAGTTCACTATATTCTGCATTGGCCAGAATATAACTATGTCCAGTTCTGGGGACTATGTTTTAAGATCCTGAGAAACAAGTACTATACAGAGATGAGCAACAAGGATAACCAGTTCTCTTAGTCTATTATAAGGAGAGAACTGGGTATGTGTAGCTCTTAGAAATAATTGAAAGGGATTGAATATCACTTTTCAAGTATCTAAAGGGTATTTAAGGAAGGGATTAGGACTTTATGACTTAATGTTCCCTTCTATCTTTATGATTCTAAAAAAAGTTGCAGATACTTTCTTTGCATGTGTATATAAATCAAACAAGTACTTTGACACAGAGTATAAACCAAATTCTGCATCCATTTTTTGAATTCTTACAAGCTTCACCCCATCAGAAAAATCTGTACCCATACGTTTCAACCCACTTTGTCAAAAAAGAAAAAAAGAAAAGAAAAAAAACCCTATGTATTTAAGATGATAATGACTGAGAAGCACAAAACTCTGGGTTTCAGAATCAGTTCTACATCAAATTAAGCAGCTTCCCAATTGCTCCAGATAAAATTTCTAGGGCTTTTTGTTTGTTTTGAATCCCCAAGTTGTAGTACCAACCAAATCTTATGATCAGAATACATATGTAGAAATTGCTTATTCTCAATTATATTTGAAAAAATACCTATTCTATTATGTGATATATTGGTGAAAGGGGAATATCTGATTAAAACGGCCTATGCTTTAAAATGGTTTAAACAGGCAGGTTCCACTTGCTGGGGAAGCCTAATGATGCAAAATTAACGAGCAACACATTTTCTTCTAGAGATGCTCACCTTGAATGTGTAAACACTGACAGTGGAGGAAGCTGCCAGGTATCAAAGACATGGTCACTGGGCAGCCCCACTGTCCCTTTGCTTGCATGAAAACTATCATTATTCAAATTATTAGTAAACATCAAAATCAGTATGTGTAAGCTAATTGTTTAATTTGATGTTTAGCTCATCCCATAAGTGCAGTACATAGTTTTCAAGAGTAACAGAACTTCATTCCTGCCTTGTGTGTTGAATAAATTACTGTAAACGAAAGATCCTTGTTTGTACGCTACATTTAAATTGGCAAATTGGTCCTGACGCTTTAGCTAGTTAAATCTCTACAATAAACAATACAAACTTGGCACTTTTACCAACTTATTAAATTAAGAACAATATTTTGTTGACTGCAAATCTTATATTAAATAACAATTAAAAATCAGAATATAATCAATACTCAACAATATTCTGTGATAAGAAGAATAAAAGGACAACACATTTAAATTAAAATGTGTCCTTAAAAAAAGGACAGTTGCACATGCCGTTATGTTACCATTTATTATTACTTACAATTGTAAGAGAATGTCTGTATGACAGTTTTGACAGTGTCAGCTAGAGCCAGAAAAACCCAGAGACTTACTCAATTATGAAGTTTAACATATCTCATAGGGTTTTAAGAAACAAAGTTTGTGTGTATGTGTGTGTATGTGTAACAATGTAGCTACCCTGAGAAACCTGGACAAAGTCTGGCACATGGATATAGTAAAATAAAAAGTGCTGATCTAAAATTAATCATTCTAGAACACTTCTACATTCAGCATCAAGTAACACAATTCTTGTCTTTGGACAAATAATATAACTCTAGACCAGTGACAGGGCACTTGGGGCTTGCCTAATGCTGCTGAACTCCATGTTGCATGAATGCTGACCACTGGCTATATTGTTTGGGCTCACAGGAACTGGAGTCCCACAAGTTCCCATTTCTCATGAACAATTCTACATGAGTATATAGTCTCCATGTGTACGAAACATAATATCTGCTGGGAATATGCAGTCACTAGTACTGCACATTATGAAGGCAGAGTCTTGCATATTATAAGCAGCTTTCTTAGCTTTTATGCTAGCGCTCTAACCCAAGCCAGTCAAGACTGGATTTTTTTATCATGCCTTTTGAGTTGGATTAGTTATAATTTTAACTGATGTTAATGTTTTAATTTATACTGTTAAGCTAGAGTGTCTTGAGTAGGAAGTGGGAGATAAATAATACGCAAATAAATAAATAATGCACCCACCCACGATTACTAGAACTAGTAGCTACTAATTTCAATGGGGTTTCATTTTATTAAGTATGTTTAAGACTGCAGATATTAGACTTATGTACAAAAGTCAACAAAATTTTATTAACAGTGGGACAAATCTTGGGAATACATTGCTGCGTGATTATTTCCTTTTATTTCTACCAGTGTTAAGTGTATTCATATGTGTAATTTCCAGGCATTTTCAGTAACATTTTGTAGTATAATCATTTGCCTACCATTTTTAGCTAAATTGTTCACTGTAAGCTACTCTGCTTCCACAATTTTGAACAACCACTGTCCAAGTGCTTCATTTGCTTTATTTTTTATACCACAGTTATGCTACTTTGGACTCCTGAAAAAGCTTTATAAATAGTTTTTTGATAGTAATATAAATAATTAAGAATCTTAGGGTAATGAGGTGACTCTCCATTTCTTGCAGAAAAGGAGAAAAAAAGACTAATCCCACATTTTAAATAAAATAGACTTAAAAAGATACATTTTATTTATGATTTATATTTAAACCCTGCCCTTTAAATACATTATCAGGATGGGTTACAATAAAATTAAACCTCATCCATTCCAAAAAAGGCAATTTTCCCTGATCTGTTTTTTAAATGGAAGGAAACAGCTGGATCGAGTCCTGAAACCCCTCCATGTCTCTCCTTGACACATTGAACTTGTGCCAGCTCACCTGAGGAGCAGCACCCAGCCAAGGTCCAGTAGTCAGCAGGCCAGGTAAGAAAGCGCCTCTATGCTCTCCTTTCCCAAGGGTGGTGGGAGAGGGGCTCTAAAGGAAAAACAAACAAACATTGACTCATCCCAGCTTTCAAACTAGGTAAGTAAGTAAGTAGGATGAGAAATTGGGGCTGAAACTTTTCCTATTCTCTCTGCTTAAATGAATCATTGAATTTATTTTAATTTATTTTAAAAGTATGACACCTAAAACATCTAAGCATTGCGCATTTATAAATTATGGCCACATGTGAGAGGCGTGCATATGCACCATTTTTTTTATTATCACTTTTAGCAGCCCACCCAAGTGCTGTTGTAAAAGGTGCTGAAAAGGAAAAATGCTTCAACCACATACATGTTATTCAATGAGTGACCACCACTTTTAAGCAACTCTTGCACGTACCCATTATTTTTTAAGTTTAAAAAGAACTTTGGGGACACAACATGGAGGACCTGCTGATTGGGGGATTCTAAAATGAATCTGCACACATGCCTTTGCATTGAGAAAAAAGTCACATATTCTACTGAAGATGAATGTTTTAATTCATACTAAAACATTTCTATCTAACAAAACAAGAAGAGGTAGAATGGTTTTTCTCTCAATAATAAGTATTTTGTTTTCTTCTTACTCCTAAACTGAATTGGTCAAGGTAAACTAACCTGAATCTGCTCTGCTGGAACATGGATAATGTGAGAAGGCCGGTCGCCATGGTGATGAACTGCATTGCTTTCTTGTTCGTAAATGGCATCTCGTTCAGGCTGAGGAAGACTGAGGAACCTCCGGATCATTGACAGATTCTCCCAGAGAGTTCTATTCTCAGGTGAGGGATCTTCTTTCCAACGCAAGAGTTCACAAAGCCAGCCCTTAAGACAATTATCAGCAAAATATTAGACAACCTTATCAAAAACTTAGGTCCCAAAAAGCACTTTTCTTGGAAACTGAATGAATTGAGAACAAAGTAAACATCTTTGCACAGTTTTGTTTCACTTTTCTTCTTCTTGAGAATCCTATAGACATTTTATAGACAAAGTCTCAGTTATCAGATATCATTATGCACTTTTACCAACCTAGTAAATAAATGTCTACATTACGATTAATACCCTTACATTGCTGTTAAGAGAAAGCAATAGCAGCACATAATTATTCCAGGTATACAAGGAAAAATAACATGCTATTTTAGTTCACTCTACTATTGTATCTCCAATGCTGGCTTTTCAAATATAAGCCTGTATCTGTCTGATAGGAAAAAACACACCTGTATTACATTTTTATTTTTTAAAGAATCATGACACTATTCTTTAATTCAGAATTAGAGAATGTATCCTATATCTAGCTTGACTGTAGACCTGGTTCACATTAATCATATAATACAGAACCTATTTGAAGAAACATTACTGAGCAGGGTGTCCTCTTTCTTGTTAAGTGCTCAGATGGGATCTGCAGACAAATCAAAACCTGTTGATAATTTTTTAGCCAATTCAGGTCTTCAGGTTTTGAAAAAAGATTTGCAAATTAGACTTATGATTTCAAGCATTATATGAACAAGACCATATTCTTCAACCTCTCCATATGCATGCAAACTATCTGTAAAAGCACCTGCTTTAACCCAGATATGTTCTAGGGGAAAGCAAGCTTGAAAGTATGCCAAAAGATTGTCCCAAGAGAACTGTAGCAAATGCTAATTTGCTTCTAAAATAGATGCATAGATTTTTTCCCCCTTAACGGTTTAGCAATTGCCTACATGCCATCTTAAATTATATCAATAGTGTTATTTTTTTTAGAATTGAAACTGAGCAAACATGACAAAGAACACCAACATTTAGTTTTATCAGTCTAAATGCATCAAGACAAACACTAAAACTGATACATAATTGGCCATGGCAATTTAGGTTTAAATGCTAGAATACTTTAACTATAGAATCGTTTAAGAATATTTTAACATCAAGTTTCCGTATTTAAATACTGCTTATGAAGACCAAACCTCTGACAGTTTAAAATGCAATAAAAAAATTAAAACACAAGGAACAAATCTATAAAATCAGATTAAACTCTAACAACCATCAACAAAATCAACGAAAGCCTTGAGACTACAGGATGTTTATAAATCAGAGAAGGACAGGGATAAATGGGATGGGCAAGCACTGAAAAGGCCCTGGGAACTGCTAAGTATCGGAAATATGGAGTATAGTTTTTTAAAATGTAAATGAATATCTTAGTCTGCCTAGGTTGTGAATTTCCATTGAACAGAGTGGAACAGTATGCTTAAGGTTTTCTTCTGGATTGATTCCTGTTAATGATGGATGACAAATATCCACCACAGTATGTTATCCAGTGAAAAATATGTTTTTTTAATATGTACATATCATTTAGGCAAGAGGATCAGCATGCTGTCCCATTGATGCTACACATTTTGGACCATTTCAGTACAGGCAAACAAGCATCTTTGTTTACAAAGTTAAAAAAAAATATTTTGAAAATTGCAACCGAGTTTAGAAAAGAAGTCTTGTTTGCAACTACTTTTTTTGGTTATAGGGCACAGTAAGCGAGCCAAGTTAGAACCTCTCTGCTATTCATTAAAGCAGCCCAAGATTTTTCATGTTTCTGTGCAAGCTTGAGAAGAAACAAAGATGCTACTGCTCTGAGGAATCCACTGCAGCTCTTTAAAAAGCAACAGCATCCTTTTTAGACTCCAGTGGAAACCTGAGAAAAATCAGGCTGCTTTAATGAACTACAGCAGAGAATAGCTGTACTTGCACGAGATGAAGCACTTCTGAAGTGTTCATAGTACTATTATGTATAAGTCTGCCTTCTTTGTGTTTCAACCAGAATAAGCCTATGGTATCAGGAATATATGTGTGAAGGGCAGAATTACCTGATTGGTAATGAACAATTTTAACAAATGATTCTGCCCTATATTTAATTTTTGTGGACTAAAATCTTGATGTCATTTTAAAAAGATATAAAATATGTTTATATCTACAAATATATATTTGGCAAAATAAATAGATGGAACCTATCTATCTATCATCTATCTTTAAAAACCTAGTCTGCATGAGTTAAAAAGCAATTCTGAAAAAAATCCACAAAAAATCTACTCATTTAGAAAGTATTTTGCTCTTTTTGTCACTTCTATATTCCAAGTGTCAACATATCCTTATTAATTGCCCATGACTGATAAAACATTTCCAGTAGTTTGCTATTAACCTTTGCCCTGAAATAATACTTCCAATTCCTCACCCCAAAATAGTGTGATGAATTACAAGTTTAAATACAATCTGATTAGCTTTTCTAGGGTGGTCCAGTAATTTTAAAAGATTAAAATGCAATGGTTTTTGACAAAACGTAAACCCAAAGTTAAAACATGAAACACTTATTGTCTCATGTATTAACATCATAAAAATTAAATTATCCCTCATTTGCTTATAGGTTAACACAGTATTTAAACTTTTTGAAATGATATTGTGAGCGGGGCAATATAGAAATTCATTTTAAATTTAAAACATAATATTTTTAACATTTTTTCCCAAATAGGCTAAGTCCATGTTTATTTAACATATTAATTTCATAACGTTCTGAGATACCCTTCCCATCCTTATCCTTGTTGCAAATGGGAGATGCTTTTATAAAAAATTCTCTTGCTAAGCTTCAATTTGCATATTTTATTTGTTTAACAAAATGGCTAATTGGATTCAAACTCAGCAAACAATACAAATGAAAATTTAGAGATATAATTTGTATTATTTGTAACATTATGAAAACCACATCGTGCTTCAAATCTCTCTCACCGGGAGCATGTTCATTTGGGTAAAATCAAAACTGAAATGTGTGGCCTACACAACTGGAAATATGCTAGAAGCGAATGCATCACTATTTGGACTGACTAGTTTAATCCAGAACAATAGCTGAAATGTGTGTGGGCTTGTTTTTTCTCCATCGAAAATTATGTATTCATTAAAAAAGGAAAAAAAACCCCATATATATTGATATATAAAAACACATATGGAAGACTACCCTTAGGACTTGGTACATATTTGGGAAAAAATATATCCTAGAACGGCAGTAGGAACATCCTTCACTGCTGTGCAGTAACTCTGCCAGGCAGCATTGCACTGCATATAAAGAAGGAGCAAAGCAAAGCAAAATATAAACATTAGTCACATGTAAATATGTAGATGAACTTTCAGGATGTTACTACTTTTCAAACTGACAAAGTTTAATTTGACACCTTCTGTTCTAAAGCCTTTGTTTCTATTCAAAATCACGCCTTTAGCTGCTATCAATCACTACACTCCCTCCCTATTACTTAAGATACTGGCATGGGGCCTGGGATAAGCTGAAAATGCCATGCAGATGAATTCTGAGATAATGTGTTCAAACCTGTTATATACAACACAAATCCTGTAAAGTTATGTATTGTAAACCTACATTTATTGAGAAGTCAAGTTTTAAATCCATCTGCCACAAAGGAAAAACTGCAATGCACTTTTATAGTAGCTGAGTGACATATGTAAGACTCTTGCTACAGTTAGCGAAAAATGGTGAAAGAGAGGCAACTAAGTTTTTTTCCCCTTAAGAATACTATTAAAGAAACATAAGAAAATTTTAAAACAGCAGAAAATCTATTGCCAAACAATTCAGTGGAAATTATATCCAGTGCTGAGAAATTTTTGAAAAATAAAACAGCAGCACTATTTAATTAATCTTTTTGCATCTTGTTATTGTAACAGACTTAAATTTCTGATTTCAGAAAAGCTTGTGTAAATTATTTAACCACAAACTGCTTGTGGTTCATTGAAACCAGGGATAAAAGTGCTATTTGGACAGACAGAACAAAGGGCTTCAAGCTAACCATGGCTGTAAACTATGGCTATAAACCATTAGTATCTGTATCCCTATGCATTTTCTGATAAAATTAATCTTTGATTCTTTAGAATGCAACTAATTTCATTACATATGCCGATAACCTTTAGCAACAAATCAGATCAAATACAGTACTACTCTTTTGCTTCAGCACCTAACCCTGTTTTAACACTTTAACTTTTAAAAAATGATGTAATAAGATTTCTCCATTAGATTCAAAAGACTAACTCATGGTTCCTAATCTTAATACTATGAGAGCTTTTTTCTTTCTAAAATTATATGCAAATGTATTTTGTTATCTCTGTAGTATAAAGTATCATAAAAACAAACAGCATTAAAAGAAATCAGTCTAAATATGCATGATATTTGATACAAATATTTTAGTGAAAAGCATGAATTACATTTCATATGTAGTATGAACAGGGTTTAAGTACATAATCCATTAAACAGTAGTTCTGAGTAAAAAGGAATTCAGTCTTGTAGACCAAACTGCAGTACGCATTTTGAATGAGCTCATTGTCAACAACAACTAACTGTAAAGCTAGCAATTTATCATTCAGCAAATAATTTTCTAGTTTTATAAAGAATCAGTAAGTGTTCCTTATGCAAATGAAGACTGTTTTTAATCTGCCCACAAACATGCTAATAGAGGGTAATTTTTCCCATTTAGAAAACTGATGGCACTCAAACATAATTTCATACCAGTGTTCTACAAACTGGATAAAATGGACTTCCAAAATAATCTAATTTTTCACTTTTACACCAAAAGGTCAAAATAATGGGCTAAAACCCATGGTTAAATCCATGTATGTATATATGTATGTGTGTGTACACACACACACACACAATATTTCCCCCTGTAAATCCTCTAGATGATTGCATGGATGTATGTGGAAAGCAAGCACACTGAAATCGCCTTGGGCTCCAACCTGCAAGATCAAAAGATTGGGGTGGGGTGGGGTACATGGAGGAGAGTCATACTTTGAACAATGAGATACATAATGGTGGCAAAAGATTACTGAAAGCATTTTAAATTATTTACTAGGTTAAAAGGGTACTTTAAATACATCAAATTTCACATCATTGGGGCCATTTTTTGGTGGCAAAGTGGTATTGATCTTTCCAAATGCTTAAAATTAACTATTTCCAGAAGGTCATTATTTGATTAAAGGCATTAAAGCTGAGGGCAAGAAATGATGCACTCTGTCTTCTATCCCATTCTAATAATCTTGTAATTTAATCAGAACCACCCTCACGTCCAGAAATAAAAATGTCTGCCATTTATTTTTTTCTCCTTATCTAACATATTAACCCCTTTAAATATTCCAGAGTTCTTAAAACAATCTCCATTACTACAGGCTTCTATATAATGAAAGAATACATGCTAGTTAAAAAGAATATAAACACTTCTGCCTGCAATATTTAATTGTAAACTTTTTCCCCCTGTACAGCTAGGGGTGTGCAGCACATTCAAAGCAGCCCTCTGGATCTCTGGCATGAAGGGTCTGCAGCTTCTCAAAGGAGTGCTCAGCTGCTTCATAGCCCTCTCCCATACCCAAAATCTCAGGAAGCCTATGGTGCAGACCCTGCAAAGTACTCCCCCTGTCAAGCAAAGTGCCTCATCAAATTACCTGCACACGCCTAACAGATAATTTCCAGACATATTAGATGTACAGCTCTGAATCTCCAGGATCCAGTCCTTTGTATTATGGATAGGGAATTTCTTGTTCTCTAAATGTTGCAAGCTGTAATTGTCCTATAATCACAAAATCAGCTATTGCAGCAAAATCAGCTATTGCAGCCATAGGTGAGAGATGCCGACAGTTGTAGTTCAGTAACATATAGATGGCACAGATGCCCCATCTGAACTACATACACTAAACTGGAAGTTGCACTGAACTCAGTGCGATTTACTATGTACAGAATTACACTACAAATCTTATGTGTGTGTTGTAGATGCATGCATTTTCTTCAGAGAAAAAAAACTACATTCCAAGCAAGACTCTCCATACTCAATTTCTTCATGCTGAATATTCCCACAACAAATATGCTTATAAGGGAACTGGGTATCTGTATAAAGTTTATTACTATACCTGAAGAGTTCTGAAATGTAATAGTAACCTTTCCAGGATCAAAGAGAAGGATTAACTGTCATATAGATTCTGCCACAAATAACTATCTTACTGTAGCTCCATTTCTAGAGGGAAATGCAACATCCGTTTTTCTGTTCAAGCAGGTCTGTCATGGCTTCCCCCAACAAGGAGCTGCATATTTCCATGAATCGAGTGCACCGATGACTGTTGCTGGCTCTACTTGATAGAGTACCTGGCTTTAGCAGGGCAACTATGGGTTTCCCAAAAATTGGCCCAATGCTACTCTTTGTTAGATAAGTCATCATTCCTGTTGAAAGGGGATAATTTTTGGCTCAAATATAATAACTGCAATGTCATACTGTTCCTTTACTGCTTCTAGAAATAAAGAATCCAAGACATGTGCAATAAGAAAAAGTTTGATATTCTGAAAGTACCTGCCTACAGATAATTGTGAAAAATGAAGCAAGTATAATAAATATCTAAGTAAAACAAACAATTTACTTCAGCTGGTGGAAAGGATATCCAAAAAGATGTGCCCTTCTACCATTCAAATATACTGTAAATCTATCTCAGGGCAGATATTGCTCAGGGAAAACAAGGTCTTACCTGCCACACTGCTTAAGCTATCACACCTGTCAGGAAGAAGGATAAAGAAGGACTGGGAAGCTTAGCTTCTGAATAGGTGTAGCACCAGGCTGAACCTGTCTGGACTCAGAAGTTAGGCAAACGTGAGCCTGTTTAATACTAGGATAGAGTTGTCCAGGGAGTACCAGACCTGTAAGCTAGATTGGGATACTGAAAAAACATCATGGAAGAAGGCAGCGGCAAACCACTTCCATAGTAATGTCAAAAAAGGTACATGGATGGGTCTGTGAAGTCACCAGGAGTTAAGGAAATGTGATAATATAAATAGGTTTATAGAATTTTGTTAGATGCATCATATTAAAGGATTCTATTTCTGACAAGTTAATTCAGGTAGGATTTACACAGAAAACTTTGTGTTTTACAGATAGTCATGCTCAGATTTTAGAGGTTGCAGATGTAAAATTTTACATTAAAAAAAGAAAAAAAAATAAAGCTGTATTTTCTTTTAGAACATTTTTTAAAGAAAGAAACATTACAATTGATAAATACAAAAACTCCAATTTATATGTTTTTCTTTAAAATATATTTTGCTATATGTTAGCTTAGATTAGCATCTATACAGATACATAGTGGCTTTATATTTGTTCTAATTTATTTGGCTCTATTTTGGTGCTTAGTTATTCATAATGTCTCAGTCATATTTTGATTTTTTTTCAAAGAACAGATTTATATAAATCCATATACCAAGCGAATAACTATTTAGGCACACTACAATCTAATCATATAGTTATTTCATCATATTGCACCAGTAGCTATATTGACTGGAATATATCTGCACTCAGTTCAAAGTGCTCATTTTAATCTTTAACATGTGCAAAAACTAGGGATCAGGATCTTGAAACATTGCCTTCACGCACATAAATCTATTTACCTTTTGATATTTTCTTCAGAAGTTCTGCCCCTGCTGCCTCTGCCAAGTGTTTATAGGTGAGCTTCAGGAAATGGTGTATTTTCACTTTTGTTTGTATCTTCCACTGCTTCAGTGACAAGCAAACTCTGAATTAGGAGCGTCTAGCAACATTTTCTATGAACAATGGTGTGGCCCAACATTATTTTGTATCAAAACCATTCTGACTGGACAAAATAAAATAATCCACTGTAGATTCATGTTGATGAATTTCCTAATAAAAATGGAATGCTAAATATCCCAGCTCAGATCACCGAATAAATGTATTATATTCTCATATCAAAGACAAAGGCATGCTTTGTCAATGAGCTCGTCCACAGGATTTTTTTTAATGCAATCAATAGTTTTTTATTAGGCTCAAATTAAACATCACAAAGTAGGGCATAAGCTTCTGAGTTCCCAGGACTTTTCTTCAACTAGGTGGTTAATAAAAAAACCAACAAACCAAACAGATTTGACATTGCATTAAGCTCTATAGTTAGTTTCTTCAGACACATATAAAAAAGGTCTTTCAAATGAACTTGACTCCTTGCCCTTGTTCTGGGTTTGTTTGTTTATTTATTTATTTATTTTATTTCCCAGTCTAGTTTACAGCCTGGATCCTCTCATCTAAATATTAACTAAGTCCATCCCTATTTAGCTTTTCGAGATCAGCAAAAGTCAGTTAGGTGCTGCCATTTAGTGGGGCAACATATATAAAAGTCAGCATTAAATCTTGCTTATGATTTTATCTTGTGATAGTTTTGATGTATGTTTTGCTTTGCAATTTACCTTCAATATAAATTATAGAATTCTTTAGGTTATTATGTATCATATTACCCATTGGTTTCAAAATATTTTCACTGTAGACCTGATCTAGATTTCTATACAAGAACTGTGTTATGAGTTCTTAATTCCACAGAGAGCATAAATCTTAGCTTCACCAATATTTGGGCAAAAGTGACCTTCTAATCTGATCTGTAGATCAGATTTTGTAAACTACATGCAGAAATAAATAATATAAAGTAATATTGGGTAAGTATATTTAAAACAGTTACATGAAATATATTTCTAAAAACTCATAATTAGCTTTATTCCAACTTGTGTTTTTGTTCCAGTAAGATTTAAAAAAACAAGTCAAACTTGAGATTTCTAGTTTTTGCTGTATTCCAATTATCTAAATTTGAGCTATTGTTTGCCTAAATTATCTATTCCCTTATATTAGATACCATTTTATTTGCACAATCTTTCTTTCCCTCTCATTTGCATACATTTGCAGCATTTGTTCCACTTGCTCTTTCCTGATTACAACTACACATACACAAAAATGTTGCAAGACCAGCACAAATTACAAAATTTGCAGATTTAAACCCCTGTGCCTTTGTTGAGTAAAGAAAACTGCAACTGTCCCTCCTCAGCCCTGATTGGAAAAATGAGATGTTTTAAATATTCTTCCCACCAAAATATCCCTAGCATCCTGCTTATATTTCAGTATCATATATCTATTTCTACTTTCTCTGCAGTTTATCTACTGCATGTATTTTCAAGTACAACTTATACTTCTAGGTACATTATGTACAGAGTAACAGTTTGTGAATTGTAATGCCAACAGTATTAATCAGCAACTATTCAATTTGAAACTGAGCTTCCCATAAATGGTGGTCTTAGGCAGATAATGTCTCTTAGACACCCATTCTCTGATACGGGGAACAATGTTCATTTTCTGATATTGATACAAGGATATAACTAGATAATGTACATGAAGCATCCTGGATACTTGAAAGTGTTATATAAATGCCAGAAATTATGATTAAATATTAAGTATCTCCTGAGGTCTCTATAAATTGTACTGTAAGCTTTAATGTTCTATATGTTCAACTTACCACAAGAACTGCATCTACCCAAAAGGAAAACAATTTAAGGTCAGCCCCCAAACAGGAAGAGCAGACACATATTATAATGCAGACAATTCCCCTGTATCATTCTCAGTCTCCCCATAGGACTGCCAGTTCCATCTGAAACTAATCCTGGTATTCCCAATAAATATGTCTTTATATGTAATGGTATGTGGGAATGACCCTGGGAGATGGCAGTGGGAGGGGGAAGAGATGCTGCCTAGGAACCATCAGATAAGACAGGGCATAGCCTGCAGCTGCATAATGGAAAGAGAAAGAAATTCAGAAAGGAATCTCCCTAACTTATCACACTGTAAAAGAGATGGTGGGAGATCTATACTTTCAGACTTGCAAGATTCTGTTAATGTAGCCTTACAATAAAGTAGAATTAGCTCATCTGGTCGTGTTTCCTGTCTGATCTACCTGGGAAGGCTGACACTATAACATATTTATGTGCATGCATTTTATATCTATCCCCACACACATGCTTGCCAAACCAGGAACAAAAAAATGTTCAGTATTAATTTGTTCTAATAACTACTGGTTAGAATTAACTGCTTGAAAAATAAAGTACCCTATTTATAAAATCATAGGGACACGGTGGCACAGCGGCTTAATGACGCTGAAAGTTGCCAGCCAGAAATGGCTGACGCTTCGGCGGTTCGAGTCCAGCCTTCGCGTTAACAGGGTGAGCTCCTGTTTCCTCCCCAGCTCCTGTCAACCCAACAGGTCGAAAACTCACGTGAATAGATAAATGGGTACTCTCACTCCAGTGGGAGGAAAAATGCTGGCAGCGCCTTGCACAGAGAGACGGGACCAGTTGCCGGTAAGCGCGAAACCGCGCTCGCCCGAAAAGGGCGCGAAGCAACGGAAACCCCGCCTCCTGTGCTCGCCAGCTGGGCTCTGCTGTAAGAAGGAGGCTCTGGCAAACCACTTCCGAAAAACAATTGCCTTGAAAACTGCAAGGATTCGTCCAGGCAGTCACTGCAGGGTCAGTAATGACTGAGCGCAGACAAAAAAAAAAAAAAAAAAATGTATAAAATCAGTTTATCCTGGATATGCAGGTACCGGGTACATTTTCACATAGACACACCACTCTCTCATACATAAAACATACACATAACATTGCTTTCCATCCGATCTGGAGAAACAGCAAAAACAATAGAGAAGAAAACAAAATGGAAATGGAATAGGGGAAGGGGAAAGACCGTGGGTAACTGCACTGGAGAAAAAGTAGGATCAAAACTGTATGAAGATGAGGGGAGGGGAAGAGTAGCTGGACACAGAAGGAAAAATAAGACAGAAAACCCCCGCTTAGACATTTCAAAAAGGATTAAAATTCATCATAAAGCAGCCCTTCCCAATGCAATGCATGGCTTATTTTTTTTTTTTCAGATCAAATCAAAATCCTTTATTACACTTAATGACCAGAAGTAGGTACAATTCAGCAACAATGTTACAGGATGGAAAGGGGAGTGGGATACAGGTAAGTGTGCAATTTACTCAAAAGAGGGAAGAAAGAGGAGGAAAAGCTGGTAAGAACTGGAGTACCAGACCCTATTTAAATATGTAAGGCAGCAAGAATTGCAAGAAGTGGTTAATTCTTAAGTACAATGCTATATTACTGAATGATCATCTAGCAAAGTATTAAAATACTGATATATGAAAACATTTAGATAAATAAAATGTGGTCATTAGATACATAAGTATACACTAAAATAATAAAATTCTACCTATAATACTTTGAGTATAATTGATGATGCTTACTTGGTACCTACTTATTATTTACTATAATATAATTTAGAGTTATGTAAGAGAAGGAGAGAAAGAAAGGGAAGGGAAAGAAAAATAAAGTGGTCCAAGGACTTTGAGTCCTTTTGAGGTTAACTGTTGCCTAGTTTTAACTACTGCAGTTAAAATTTAGCTATTGTGTGGGTGATGTCATGATTTGAGTCTGAAAAGAGGTAGCAGGTATAGAAATTGCCATTCTTTCCAACACTTGCAGTAAAAGGGGACTTACAGTGTTGTTTCAAAGGTCCTTGTAGAAGCCACAGTAAAGAAGGACATGTTTCGATTTCTCCAGAGTCCCAAGGGCACAGATACTGGGGTGCAGGGATGTTGGCATACCTGCCATATAAAAGTGCCGATGGGAGCACCTTGTGCCTAGACCTGAAAAATCCTTTCCTCAACTTAGAGGAAGTGAGAGTATACAAGAGGTTTGCTGGTTCCCAGGAACCTGCATGTAGTAGGATTCTAGAGCTCTGAGAGAGCTGACTTCAGATTGATATTCAGTGTCACTCAATCTTTGCAGCACTAGCTTTTTGGCCTGAGTGTAGTCCAAAGCTTTCATGGAGTCTACAGGCAATCCAGCAGTTTGTAGTTTTTGCTCTATGGCATGGCTTATTTTAAAAAGCATCTATCTCTCCATCCTCAACAACCTGGTCTTGTCTTCTTATCTCTAACAGAATACTTCCATTTAAACCTGAGGGAATAGTTCAACACCTTTCATCTGATGGCAACCTGCAGAGAATGTCTGGACCTTCAAAGGATAGCTTTATGGGATGTGAAGAGAAAGGGGAGGCTGAAAATCCCCTAAATGCATTGACTGATACACACTAATACACATCTGAACCAGTAAGAACTGTGTTTATGCAAACAATAAAACATCAGTTTCATTTCTTCTGAGATTTATACATTGAACAAAAGGAATGCAACTTGCAAACCTTGAAATCCAAGAGAATTTTGTTATTTACATCTCTTAACTTTGACTGCAAAGAATGCGCATAACTGAACTTGGAAGGTCAGTCACACAAAGACCCACTTTAACAAGCCCTGTTCCTACTCAGATTCTTCACATTGCAAAATACAAATACTTTTATGTTATTAGCACCGAAATAATAACCAACCTAGTTTAGACAAATATGTACTAATAATCAAGTCATTTGATTATAGTTCACATATGACCCCCAAAAGCTGTTTTTGATACCAGATAGTTCAACTGTTCAATTTTGATTAATATTTGGCAAAAAAGATTCAAGTACAAAAATCAATTTATTAAAGCCTTGCAGAAAAATGTTTTTATTCTATTACATTAATAACAAAATCCTGCATATATTTACTCAGATGTTTCATGATCAGTAGGGCTTTCTCTCGGGTAACTGTACATAGAAAATCACCTAAATTTTAAGTTGCTCTCAAATGTAATAATAGCAACTAGTTATTCTGGAGACAGGGTGGAAAAAATGTTTTTTTTTGGGGGGGGTGTTTCTAAAGTATTATTTAATCAATTGCTAGTCACACCATCTTGCTGTTGTAATCTGTAATTATACTCTGCCTTTGAAGTGAAAAGTTTGAATGGTGTAGAAGGCCTTTTTATTCTTTACAACCCAATGGAATGTTGGAAATAAATTATGTAAAATGGCTCAGGATTTTGTCTATCCATCACCAGGATAACTCTCAAAAAACTGGGCATAGTGAAATCAGAATTAATTTGTGCGGAGAAGCCAGCAAAAGAAACACTATGTTTGAATATAAGATAGATCCAGCAATGGAGAAACACATTCCAGAAAAAAAAAAAAAAAATCCCCAATGCATCTCTAATGGAAAGGCAAATGGGAAATTACTCAGAAATGTTGCCATCCATTCTAAGCCCACTGTCCCTTCCTTTCTGGTCACATGATCCACAGCAGAATTACTGGTTAGAAAGAATTGAAGAAGCTATGCTCTGCATACATTCCCAACTTTATTATTTTCCAAATTTTATTTTATTTGTTATTTTCCAAACCAATGTTATGGAATGTTAGAAAGAGGGTTGGGGCTCTGTCAATCAGCAGGATGACTCTCTGAAAACAGAACAAAATGAAGTCATATTTGGTGTGAGAAGCCAACAACAATGGTTGCAGGGGAAGAAAAATCCAGAAAAAAAAATCCTCAATGCAACACTACGGGAGAGGTAGCCACTTGGAATGCTGCTGACTATTCCATTCTAAGTCTCCCTCCTTGCCGTTTGTCATTTGACCTAGAGCAGAACGAATGTCAGCCGATACACTGTTCCCAGTGCACACTTGGACACAAAAAACACCAGAGACCACATGAGGTGAGTGCAGAAACACACACACACAGAGGCAACACATATCCACCTAACCTGACTGGACCCTCACAGTCACACATACGAGCAAAATATATGCACCTAGCCTGATTAGTTCCTGTGGAGAAAGTACAGATACGCATACACATAACATGACACTTCAGTACACAGAAGAAAATACAGACACTTCCTATAAATACTGCTGGTAAACAGGTTGGAAAGGATTCCAGAAGCCATATTGTGCTTCTCCTAACTGGTTTACCTCTACCAAATGGCACTGAAAACAAACAAAATACATTTTTAGAACTGGTCTACTGGAAGCATGGGTACAAAGAAAAATCCAACCTTCTTTACATCATAATTTAGTATGATAATGTGTAGAATTACTGATATCTTTTACAGGTGAAATATGTATGATGAACATAACCTCATCTACTTTCTTAAATTATTGGTAAATATGACCCATTAATGGCAAAATAAAAATGCCCCTTGATACTGTTACATTTAACTTTGACTTATTTTCTTTTTCCAAACTCTAGTTTTTGTGAAATTACTTGTCCAGTAGATTAAATGGTAGTCAGACATTCTTAATCAAAATTACAATAGGCATTCTAATGCAACTTACATTAATATGTAATAAAAACAGAATGGTTAACCATAAATACACAAACTCATACCCTGTCCTTCCTTACCTCTTTCCAACTGTATTCTGTCTAATACTATTATAATGCAATTGCAATTGCAATTATAGGCAAAGAATATACTGGTGAAAAAGGTTATTAAAATCTTTTATTCTTATTCCAAACAATAACGGTACTAACCATGGAACTACTGCTTAAACAATGGCAGGAGGAGATACCAAAATTTATCTGGCAAGGTGAATAAATATAAAATTTATATTTCATAATATAATAAAAGTTAGTATATTATAATAAATTATTTTTATTATTATAAAGAGTGAAATATAAAATTCTGTGTGATGCAAAAGAGAGGGGAGGTTTAGCCCTACTGAACTTAAAATTGAATTTTGTAGCATCTTGCTTAGTTTGGGCAAAAGAATGTTACTCTTAGGTAATGTTAATCTTAATGATTAACATTAAGAGACACAAGATTATTAAACTTAGAAGACCATGACTTGAGATTTGGGTGGCATGCCTATCTGTGTTATAATATGGTTAAGGCCAATGCGGATTTCAGAAATCATTATATTAGATGGGCCATTCTAAGAATATGGAATAAATATAAATCTAGAATGTGTCCCAAGCTACCTCTATGGTTATCTCCACAAGAAGCATATCATACAAAAGAGGTGACGGGGAACTATAACTGGATAAGATATAAAGATTTGTTGGAATATCATCAAGGGGATATTAGATTGAAAACTAGAGATGATTTAACCTCATTATGGCATGGCAAAATTGATGGCGATGATAAAGGAAAAAACATTGAAAAAATTTAAGAAGGACTGGAAGCCTTTGTCTGATTTCATGTACAAAATTGAACATGACGAGATAGTGACATATGAGTTTGATGATTCATTATAATAATAGACTATTGGGAAAAGTAGAAGTCTTACTATAAACTTAAACAAGGTTGTATGAAAAGTTTTTTGTATATATCTTTTGCAAAGGAAGTCGAAAGTCATTCTCTTAAATGTTTGTATATGTTTTGTATCATTTCATCTATTGTTTTTTCTTACTCTTATTTTCTAATTCTTTTAATCTTTGTAGAGAGTAGTGCTTGACAGTATGTTTCTTTTGTTTTTTCAATTTGTATATTATGAAAAATAAAAATAATTGGAACAACAAAAAGGTTCTTAAAATCAAAATAAGATAAATCATCTATCAGTTCATAAATTCAGCCTGAATGCTAAATTACAAGTTATAATACAGATCATAAAACAGATTACTGGGGTTTAAAGGAAGTACTTAAAAAAATCACTATGCTTCTATTAAATATAAAAATAATTACATATAGAAAGGCTTGATTACTAAAAGTTTGTGAATATATGACTATATCAAAATTTTACTTTAGTACTACTGGATTAGGGAAGACAGAGATACTGATAATACTGTCTGTGAACATTATTTCAGCAATTTATCAAGAACTAATTGGAATGCCACAATGAGTGACAAATGCCTTGTTTTGGCTGCAGTGGGTAAGATAAAGGCAGATCCTCATCTTTGCTATTTTGTGGATTTTTCTAGGTTAAATTTTATCATGATATGTGGCTTTAATAAACCTATGTTATACCAAGATGACCAGGTTGCACCCCAAAAGAAAGTAACAGAAATTTATTGTAAATACAAAAACAAACAAACAAACAAAAAACCCCCCTATGTAATTCCAAGCTAAAACTTAATAAGGAGATCCCTTCCTGCATAAACCTGCATTAATTTTATATATATTTAATATACATATCACATACTGTCAAGCACGACTCTCTACACACAGGCACACACATGCCTGTCATAAATTACTTTCCAAAAACAGAAAATTACAAATCAATATTAACTGCATTAATAACTACATTAAAATGAATTGCTTGTAAAATAAGACATTCCATTTATAAAATTAACTTATCATCAACATACAAACCCGTATGGACATTCCCTTCCTCCTTCCAGCAGAAAAGGCAAAAGAAGAAAAAAAGAAAACAGAAAGGAGATGAAAAAAGAGGAAGGCACTTAAAAAAAAAAGACAAAAGGGAATAAAATTGGATGGAGATAAGGCACGGAAAAGTGGTAACTAGAAAGGGAAGTAAAGTTACAGAAACTATTCAAGTGCTGCAAAAAGGGTTAACAAATAACTAATTTTCAAAGGCATCCATAGGGTATTTGTAGTGGTTTTCACCTTCTGTCCATCTGTTCAATTTCAAAAGCATCACTATAGGAGAGAAAGATTCTTTCCTATACACCTTCCTATAAGATAAATATGGTTAAAGTGAGAACAGACCTGATTACTTTTCCCATAGTTCTATGGTTAGCTCTTTCCAGGCAAGATCATAATGTTGCTTTCCTCTACAACTGCAGCACTGTGTATAAACAATAGGAAGTTCCTATATGTGAAATGTTCTATGTTAGACATTAATAGGTTTTATGTTAGAAATTAACAGGGATGAAATCATTAATGTCTATGCATGTTAGATGTTTGCTCAAAATAAAATGGTTAATAAAATATTAAGCTTGCATTTCTATTATCCTGAAACAGTCACATTTGATGCCTGTGAATAACTGAGTGTGGATTACTCAACAGACATAATATAAAAAAAAATAGTTAAAATTTGCAATATTAAAAAGGATATATCAATTAATGAGAATAATTAAAACTATATTTATGACCTGCACCTTAACACAGTTATTTTTGTACACTGCCTAGAGTTCATTGGAGTTGGGTGGCCAATAAATTTAAATAAATAAATAAAAAAACTGTTCCAATCTCCTGAAAAGGTTTAGGGCAATGGAAAAAGCGCTATAGGTGAATGCTCCCTTACACTCTATCGCCCCATGTTCTTCTAGTTTTCCATGCTGTATATTAATTATAGCTCCTCTGTTATTAAGACTAATCAGATTCTTTCACAATTGGGGTTTCTATCTCTCCTTTAAATCTTTACTTAAAATTTAGTTATGAGGGAAATCTTAGTTTGCTTCATCATAATGGTGAATTCTACCAGAATCTGTGCGAGAAGAAACAGAACAGCAATAGGCCCACATCATATTGCATTTTCAAACCTAAGCAAAGAATGTGACATCTGAAGAGTATGAAATTTTCTTTTATCTTGTCCAGATATTGCTGAATATTTTGTTATCTCATTCTTTCACTATGTAAATTATTATATGAAAAACAAATTTCTTTTAAGCATGTAATCAACCACAATTCACTTTAATTTCAATCAGTTCTTGATAAAACAAGAGTGCCATGTAAGCAGCCTCCTATAATTGTAACTTTTACTGACATGTTTTAAACATACAACAATAATACTTATATTATCATACTTATCAACTAATCCGTTCCTATGGAATGAAATTACTACCTCTTCTGATCACCTGTTACTTCATGCTTATTAACTATAGCTTCTCTAATTATTGCAAAATTCCAAAGCTTAACTAGTCTTTTGATGATGGAATTTCCTGGCTCTAATGATCTATATATTCAGCACATTATAAAAACTGACACAAGATTTTATCAGTTACATTTGCATGGGATTTCAGTGCATTATTAAAACTGGTGCAATTCATTTTTAATCTATTTAACTGACTTCAGTTTACAGGAACACACTTAATTCTGCTAACAATTCCTCCATACAAAAAGGCAAATATTGCTGGACTAATAAATGCTAAAAAAACAATGGAACGTTGGCCTTAAGAAACTGACAAATACAAAATTTCTTACTCATGCCATCCCTTTAACTTTTTCCTGGCAATGACAGCAACTCTGTTATACATATAGACACCATGCCATAAAGCTGAATAAGTTGTGTATCACTATTGTTATCACTTAAAGACTGGTTGTTCCTCCCTCCCTCCCTCCCTTCCCTTCCCTTCCCCCTACCCTACCTTACCCTACCCTACCCACCTCTTCTCTGGCTTGGAAATATACAATATAGCTACATAAACAAAGCCACTACTTGATTCACAATACATGTTTTCTACAACATAATCTAATGCCTTATTCAAATAGAATGGATAGGAGTGTCCCTTGACAAGTGTGCAAGTTCTAACATGTGCTACACTGGCAAATCTAGCAGACCTGTGCTTTTGGGCTATACCAAAACAAACCAACAAAGCTAATAAAAGTGTCTACATTTTTATTCTATATAATCCTGCTGGCTAACTTTTATTTGTAAGTATGAATCAGGTCAAAGGGCTGGATCGCTATTCCAATCCCATTGTAGCCAACAGAAAGCCCATGAGAAATCCACAAGTAGTACATAAACAAAATAGCACTCCACCAATCATCTTTTCTGGAAACAGGGTATGAGAGGCATGGTGCTCTGATATTGCTTATAAAATACAGTTATCATGATTATTAGCTACTGAAACTTTATCCTCCGCATTTATTTTTGACTTCACTAAAATATTTAAAAAATTTGTTTCTTCACTGAGGCGTTCAAAACAATTAAAGCAATTTAAATACAGGCAAGAAAAAAAATCCCCTCTAACCCTATGGGTGGTATGTTCTTCTTCAATCTCGGGTCCTCTACCAGACGCCTGGGAGTCTGAGGGTTCTGTGCAGTATCTGAGCTGTTCCTAGCACTGCGCTCTTCTGCACAGAGAGCTCTGATGTTGTTCCTGGGTTCTGTTGGAGCCACTCTCCCAGCTTAGGAGTCACAACCACAAGTGCTCCTACCACCACTGGGACCATTTTGGCCTTGACTTTCCACATCCTCTCTAGTACCTCCCTGGTACTTCTACAGCTTCTCATACTCCTTCTTCCTGATGGTGCTGTCACTTGCCACTGCTACATCACCACCACTGTTTTCTGGTCCTGTTCTACTACCACATCTGGTTGATTGGCCAGTACCTGCCTGTCTGTATTGCATCTAGAAGTCCCACACTTTGTTATTCTCCACAACCTTCTGTGGAATCTCCCATCTGGACTTGGGAGGATCTAGCCCAGTGATGGGGAACTTTTTAGGCTTGGTGTGTCAAAAATTCAGAAAATGCCTAACTTGACTCTGCTGGCGTGTCACCCCCCACCCTTGAACAAAAGAGAAACAATTCTTTACATATTCATTTATTTTTTAAAAAATACAGTCCAATCATGTGTGGTGCTATGTATTATATAAAGAAAGGTCAAATGATTACAAAATGAAACACAAGTAAAACAAATTCAGTTTCTTTGGTAACTCAAACAGGGAGAATAGTTGTTGTCTGGTGTTGGTGAACACTGGCATGTCACCTAAAACATCATGGCATGTCACTCTTGACATGTGTGTCATAGGTTCACCATCACTGATCTAGCCCATACACTGTGCAGATGTTCCTGTACACAATGCCAGCTACTTGGTTGTGCCATTCAGTGTATGCTGTTCCTGCCTGCATCTTACACCCTGCCACTATGTGTTGGACTGTCTCTGAGGTCTCTTTGCACAATCTGCACCTTGGGTCCTGTCTAGTGTGGTAGACCCCTGCTTCTATGGATCTGGTGCTTAGTGCCTGTTCTCGTGCTGCTATGATCAATGCCTCAGTGCTGTCTTTTAGTCCGG